>LFYR01001099.1:287591-664816 GCA_001185155.1 Zostera marina | reverse complement strand
CACCACATCACTAGTGACTGACCCATGTATATTAAGTAACCTGTCTGGCTTTTTCTGTCTGTTTCATCAGATGCCCAGTCAGCATCACTGTATGCTGAAATATTACAGATACTGGATTTCTTTAGCACAATTCCCATGTTCTGAGTCCCTGATAAATATCTGAGTACTCTCTTCATCATGATCCAGTGTATGTCCTTAGGCTTCTCCATGAACTGAGCCAGTTTATTTACTGCATAAGAAATATCAGGCCTTGACATGGTTAAATACTGCAAGGATCCTATGATCCTTCTATATTCAGTGGCTTTCTCAATCACTTCAGCATCTGAATAAAACTGCTGACTATGCTGCATTGGAGTAGAAATGGGTTTGAGATTTTGAAAACCATGTTTATTCAACAAGTTGACCAAATACAACTGTTGATCCAAGAATATTCCATCACATGTTTTCTCACTCTAATCCCCAAAAAATATTCTACATCCCCACATAATCTAACTGCAAATTCAGATTTTAAGGCATCCAACACTTCCTGTATTTTTGCTGAATTTGAACCAGTTATGATCATGTTATCTACATAAACTAAAATGTAGATTATATCACCATCATTCTTCACAAATAATGAGTCATCAGACTGGCATGCATTGAACCCCATGCTGCTCAGAGATTGTTTTAGACGTCTAAACCACATTCTAGAAGCTTGTTTCAACCCATAGAGTGCCTTTTTCAGTAGGCAAACATGTCCAGGTCTAGTCTCATCAAGAAATCCAGCAGGCTGCCTCATTACAATTTTTTCTTCAAGCTGACCATGAAAAAACGCATTGCTGATGTCAATCTGTTGCATCGCCCATCCTCTGGAAATTGCAATTGTGAAAACTATTTTAATTGTCTTAGGTTTTACCACAGGACTGAAAGTCTCCACATAATCGCATCCCTCCACTTGATTAGTTCCATTCACTACTAATCTTGCTTTTAGCCTCTCCACTGTCCCGTCAGATTTTTCTTTCACTTTAAACAGCCAAATGTTATTTATAACATTATCATTAACAAATCTGGGAATTAATTCCCATGTACCATTTCTCATTAGTGCATCATACTCTTCTTGCATAGCAGTTCTCCATTCTGAATCTTGTAATGCCAACTTCACAGATTTTGGGACTTGCTTTTTAGTAGGTGTTATTAACAACACATACTTTGCATTTCTTCTTTTTGTTTATGCTCTTGTGACTGGACCATGGTCTGTCTCAACTTCCTTGACAAACTTATGAGGCTGATATTCCTCATCAGATGAGGATTCTGAATTTTCTAATGCTTTGTCATCAATTGCTAAATCATCTGTCAACTCTTGTTGCTCAAAATCTGCCTCTAGTGGATGCTCTGTGGGGCCAGCGGACTGTGGTACTGTAACTGTCTCGGCTTCATTTTTCTTTCTTGCATATGTTTGAAGGACTGGAGATGTAGATTCTGAGGTTGTTCCCGATGCAGATGTAGGTGCAATATCCTCCTGTTCATATTCATCATCTGAGCTCTGTTCAGATACTTCTTCTGCCTTGTTTTTCTTAGACAGAAAACTATTCTCAACGAACACCACATCCCTCAATATCACTGTTCTTCCATCCTTCATATTCATGCATATATACCCTTCACAATTGACAGGGTATCCTAGGAACACACATTGCACAGATTTGTCTCCCAACTTATTCTCTTTATAGGGCCTCATGTTTGGATAGCATATTGATCCAAACACTTTCAACTTAAAATATTCAGGTGCTTTATGATGCATTGCTTCATATGGTGAAATTCCACCTAAAACTTTTGTGGGATTTCTGTTGTAAAGATCTAGTGCTGTCATGAATGCATAGTCCCAAAAATGTTCTTCTAACCCAGCATGATTAAGCATAGCTAGTCCTGTATCGACAATGTGTCGATGCCTTCTTTCCACCTTCCCCATCTGAGGGTGCGTGTGTGGACAGCTTAAGCGATGAACAATCCCATTACTCCTAAGATAGGTAGATAGTTTCAGAAACTCTTTTGCATTATCACTTTGCACTGCCTTGATTTTAAACTCATACTGTCTTTCTACCAGTTTCTGAAACTGCATAAAACAGTCCTCAACCTCAGATTTTCTTTTCATTAAAAACATCCAATTATAGCTAGTAGATGCATCTACAAAGTTAATGTAGTATCTATAGCCTTCTGAAGAATCAGTAGGTGCAGGCCCTCATATATCAGCAAACACAAGCTCTAACGGATGACTATAAACAGTAGATCTTATGGAATGCTTTAATTTTTTAGATTTCGTAATGCAATAATTCTTACATGATTTATGAATTGTTTTTACATCAGATACTACTATCATTTTGTTTCTATTAAGATCCTCCAATGCCCTTGAATATAGATGCCCTAGCCTCAAGTGCCATGTTCGGGCTGTGGCTTTCATCCCCATCTCCACTTGGTTAGCCTGCATTCCTTTATTCTTCATACAAATTGGTAGCTCATACAATCCATCCCTTGTTGGCCCACGAATCAGCACTTCTTTAGTTTTGAGATCCTTCACAATCACTCTCTGTGGATCAAATTCCATGGAAACTTCATTGTCAATACAGAATCTTTTCACAGAAATAAGATTCTTAGATGCAGAGGGAACAAAAAGTAGCTGATTCATATTAAATTTTCGATTATTAATTGATAAAGTCGAATTACCATATTGTGTGATTTTCATAGGTCGACCATCAGCTGTATTAATCGACCTATCACACTCCATACCTTCCTGAATATTTTCCTGAGCTCTTGTAACATGGTCTGTGGCTCCTAAATCTACAAACCAGGCCTCTGTCTCCACTGCCATTGCTTTCATCTGTTTTCTGTCCTGCCTGATTACCTCATCCACAGACTTCAATACCACCATATTAGCTGTCATCTCATCTATTGTTCCTGTCTCAGGGTACCAAACAGATCCAGATGATTCTTTAAAAGCTAAATTTGCTGACATTTTACCTGCGAGACCATCAGATGAGAGTGTCCTGTTGTGAGTGGGGGGGAATTTTGTAATGTTGAGCCTGTTATAACAATTCAGTGCTCCATGTCCTTTCTGACTGCATATTTGGTAGGGAATTACTTTGTAATTGATCCTTCCTTGCTTAGTATTCTTCTCAGCTTCAACAACATTCGCACTGAGAGAATTATTAGCCTTGGATCGACCTTTTCTGATTTCAATGTTCATGAACATTGCTTTTAATTCCCTGTATGTAACATCTTCTCTCCTAGTGCTTCATATTCATCATCTAGTCCAGCAAGGATCAGTAAAACAAGATCTGAATCCTCCATCTTTTTTCCAGCCACAGAAAGACCTCCAATAATTGATTAATCTCAGAAATATATTCAGTAAATGACTTACCTCCCTTCTTTAAATTCTGTAATTTCTGTTGAATGTTCAGCACCTGAGAACGAGAGGATGAGGCAAATTCCTCTTGCAACGTTTCCCAACATTCAGCAGTTGTTTCACAATGTGAAACTTTTGAAACCACAGACGTCGTTAGTGATGATAAAATCCAGCCTAAGATCAGTTGATCTTGCTGAACAGTCACTGACGAATCCAATGCAATCTTGCCATCGAGATAAGGTGATAATCCATTCCCTCTCATTGCGCCAAGAAATTGCGTTCTCCAAGCAAAATAATTTCCACGATCCAATGCCACTGTTTTTGGTGATTTGATGTTGATAACTTTCGTTGGAGTATCAATTGTCACCTTAACTGTCGGCTCCACATCCTTCAGAAAATTCGACATGATTGAGCAGCGGAACAAATCAATCTAGCCGAGCGCAAGGATGGATCGAGCAAATTTCTCCCTAGTCGATCAGAATTCTGAACGATTTTAACCACCTTCCCTGGATCAGATGCTAGCGACTGATACCATATGAATGATTTAAGTAGAGTAAGATCAGGAAAAGGGGGAGATCTCCAACTGTTCGATCCCTCATCAAGTGTTATTCATGTATCTTATATACAACTACAATTAGGAGGAGTTAGTTCTAAAAACAGAATTTAGTTAGTTACAGATTTATTAACTAATTACACAAATACCCTTATAATATCACTAATACTTGGAAATGTGTTTTAAATTATAGATTCCTTCTTCAAAAGGAAAAGTTTCAGAGTTTATTGCCACACAAGGGCCACTTAAACGGACCTTTGATGATTTTTGGGAAATGATAATTCAGTATGCATGTCCAGTGATTGTGATGCTCACAGTGCTTAAGGATGGGCCTGAGGTTTGTAAAATGATTTTTTTAGTACTACTAAGTTTCTTCTTCCTGTATTTATATGATCGTCGATTACACATTTACACAGTATAAACATGGAAAGTAATATTTAATATTTATAAAACATCGACAAATTCAAGAGGCATTTATAATTGACCAGATTATAAGGACATTATTAAGATTTTAGAGATGCATATTTTAGCAGAGCTAACCATTCAGCTTGATTTCTGGACACAAAATATTGGCCTGTAAATGAATATTCGATATCCGAATTCGTATTCGTTTAGTGCTAAATGAATCTGGATAATCGAGTTCAGATTCGAATTCTAATTCTAATTTTTAATCCAAAGTAAACAAACTAAATTCAGATATTGAGGTATTTGCCTATTCGGTTCGTTTAAAATCTCGTTCATTTAACTATTCAAATTTGTTAAATTAACAATCTTTCACAGATTGAAATACAAGCTATACGCTCATGGGAGTCCAACCTCTTGAGGCTTCAATCCTTGGCCAGTTAGTCAGGGTCATAGCTGCATAAGAGATAGACAATGTTTTTACATTTACTGTACTTGCATTTCCCTATATTATTCTGTAATCTTGGGCTTTTCCCAACCTCTTTTTCAGTAATGAAAGTTTTAATTTCTCAAAAAATTTGTTAAATTATAATATTATAGTTCAACCTATTATATTTTTATGTTATAAATTTTGTATTTTGATATGGGCAAAGTGTGTGAAATATAAGAATTAGAGTCTCAAATAGAAAATACTTAGAAATAGAAAAGTTAAATTGAAAAATTAGAGGATTTTATAAAATTATTAGTGATATGATACATATGATATCATATATGATACGATACTAATTAGTGACATGATATATGTTATTGTAGTATTAATCATATCATATATATGATATGATACGATACTAATTAGTGATATGATATATGTTATTATAGTATTAAGTTGTATATATATGATACTCATTGTGAATGAAAAGGGATCGAGTATCTCTCCCACTTATTTACATCTCTTATAGAAATAAAATAAATTATAGTTTTTTCAGTAAATTTTAATTGAATCCGAATAATATCTGAATTCGATTATTTTAACTCGAATTCGGATATTGAAATTTGTATTTGACTAATAAACAAACAGAATTGGAATACAAGGGTATTTGGTTCGTTTACATAGCCTAATATTAAGACCTATCGAGCCGAGCTCAATCCCATATTTTTCAAGACTGATTGCCTTGATACAATAAATGAGGATAGATTCAGGTGAAATATCTTAGATGAGAATGAGATATTGGTGAGATATAACTTTTTGACAATTAAATCTCAACCTCGAGATTGAGAAAATGTGTTTCACAAATCTAGAGGCAGATATGATATGGAATTATGGATAGATTGTACATGGACGAATGAGATGTTATATCTCATGAGTAAACAACACAGTAACATACCACTATTTCATTCAAGATAGTTCATATGAATTGTTCTCATAATAAATAATATTAGTTTCACTTTCGAGTATTATAATTTATAATAAATAATTTTAAGCTCAACAACACATTATTATTTTAACTTTTTAAGTATGACAATATTCATTTATTCTCATAGTCTCGTCTGTGACTTTGTGAGTCTGAGCCCCTAGCTTGATAAAAAGGTAAATAAGCCATGTTTGAGCCTTGCCTGTTGGAATAATTTCAGGCTTCCAGTACTTGGAATTTAATCTTATAGTTGGATGAATTCTATAATGTAATTTGGAATCTCAACAGTTTAATCCATCTGTCTGATTCAAATCTGACAATTCGATTTCAAACAGAAAATGCAAGATATAACGATCATTTCTTTTTAGTTTTTACTTGCTTTCTCTTGGTGAATGAATTCAATTCGTATGACAGATGGTGGCAAAATGTTCTGATTATTTTCAAACAAAAAATGGGTTTAGAGAATTTCAGGATATTTCAATATCCACAAATTGCAAAAAGACGGATCAATCTTCACTATTATTACATTCTCTGGATGTGAAATATAAGAAAGTAAGTATTAATGAGTATTATCAATCTTTTTCTTGATTTCATTTTCATTTAAATATTATCTTTGGTATATTTATTACATTAACTCAATCCTTATACTAGATAGTCCATGTGCTTTATTGTTATTCTTCATTAAAAAGATCAGGGTTTCATGATTTCATCTTTAGGTATTATTTATTTAGATTAAGAGGATAAAAGTGTATCATCACTATTTTTCTATTTTACACTCTTACAAAATCCTGTCCTCTGTTGTTGCAGTCTGCCGAACCACCATTATCAGTTCTTCATGTTCAATATGTTGGTTGGCCTGATCATGGAGCCCCTAATGATACTATAGCTGTTAGGAATATTCTAAAGATTTTATACCATGTGCCTGTTAATGTTGGCCCTATTGTTGTACATTGCAGGTTTACTTCTTGCGAACTATTCTTCCACCTTTAATCATGCTTGTTACACAGTCTGTATTTTGCACATTTCTGATAATAGTTCCAACCATATTTGATTCAGTGCAGGCATTGGTAGAACGGGTACGTATTGCACCATTCACAATACAATTCAAAGACTCCTTGTTGGTGATATGTCTGCTTTAGATCTTGTTGAGACCGTCAATAGTTTCAGGTCTCAGCGGAATGGAATGGTTCAAACTAAGGTATTCTCTATACTCTCTCTTAAACAGTTAAACCTCCTGTTCTAATGCATTAAAAAGACATTGATAAATTAGTTTTCTTTTCCATGCAAATCCATCATGCAACTAAACTTATCTTTTCAATATATAAGATGTAGACTAATTTTTTTCTTAATTCTTATCATGAAATATGGTGTTATAAATTTTTAACTTGAAAAACTTATATGCACCATAGCATATTACATGGTAATTTGCCTCAAACATTGTCTGCTGATCGTTTTTAGATTTTATCAGGAACAATTCTTCTTTTGCTATGCCACAATTATTGATGAATTAGAGGACCTTATATGCATGTCTAGTTATGGCACTTTAGAAAAAACGATGGCATCATCCTCAAACCAAGGGCACACATACCCACATTCTAGAGGTAATGATCTAACCCAGAGAGTGTCCAACACTGGGGTCTCTAAAGAAGCTAATGATAAAACTAAGACCACCCCGTGTGTCATACAGCCAATGTGTGAAAACAGCGAGTTTGAGACTAGTGAAGGATTCTGCCAGGTCCGGAAACGTGCTCGTGAAGATTCTGAAGTAAGAAGGCCTAATTCTTTATAAACCTTCATTGTTCTGCAATCGTCTGTATTCCTTGTTTAAGCTATTTGTTACTTGTACGGTTGTACCATGTTCTTGCTTGTTAAGAATTAAGATCATATATTTGTATTTTGTACATATGTATGATTATAATTATTAGCTTGTTTATTTATTTCGTATCTTTTTGAAATTTATTTAATGATATTTCTTTCATGGGAAAACATATCAACATAGTTTAGTGTTTATGTTGATCATTTGTATGGCAATTCACAACCTTGTACAAAAAAATAAATTTATTATCATCATTAAATAAAAAATCCATTAAAGATGAAATAACAAAGCGGCTAATTTTCGCACATAGAATCTGAAATTAGAACTATGTAAGTGCGAAGATGGTCATGAGAGCCAATAGGCCGTGGTCCAAACTAATCAAGAGTTCATAACATCGAAAGTTGGTTTGACACACTGATGAAATAGACAAAGCAATGGTTTTTGATATGTCCATAGATTTGTCCTCTTCTGTCTGATCTTACCGTGTTAGTTGGTATTAGTGGTGGGTTGAATGTTGAGTGTTGACGGATTCGGTAATCTTCTGTCCTCTGTACAAACCCAATTCCAATTCACATCTCCAGATCTTTCCTCGATCTTTCTCTCTCTGATCAAAGATTGCACAACACAGGTATGGGTTTCTTCTTCTTCATCTTCTTCTAATCCCTTCCTTCAGAAATCAGAATCTCATTTTTTGAGGGTTTTCTGATCTTGGTCTTGGTTATTTAGGGTTTCGTTCAATCTACAATCAAAGCATCTTTTCACGCCGTTTCTGGAGTTTTTAGTCTTCTTCTTCTCTTTTCCTTCAAGCAATTGGGTCGCATGAATGTGTGGGATTTGTTCTATAAAGTTCCAAAAGATCTGCAATTGGTAAATCACCGAGTGAAAGAGCTGTTAAGCCAGTGGCCTGAAAGTCTGAAACGAAGATCACACGTAAATCACACTAGGACCTCCTGCAAATATGGGAAATTATTCGACTAGGATAACGAAACGAGAAGATAGTAATGAGAACCAATCTGTTTCATCTCCAGGGAGAACATATCCTAATCCAGCCACCACCAGATCACACGTAAATCAATTCAGTCCAGATACTGAAAATTCTGGTATTGACGCAGGCGAACCACAGTTATCCAAGGCACGCTCATACAAATCCAAATCAAACCCTTCTTCTTCTTCTTCTTCAAACAAGGTTGCAGAAGTCAGTTCAAAATTGGGCAAGGCCGGCATGGTTGGGGTTGGGAAGGCTGTAGAGGTTTTGGATACACTTAGCAGTAGTATGACAAATTTGAACATCAGTCCCGGATTTGTCTCGGGAGTAACCACAAAAGGAAACAAGATATCGATTTTAGCTTTTGAAGTTGCGAATACAATTGTTAAAGGATTCAATCTCATGGAGTCTGTTTCGGAAGAGAATGTCAAGTATTTGAAAGAACTAGTGCTTCCTTCCGAAGGTGTTCAGCTTCTGATATCGAAAGACATGGATCAGTTACTAAGGATTGCTTCTTCTGACAAAAGGTTCTTGCCATGATTCTCCATTAAGACTTGAGATGCTTGCATTGATCATAAAATCACTGTTTTTTGTTGTTTTATTTAAAAAATGGGCAATGTAGGGAAGAACTGAAGATTTTTACAGGAGAAGTGGTTCGGTTTGGAAATCTTTGCAAGGATCCTCAGTGGCACAACCTCGATCGTTATTTTGAAAAGTAATGATGAAGTGAACTCATAATAAAAGCACGTTAATACGTGATGCCAATGTCTGATTTTTTTACTTTTTGGGTAATATATAGATTAGGTTACACGCCTGATCCCCACAGGAAATTGAAAGAAGATATAAATGCAACGATGCAACCATTGATAACCTCAGTGCAGTACACTGCAGTGAGTACCATGTTTCGACTTTCGACCCAAATATTTATTCCATCTCAATATTTTTTTTCATTCATTAGTTTGATTCATACACAACAGGAGTTATATCATGAGTTAAATACCCTCGATAGATTTGACCAGGACTACCGTCGGAAAGTTGAAGAAGAGAGATCAAATTCGGTTCAGAAAGGTACGAGGTTTCACATTAGGTGTGTTTCTTGTTCACAACAGATTTTTTTGCCAAAGAATCTAGAACCGTGTGTCAATATCAAGTTGAACTTTTTTCTTATTCAAATCTTGAGATTTATAGGAATATTTTTCCATGTTTTAGAAACATTTTTCATAAAAGAATTAGAGAACCATAAATCAATACCTAATTTTTCTTATACTGTATTTTTAAAAATCTGTAGGTGATAATCATCTTCAAATATTGAAGCAAGAATTAAAATGCCAAAAGAAGCATGTAAAGAGTTTGAAGAAGAAGTCACTCTGGTTCAAGATTTTAGAAGAAGTAATGGAGGATCTTGTAGATATTGTTCTATTTTTACACTTCCAGATTCATGAAGCCTTTGGCACCGCAGGTAGTCCAGTTTGTCCACTTTGAATTTAATTGATGATACGTTATGTTAGTTCTGGTTTGTCATATTTCAGTCGCGTATTGAGTAACAATTTGTTTATTATATATTCAGTAAATTTTATTTTTATATGTAAGGTATAAATGGCAACAAGAAAGTTAAGGGTCTTGGAATCCCTAATCAAAGACTTGGTTATTTTGGCCTTGCATTGCATTATGCAAACATCATTACTCAAATTGACACTCTTGTGAGCCTCGCCCTGCTTTTGTTTGTTTTATAGTGAAATTATATTCTCTCTATATATAATGTTTAATCATGAAATGTTGTTATTACTTATTAGGTATCAAGATCAAGTTCCGTTCCTTCAAACATAAGAGATACATTGTATCAAGGATTGCCACCTAATGTGAAATCCAGTTTTCGTACGAAGTTACACTCCTTCGAAATCAACCAGGAAGTATGCCCAAATATCAATTTGAAGTTAAATCTTGCTTCTTTTGGTAGTAGTGATTGATATTTGTATGATTAATTATCAAGTTCTTTGTATGCTTCTCAGCTCACTGTTTCTCAAATCAAATCCGAAATGGAGAGAATACTAAAATGGCTTGTTCCTATTGCCAGTAATACGACCAAGTAAGATTGTCTGAGTTTTCAATTTCTTGTATTCCATGTGCTATCAAATGTATCACATTTGCTTTTGGACTTTCTAACATTGTGTGCAATTTGATTATTTTAGGGCTCATCATGGCTTTGGATGGGTTGGAGAGTGGGCAAACACAGGGTTAGTAGAATTACTAGAATAGTGGTTAAATGCTTGAGAATTTTGGGTATAAATTGAAGTGATGCTTTGTTTAGATATGAATTCAACCGAAAGCCAACAGGACACGTAGACTTGATGACTCGGATCGAAACACTTCACCATGCATCAAAAGAGAAAACTGAAGCCCACATACTGCATTTAGTCGTATGGCTTCACCATCTCATTAGCATATCACAGTCTTGCCATGGAGGAATTAGATCACCTATCATCAAATCACCAATTCTTTCGCCTATTGAAATTACCACACCAACACCTTCAGACAAAGACAAAGACAAAGACAAGCAAACAGCACTTGCCTCTATGCCTTCAAATAAGCCAACTATACCTGCCTCTACGATCCTCACAAAGGAAGATCAAGATATGTTGCTTGATATGACGTTCAAAAAATCGACGCTGGGAATAAGCAAGAGCCAGGAGTTTACAAGCGTGATGCGATTGGCGAAGCAGAATGAACTAAGTAAGTGTAGGAGTAGCCATCATTTTCAGGACGGAAATTTCAAAAACAGCCCACCTCTATCAAGAACACCGTCTATTGCACAGGTAATTAATTTCGATATCAATAAAATTAAGGCTTTGGATGTTATAGACAGAGTTGATTCTCTCAAGAACTTGTGAGAATTAGATGCAAATAAATGCAATCAAAGTAATGGCGGCATGGGTTTAATTAAAGAATACTTTTAAATGAATGAAGGTGGTTTGTATAGACATTGTAATATATATTATGCAAACAGAAACAATAACATCATTTTGTTGTTTAAAATCTCCTTCTTTCTGATACCATGTTCAATTGTTGACAGTTTCACACCCACATGCCACAGGCCTAACTAAGGAAGGGCTAAGGCTTTGATTCGTTATGGAAACTAGAATGAAAAATTATGATAATTCTTTGGGGTATGGTCACTGATCGACTGAGTAGTTAAAATAATTCTCCAACAAGCGGAGTCGGGCACAATTCCTAATCTCATCATCTTCCCTAAGAAAATCCCCAATTCCATTTTCTTCTGCCGTTGCCGTAAACACGACCAATCAATGAGCGTGGTAAACGTCACAACATCCGGCGGTACGATTCTCTTTTCCAACATATCAACAAAAACCCTAACTCCATCCTTGAGACTTTGATGCTTGCACATTCCGACGATCACCGTGTTATACGTCCAGACATCTTTGACGATATTGTTATCCTCCATCATCTTCAGAACTCCCTCAGCTCTCTCCATCTCCCCGTTCCTCACGCATCCAGTGAGTAGAGTGTTCCAAATCACTACGTCAGGATTTCTGTCCCATTTCCGTCGCATCTGCTCCACCAATCCGAACCCGAAGTCAAGTCCATTGACACCATCACGGCGACATGCTTTGTCTATCAATGCTCCAAAACAGAACACGTTCGGTGCAGATCCTCTCTCAGCCATTACATCGAGAACCTCGTGAATCGATTGGTATTCCCCTTTATCGCAGTACGCTCTCAGAAGGTCGACGTAGTGCCTTACTTTAATATCAAACCCAAATTTCGAGATGATTGCATCGGAGAAGAGGGTCCGAGCGATCCTGATTCGATCGGTGGAGATTAGCAGGTTGACAAGTTTGGAGAAAACTTTCTCATGGATTGGAGCGGAGAGGAAGAGCTTTCCCAAGAGGGATTCGTCAGAAAGATCGGAATGGGAAACGTAGACGTCGAGGAGAGGGAGGAGAAGGGCGGGACCAATGGGTATGAAGTCGACACGGCGCATGCGGTCGAGAAGGAGGAGAACGGAAGGGAGGTTGTGGCGTTTCTGGGCGAGAATGAGAATCAAGATTTTGTAGGTTGGGTAGTCGTGTCGGAAGCCGGGTTGCTTCCCGGCGAGGGAGTAGATTGTGAGGAGTTGTTTCGGTGATTTGTTGCCGACGGTGGTTATAGATTTGAGGATAGAGGCGTTGGTGAATGTCTGAGGAGGAGAGGGTTTGGCGCCGTGTGTGGATGGTTTTGGCGACGGAAGCCATGGAAGGATATAGTCGCTGCCGGCGGTTTGGGCTGTTATAGTTGAAAGCCGAGGCAAGCGCCGGGGTTTTGGAAGGACCATGCGCGTCAGGGTTTTAGCAAAAATTGTTAGCATGCCACATGTTGGTATTATTGGTATACTTACTACTTAGTAGTAGTCGAGAAGCCTTGGGTTGTTGACCCGTCATCTGTAGGCCGATGGGTAATGGGTGTAATGGCTGGCTAATGGCTGGCTAATGGTTCTATCATTCTACATTTCTATTTTCTATGGGGTAGTTGAGTGAGTACAGGATCGAGGGTATTTGGTAAATTTGTAAAAGAATCCTTAATATATTGTATATATATTTAACTTAAAATAGGTCTTGGTTACAGTAGTTAGTTAGGATGAATAATTAATATGTTAAATTTGAGATAAGATTTAATGGGTAGTTGGGATTCTAAGAAACTCATCTTGACCTTTGTTATTTTTTTTTTTTTTTTTTTTTTTAATAATGACGGTTTATATTAAAAGTAAAAATAAAAAGAATTACAATCTACGATAATAAAAAAGATAGAAAATTAATTAAACAACTAAAAGTACGATAGGATGTGTAGAATAGGTATAACTTGTTTAATCCTCGACTTATAGGTCAGTAACCAATAGCGAGACTTCCTCCAACTTTCTGATAGCTGTGTCCTCTAAACTTGACCTTTGCTACCTAATAGTATACTAGGTTTGTTAAAGACAAAACAAACTGGTTTGACTAATCAATCAAACGTAGCTTGGAAGTGAAAAAAAGGATTGCTCATTTTACAGTTTATGGACGGCGGGCGGCTTTAATTATAATTTTAAAAGAGGTTCCAATTTTGATTTATGTTTGATAAACACACACAATTAATTATTATCGAAATGAACGAACATTAATATTTGTTATTTAACACAGCCAAATCAACACTCAACTTCCAACCAAAGCAAGATTTGGAAGAATCTCAATATGTTTTTTTTTAATCATGCGTTCTGAACACACGACTTGGATGTTAAGTTTGGATCCAATAGAACGTGCCATGTCGGATTGTCTTTCCATCCAGATTCAATCCCATCAAATTATCAACAGCTAGGCTAGATATCAATCATATTAGTATATATATTCCTATTAATTATTAAAGGGATTACTGACACCAAATGCAATTGGCAAGTCAAATGACACCAATTTCTAATGATAATTAAAATTTACTTTATAGTTTTATAGGCCTCTACGCAATTCTACTCTAATCTAATGGTGTCAGAACTGACAAATGTTTCATACTTTCTTAGATTTGCATTAAGATGCAGCATCTGTTTCGCTTAAAAAAACTAGAGTCCAACTCGAGCTAATCTTCCTATAATTTTATAGATATAAACTTTGAGCTCATTCGAATACTTAGATTTAAAAAAATATATAAATAAACAATAACATAGATCTCAGATCTCAACTTATTTCACAAGAATACAAACAGCCAGCAATCAACTTATTTTTTCCTTTCTCTAAACTCCAAAAATATTTACTATATGTATGTACAGCAAGCACCACAACTCCGATAAATTATTTCTGAATTACGATGACATCCGGCACCAATGGTCGGAGGCATCAATTGCCGCCGTCATTCACATCGTCAATCTCGTCATTGAACATTCCTTTCTCATGGGAGACACTTCCCGGCGTACCAAAACCAGTATCAGGCTTCTCCACAAATTCATCACTGCCGTTGAGGCCGTCGGCGCTTCCTCTTCCGCCTCACCTCCACGGGACCTCTCTTCGCGGGTTCCTCTCCATGGGAGGAATAAAGAGGACGTCGTGCAATCATGAGAATGGAGATGGCAGGGGTGGTGCGAGGTTCGTGTGGGACCCGTTTGCAATTGCACTAGCGGAATGCACTAAGGAGAAAGGTGTTGACATTGATGATTCGTGCCATAAAACGGTGGTGCCACCAAAGGTCGTGAGGCACCGAAAGTCGACGAGGAGGACTGAATCGAGGCTTGGATTTTGGAAGTTGGAGTTTTATGGATCGTGTAAGGCCGCGGCTTGCTCTGTGGTTGAGAGTGCAGATAAGGCCGTATCTTTGTCGACAAGAAGAAGTTCCCGATCCAGGTCACTCTCCACCTCCTCACCGGCTTACAGGATGAATTGCCGTTGACTATGGTGATTTCAGATTGATGTAAATTAAAAAATTGTAATTAGTCAATTAATTAATGTTGTCTTTTTCTTCTTGATGTCGAACTTAATTGCATAAATATATATTTTCGAATTAAACTGCGCAATCTCCTGTAATTTTTATGATAATCAGACACAACATGTTGGCTCGGCACCATTCACGACCCATGGACCTTAGTCTAGTAATCTTGTATCAATGAGAAAAAAACATTATTAAGTCAATTGTATTAGACTAAGGCTTCAAGTTCAACCCAAGGAATGTATTGTATTAGAGTTAAAAAAATACCTGATAAGAAATGGAACTCACATAAACAAACAATGGATCATTCATATATGTTGCTTAATTCAATGCAAATAGAAGAATATTAATTAGCACAAGGTGTTTGGTTGAAATCTAGCAACTACCACAACTAATTACTAAATAATCAGATTCCATTGTTAACACAAATTAATTAGATGCTGACTGACTTATTCTGTCTGAAACACCTGCTGAAAATATCCACATATATGAAGTTAAAATCAATTGTACCTTTACTAGCTAGCACCCGATGTTCTTATATAATACACACAATTCTTCTAACCTTTCATGTATTGTATGCTTAGAAAGAATCTAGATATTACCTCATAACAACAACAAGTAATGCCAAATTGATAACATTATATATATTAGTTTTTGTTTATAAAGATGGCCACATTGCCTAGAAAAAAGATGTCTACAAATGAATAAATGTTAGTGCGCAAAAATCTAAACTACAACTGCAAACGAAGTTACAATAGGCTTGCTTGGGATACATCGATATGCATTTGGGATGAAATGTAAGGGACGATTGATTGTAAGTGAAAAAAAAGACTGGACACACTGATTTAAAACCTGATATAGGCAAGACAAAGTTGTGATGCAGACTGCTCGGTGAATATTAGTAAGTGGTGTGCTTAGTTAAGTACCAGAAGAGCTTAATTCTTTTAGATGTTGTGCCCTCCTTCCAATGTACGCAATGTGATGACTCTCCAAGAATTGTGTTCCAAGAAAACAAGGGCATCGTCATATAAGCACAATGAGGTTAGGTTTAACCAAAGGTTCCATTCAACGCTTTTGCAGGTCTTCAATTGCTTTCTTCCATTGTGAAGCTCTTTGTTTCACATCTTCAAAGGACATCACTTTTTTCGTCTGAAGTATAATATATCTATTAAAATTTAATCTTATATATACTTTTCAATATGATAAAAAGATACATACTGTACAAATCTTGAAGTGTGATGGGTTGGTAACATGGACGCTTAGGTCATTAGGGCTATCTGACCATACTATGTCCCCTTTTGCCACTAGCTTGGATGGATCCACATATATTATCTTTGGTTTATCTGTGAGGATTAGCTGAACTTTTTTGTTTGCTAATTTATTTATCTTTTTCACCTTTGAGATCATAACAATGGACTCTCCAGGTTCCAGGAAATCTTGCCTGCCAATTCAGTAATAAATACAGCATACATTCTAAACAACTTTTATTTTAAATATGTATTCAACATACCATTTAGAATCAAACGAATCTATTGAAGCAAGTTTGAACATATGAGGATATGTATCCCTAGATGATGTGGCACCACCACTCCCATCCTTAGTAGCAGATTGATTGCATAAATCATCCCCAATGTGTGTAAGATTCCACATTGAAGAATCTTGGGAGTATGTTTCTTCTCCAGTCTGATACAAAAATACAATTTGAATATAAACTTGAAACAAATACGTCAGATCAAATTAGTTGCAAGGAAGAGATACATACACTCAAATCCAGAGAAAGCTTAGGTGCAGGCATGTTTCTTAGGTTTTTCCAGTCAATACCCTTGAAAAATGGATGCCTTTTTAGGATAGCATAACCATTAGGTCCAGCTCCAAGACGTTTGTTGGGATCTGAATCCTGGATTAGCTGTATAATTACTTCACAAGGAATATTAAATCATGCATGGACAACTACTTAAAATGATTCAATAAGTTTAGGAAAAAATGCCACAAAAAAAAGGAATCTTTCCCCAAAGGCTTTTTGCAACAATATAATTTTTTCATAGCATATCTTTTGCATATACTTGTCTTTCACAATCTTTCTATGGAATCCGTAAATGTTGTAAAAAAGTAAATATTTGTTAAGCAAATCAAAAGAAAGTGATGAAAATTGACCCATATAAAAAAGGTGATTATTTTGAAAACAAAAAAGGTAATGGGACAGGCAGTCCATTGAAGAAAATAATGTATAGTTCAGCGTATTATTTTTTTAAAATGTGTATTGAAGACCAATAGTGTGCATATCTTAAGTATCCCTCACTTACCAATAGCTTGTTAATGAGGTCCCTGGCTTCTTTCGAAAATATATCGGAGAATTTGAGATCTCTGGCTATAATTCGTTGAAAAATAAGCCACTCGCTTGCATCTTTAAAAGGTGAAGATCCAGAAAGCATTTGATATATGGTGCAACCTAGTGCCCAAAAGTCATTTCTGTTGACAAAGGAACGGAATTTCAGATAAGATCTTGAAAGCTTGGTATGTCTTTCAAAAAATTAAAAACCCATATTATACACTGGCTATATAAGTAGGAAGATTGTGGCACAAAATGGAGCTCTTTCCAATTGATCCAGTATTGTGGGAAATAACTTTGGAGAAATCTCATATTTCAAGGAATCTGAGAGTAAATTTAAATTTCTAAAAAAAAGAAGAAGAAAAAAGAAAATAAGAATAGCAGAGTTCAGATTCTCTACCAAATGTAAAATTATTAAGCTTAACATTAATTAGGTTATCATCTGTCCCGTTTGTTTTCTTTTAGGTAGATATTTCACACAAAACCCCCCTTCATCCCTCTTCTTTTTATTCATCTCTTGTATTTTCTTTTTCTGTTTTATTGTTACCTCTTAATAAAATTTACCCATTTTATGGCGTTTTTCTCTTCAAAAAAAATATTAAGTTGTCATTCACTTACCCAAAAGTAGCTGGAAAAGAATTCAAAACTTCAGGCGGAACATATGCAGCAGTTCCAACAAAGGTGCATGCTTTCTCATCTGTATTATGCGAATGAATATCATTTTATTATCATCTAACAGTTGGATTATTAAATTCATCTTTTTATTAAATTATTCTTACTAGCTGAATTTGGAAGGACCGTGATTGTGCTGTGTTTTGTTGGTTTTACACTGCCAAAATCAGCAATTTTGACATGTCCATTTGCAGTGAGTAGCAAGTTCTCTGGCTGTCGTTAGTAAAAGTATCAGAAGCATATACTAAGATTAGTTAACACTTACTAGGATATGAAGAAAAAAAAAGATTCTTTTGCTTAGTAAGTACCTTAATATCCCGATGAATTAATCCCACGCTGTGAATATATTCAAGTGCATCGATAACCTCTGCGGCATAGAAGCGTGCTTCATCTTCTGAAATACGAACTTTCTGCAAACATAGAAGCAAACCAACATGTTAAATTTTGACCTAAAATTTCAACCAAGACCCCAACATTGCCAAAACTTACCTTTCTTATTTGATCGAAAAGTTCACCACCTTCACAAGACTCTAGAGCCATATCTGCCAACAAGATAGATGGTCATTTGATAGAAATGGATAGAGAATTACAAAGTGTGAGAAACAAAGAATTCCAATTATTCCGGATGTGTTTTGTTAAGCTGCAATTACTACTGACAGATGGAGTATGTGTCTTGAAAAGTGAAGAACAACTTTATAATTCCAGGATGATCCAATTGATCGAGCACGATACGCTCGAGCTTGACATAAGTAATCTTGTTTTCTTTTGTGATAAACTTCTTGTCCATGATCTTCAAAGCATACACATTCCCAGTATCCTTCTTCTTCGCCCTTACAACCTAGTAGAGAGAAAATTCATTGAAGTAAGATAACTCTTTTGTAAACCATATTATCCCAAAATACAAATAACCATTAAAAAAAACCCAAAATAACAGGAAGAAAAAGAGCAAGAATTATTTTTTAATGTATTCGATTAAAATTCCAAACATACCTTGGAGTAAGACCCGACGCCATAGATCTTCCCGAGGTCAAAATCCCCAACACTGAAATCCTCCTGCGGCGCCCTGAACGCAATGCTACTACTACCACTTCCACCATTATTCCTCTGCAGACGGAGTTTGGATTCGAATTCCCTCTCCATTTGTTTCCTCTCCTCTCCTTGCCCCTGTTCCTCAACAATAACAAGCATTCATCTCACTTGTTCTCATCTCCTAATTTCTACCCCATTCAACAGAGAGCGTCACCAGTCCCAAGAAAGCGAAAAGAAACAGACTTTTCCTGTCCCCGATGAACGAATCCAGTCAACGGAGACCATTGATCATTGGATTCTTCTTCTCCTTAGTTCCTTTGTTCTCGTCATCTGATTATATGAATGATTGCAATGATGATGATAAAGTCGGTTGAAATTGTAGCCTTCCTTCGTTCCTCTGCCGCCCCTGTCCCTCCCTGCCCTCCTGCCGCTCGCTGCTGATGTCGCCTCTGTCGCCGGGAATCGTGTAAAAGCCAAAGGTTGAGAGAGAAAAGAGGAAAAAGATAAAAGAAGAGATTCCTGTGCTTATCATGGTGACGACGATTGGTCATCGCTGTTGCTTAAATCAGTTAAATCTTCCATTTAATTTTAGTAAATTACTAAACTAGCCCTCTATAATCTATATCATTGGTAACGTTGTTTTTTTTTTTTTTTTTTTTTTTTTTGCCTCATCATCATCGTTAATCGTTATCCATCCACCCAACTGACCCAAGTCCCAAACTCCCAAATATTTTCGTTTTAACTTTTTTAAAGGGAGGGTTTATAAGTTAAACCCCAAATCAATCAGTGCACTCCCATATATGTATGATATAACAACTACTTGACTTGATTTATATGTCAACACATCTACAAACTGATATTATAGTTTAGTTTATAGATAGTGAAGAGGAATGCATTGAAACTAACAGAAGGAGATTAAGATTGAAGTCGACGTCTGATCCATTGATTTCCCCAGCAGAATATGATCAAATATAACTTACATTAAGCTATCGCATTTAATCTCGTCCTGTTATAATAATATATAGATAATTTTCAAGTGACCAAAATGCGTCGTTCGTATCTTATTTGTTAATTTTTAGTCCGATAGCTATAATAATGTACTGTACAAGATACTAATAATTGTAAGACGAAAAATAATGTACAAAAAAAGATTCTAACTCATATATTGTGACGAAATGTATTTTTTGACCTATTGAAATTCCCGAAAATATAATATCTAAGTGAATAGTTATCTTAAATCAGTAAGAGAGTTAGCCTATAGGTCCTTACCTATGGGCTACAGTCATTGATATTACTTTTGAGTTACAACATACGAATCGCCAAAGTCAAATTACTTAGGTAGTTACAACTTAAATTTTGCATCATCTGTTGGTTGGCACGACTTTCGTCAGTTTTTCTTTCTTTCTTTTTCCATGAATGATGTCGTTTGTCCTTGACTAATAGTCTTAGACCCTCCCTCGTTCAGAAATAAGTATTGAGGGACAACGGCGCCGAATGGAGATGGCATCTCCTCCGGAGGAAGACTTCTGCTCCATCTGCCATGATAACTTCTCGATTCCATATCAAGCTAACTGCTCCCACTGGTTCTGTGGTAAGTGCCAACTATTTCCAGATTCCCTCATCACATATTTGTTGTTTGTATCGCTCTGCGTGTGATTTCTTTTGTTTATTTATGTAATTAGATCGTATTTGTTGCTATTTCGAATCATTTTTTTTTCTCGTATATTTTTTTTTGTTTCGGGGCGAAATTCGATTTAGGGGAGTGCATTCTTAGGGTTTGGCAGCATGGATCTGTCACCCAACCATGTAACTGTCCCATATGTCGTCGAAAGATTACATTGCTGGTACCTTTTGATGCGGCAATCCCGAATCGGAACGAATCGGATATAAGCACGGTAAGTGAATATATTGCAATCTACAACCGCCAATTCGGACAAGACAGACGTCCCTTCATTCAGGTAAATTTTTTAAATAAATATCTTCTTTATTTTTCTTCTCCTTTTTTGCTATCAATTGATGGTATATTATTAGTATCTGATGTTGATGTAGGATTTTTTATGATTTTTTATGATTTTTTTTATGATTTTTTTTTTTTTTTTTTTTTTTTACTTCATGGTCTGGATTTTGGAGAATATCTGAATATCTCTGTTCATAATTGGAATACAAAAGGATTTTAAATCAGTTGCCTAAACCCAATTTTTTGGTAACTTTTGTGTCTTTGAGCTTGGAATTTCAACTTCTTGCATCAGATAAGGTTTTTACTGTTTACCAGTTACCTCTACACCAATGGCTGGACTGTCTGCAAAACTACAATAACTTGATTTAGTGATGAAAGAATAAATGTTTACTTTTTTTAAACCCTACTATAACAGAATCAGAATGTAAATAAGGGGAGAATAAACTCATCCCCTTCCATTATTATTCAGTAGTATTTATATACATACAATTAGTATAACAGAAAATTTATTATACTAGGGCCTAGGATCAGGTGCAGTAAGATTGGGTGTGCCCACCTGATCCTAGCTATCCAAGAGACATCTGATGGTTCTCATATTTCTCGAATAAAGACAAAAAATTTGGTGCACCACAACCGGCGCCGTTATACTCCTACATGATAGGGAGGATTTTACCAATCAGCCCATTAACAATAAGTAATTAGCAATACTAAGATTATAGCTATCTAAGAATATAAACTAATTCTAATATATCAGTAATACCTACTTGCCGATGAGCTGATTTACATAGTGATGTCTGATTCATGAGGGCAACACATGTCCATTTAAGTAAAATAATTATTATTTCTTTTTCATGTCTCAACATGTCTATTGCATTTGTAAGCTAAAAGGCCAAAGTATAACTTAATTATCTGTCTAAATGTAGATCAATGAACTATTCATATGTGGAAGTCTAGAAGAGCTTACATAAGTATATCTGTATCATCAGATTAATGCGAAATGAATAATAAAAAACATAGTTTTTAAACGGCAAACCCCAATCAAGTTTTATAAACAAACAGTTTTGCAAAATAATTTAAACAGTTTTTCTTCTCTCAATCAAGACTAATACACGTAATCTGCATTGTTGTTATCAGTTTCTTAGAGATCTTCCTTTCTTCATTCGGCGCATGCTTTTGGAATTTATAGATCCACAGAGACTTCCTTTTTTTTTGAAGATCCGGATGTGGGCAATGGTGAGTTTATTTATTTGATATAACTTGCTTGTAAGTTTCTGTGAGTTGTAATTGTGTATATTTTGTTCAATATCACTTAAGAACACGGTATCAAGGTTTTTTAATTTTTATGTGGCTGTGTGGTGGCCAAGCAACATAAACAGAAGACACGACATATGTGTAGCATGTGCTTTGTTTACGTAATCGGAATTTTTGACATCTTAAAATTGAAAATAAATTATGATATCTTTTGTTAAATTCAAGTAAATATCAAATTGTAGGTAATCCTATTCTAGCTTCTAAACATACAAAACTTAGGTACTTGACTATTCTAAATGGCCATAGGTGCTTAACTTGACTACTCTCACCAGAGGAAATGGTGCTTTTAAACAGATCAACTTGTGTACTAAGTATAGATTATAGACTGAGTTAGAAAAAAGAGCAAAGTTCCAGTGATGATTTTCCAGCATTATATATAGTCTGTGTGCGCAAAAAACTACACAATGTATTTTCTAATAGTAATCCATTTTGCTTCTGGTGTCCCTAAATCTTAATAAGTTATTTTTTGATTTTACAATACTATTTGCTAACAAAAAGATTTTGGTTAGATAGCCAAAAAATAGACAAACTTTCACACTCCCGAGTATATATTATAATTTGCATTCTGTCTTTGTGTCTTTGTAGGTTATACTGAGTTTTCTCTATCTATTAAGCCCTGTAGATATTATTTCAGAAGGTATTGGCTCTACACCATATTAGTTTCCATGATTCCATATTACTTGATGTCCTCCCTTGTGCCTTGTGCCTTTTTACCTCATTTTTTAATCTTTGTTGTGCAGCTGCTTATGGGATAGTGGGCTTGTTAGATGATTTGCTCATATTTCTGATCCTCTTCCTGCATTGCACTACGTTGTACCGGACACTCCTGGTATATCGCCATGGGCAAGGAGGGTAACTATCCTGATGAAGTAAATGATCCTTGGCAAGAAAGGGAAAATATATGATTGATTGCTGATTTGCTGTGTTATTAATTGGTTATTTCTTCCATTGGGTTCTCTAATTCAAATGGGATTTTTTTCTTCCTTTTGACAGAATAAAACTCAACAACAAGTCTCAAACTCTCAATTTTGTTAGAGTTCTCAACTCAACATTTATCCGATGATATATAAATGTACAGGAATTATCCAGTGAGCTTTTGAGCTCACCCTATCTGAGTCGTTGGATCTTGTGACAATTAATCTCAACCGTCCTTTCGTTTTAATGTTTTTTAATGTTTGGGTACACACAACCTCATATATTTCTTTAGTTTTACTACCTACCTAGTATTTATATTATGTACCTACCTCTAGCCACCCTACTTTTTCAGAAAATTGTACTTTATGCACATACTTTTTTCCATACTTTCTTTTTTTTTCTCTATTTTCCACAACCACGCCATCTTACGTAATCGTTCTTTTTTTTCTTGATCGCCGGAGCAGCTAAAACTCATTCCGGGTTTTTATTTAAACTTTTATCTTCTCGTCGGTATGTGTCTTTATTTTGACCTTGAGATAGATACTGTGTCGAAACCTATTGATATTGTCGCTCGAGAATTAGATGTCGTTGTTGTTCCTGAAATGGTGACGACCAATGTCTTGAAATGGTTACTGTCGTCGTTCTGAAACCTATTGATACTGTCACTCGAGAATTAAATGTCGTTGTTGTTCCTGAAATGGTTACTGTCGTCTTTCTAAAATCTATTGATACTGTCGCTCGAGAATTAAATGTCGACGTGGTTTCTAAAATAATGACGACCTATGCTCTGAAATAATTATTGTCGTTGTTCCGAGACCTATTGATACTGTCGCTCGAGAATTAAATGTCGACGTGGTTCCTGAAATGGTGACGATCCATGCCATGAAATGGTGACGACCCATGCTCTGAAATGGTTATTGTCGTCGTTCCGAAACCTATTGATACTGTCGCTCGAGAATTAGATGTCGACGTCGTTCCTGAAATGGTGACGACTCGTGCCCTGAAATGGTTACCGCCGTCGTTCTAAAACTTATTGATACTGTTGCTCGAGAATTAGATGTCGACGTGATTCATGAAATGGCGACGACCCGTGCCCCGAAATGGTTACCGTCGTCGTTCCGAAACCTATTGATACTGTCGCTCGAAAATTAGATGTCGACGTCGTTTTTGAAATGGTGACGACTCATGCCCCGAAATGGTTACTGTTGTCGTTTCGAAACCTATTGATACTGTCGTTCAAAAATTAGATGTCGACGTCGTTACTGAAATGGTGACGACCTATGCCGGAGAAGAAATCGCCGATGAGAATGTGGTTGGGGAAAAAATCACCAAACGAAAACGTCAGAGAGAGTGAAACAGGGAGGAGACACGAGTGTGGAGAGAGTGGTGAAAAACCAAAAAAATAAAACTTTTTAGAGAGGAAGAGAATGACAGTTGTCACCTCAAACTTTAACCACAAAATTAGCATTAAAAGTACACTTACACCTTTTCATCTCACAAAAGTACATCTATTGATATCTTTATCTCACGAACGGTGCACAATTATCCATCCAGATCGGATGGTCCAGATGGATGAGTTTTTTTTAAGCTCGTTTAAAAAGAACTCTTAGGATTTTTATTCTATAAATATATAAGTAATATAACTCTATGTTTTCTTTATTATTAAAAGATCGAAGAAACCAAAAATAAGTCTGAACCATTTATCAGGCGGATACCAGGACGGGGCCTCCTCACTCGCGATATGTCCCGTTCTCACCTCTAGTTCAAATATTTAATGATTAAAAGAATCATTATTTCCTTTCAAACGTCTCATCCTCCAGTTGAGCTTAATTGTACTTCCATTAAGATCTCACTCTCTTACTATCTTTCATTTTGATACCAATTTGGCCCCTCGTCACCTCCACTTTTACAAGCGAGAGTACCGGTAATCTAAAGGTATTTCAATCTTCCATGATTTGAGGAAATAATAGTTGGGGAAACACACTGGAGCGAAGGGTCAACCGGGGAACTAAGAGTAACAATAACTCTCCTTTTGGTCCTCCGCTCCCCTTTTTTTTCTTCTTGCTCGCCGATTTAGGATAGAGACTTATTTCATCCAAATTTTCCACAATGAGATTTGGTTATCCAAGTTAATAATGCTTTGATTTATTTTATCTTAAACTAATAACACGATAGTGAAGACTCATGTGGTGGCCGGTGGGTGCATGGAACTATGGAAGAAAAAAATTACAAGACCCATGTGACCATGTGATAGATAACTGGTCTCAATCGATCTCACTAAAAACAATCCTACATCAACCGTCTTAAAGGACATATATGAAATAAATTTATTAAGTGGTGGTAATTGGTAATTAAATGAATAGAATTTAATTAGATAGAGACGCTCCACCAAATTAAGATAGACGAACAAGAAATTTTCAAGATAGAATTAACACAAATGAAAAATTAAAAAAAATTAGACTAGTGAATTATGATGCTTCGAAATCGATTTCGTTGACATCTTTTACTTTTAAAACGATTTTAAGTCACAATTCACAATATAATGCGAGCATATGGTAGAAAACAAGATAATTCAACACAAGGTTGGTGTACGCAGAACTCTTCTAATAACAGTGTGTACTTCACTTGTTTAGTAAAATGTGTTTTAAACTGTTCCTGTCGGCAATCGCAACACAAGTTCGCCACCAAAAACACTGTTGTCAAAGTTGCAACAAGTTATATGATTAACCATCGGGATTATTATGTATTAATTAGATTAACAAAATGGAAGCTTAAGAAAGAGTTTATTTTGAAAGCTTTACATCATACCTCTTCACGTAGTAATAGCAGAAATCGGCCAAGATGAATGTTTGGACAACCTCAGACAGAAGGACCATTGGAGGCCACAACCCATGACCAAGTGCAGTCAATAGATAGCCACGGCTATCTACCACCTGAAAAAAACAGAATAAATGGACTGCATCAATAAGGGGAAAAGATAAATAAGTCAGATCTTACATATATATTACTGGAAAAGAATTAATTAAGTGGTGGTGATAACTAATAAGTAAAAAAGAAAGCATTTGAAAATTATAACAGACACCCATAATATTCAATAAAATGCATTTTTTCTTTTTTATACCTGGAGTACCCAATGGGCGCAACTCAGAAACCTGGCAACTCCAAGTGCAAATACATAATGAGCAGTGAAAGGTTCAACAATCTACAAAACTCAAAACATTAATTAACCAATGAACTACAACATTAGAAAACGACCAACTGAACAAAATGTGTAAGAGGAACAAGCCTTTGTGTTTTGCATCAAGCGCAGTTGAGGTAAAACAGATACAGCTTCCAAGTAGACACAGAAAGCCCAAGATACTCTATTTATTAAGTTGTGCGACGTTGATGGATGGATAAGAAAAGACATCAAAGCACACGGTATTACCTAAAGACAGAATTTATCATGAAATTTAGCAAGAGGTTAGCAATACCACAATAGTACAAAGTGCATGTTACTAGAATTATATTGTAAATGGTATTAATAAACAATGAAAACCTACTAAAATTGAGGCAATTATACTTTTTATCCGATTACAAAAATTTAAAAACTCTCAGATTAACAAAATAATACTGAACTTCTGAGTTTTGACATCCATTGAGTGTTTAGCCTGTGGAATGATATATGCATATTTATCATTGATAGAAAATAGTCTGCACCTTGACTGAACTACGAATATAATCACGATTAAAAAACATGGGCGTGGTTTTAACAAAGAAATATTTTTTATACCTAACGTTCGTTTAAAAAAAAGTAGTTTGAGCAAGAAAAATATGAGAAATAACCACAAGATCATACCACATAGTATATAGCAAAGTTATCTTTTTCTTCCATGTAACTTGCTCTCAGTTTAAAACGGATCATGTAAACAACCCACAAGGTTGTGAGAAGAGTGGCAGAATCAAGTAGTGTATGGATGTCGTATTCCATGACAAAACTACAGTATAATCTAACCGCCAAAAAGATAGCTGTCAATTCCTGAGATTTTAGAGATATTCCTGTGTAGCAGTGCATCAGAAACTAGAATTGATGATAAAGGTCACAATACTACGAATTTGTCAAAGAATAAGATCATATATTTAAATTTAATTACAGTTGGATTTATCATTTAAATTTTATTAAATGAAACCTAAAGTGAATTGTATCGATGCAAAAAAAAAAATGAAGAAGAATGGGGAAAAATATCGAAACGGAAATTTAAACAAGCTGGAGCCTTGAAGCTAAAAGCTACATAACGAAATTCTATCTCAAAGTCAAAATGTGTTCCAACTCCTAATTATAACGAAAATTAAAGCTACATTCTCTAACACTAGACTATAAAGACGTAATCACCATCAGCAAGTTTTACAGAAATAACTAATTTTATTCGAGAGTGAAGTGTAGACTCCTGAAATAAGTAAATCTATACAAGGCATACAAACATTCATAATTAATAAAAACCTAATAAATGAAAGAATTACTAAATTACATATTTTCAATCTAAAAGACTATTTCTTTTACCAAAAAGAACATGCATAATTTTGCATAGAATGAAAAGGGAAAAAAGCTCTCTTTTTAAAACCAAACTTACCAGCGCAAGTTCTGTCCTTGATGAGCTTGTAGATCAACACG
This sequence comes from Zostera marina, assembly GCA_001185155.1. Lineage (NCBI taxonomy): Eukaryota > Viridiplantae > Streptophyta > Magnoliopsida > Alismatales > Zosteraceae > Zostera > Zostera marina. The sequence continues at coordinate 636,970 of LFYR01001099.1, read as the reverse complement.
GCAATCCCGATAGCGTGTGCCGCCTCAGACGCTACAAATAGGTTATCGTGGTCGTGGACTACGAACCGAAGGAACACCAATGATGCGATTGCCGTAATCACCGCGAGAGCAGCCTTGATTCTCGTCGGTTGCTTTCTCACCCATCTCCCCACCGCCTGTATAGCGCTCCGGTTCCCTCCTCTCGTCAACCCCATTTGTCCAGCAGCGACAGTTACGAAATCGAGCTAAAATCAACAATAATTAGGGATTTTTGTTAGAACCATAAATGAGAGCACGATCCTTAGCTTGATCTTGACCGTTGGAGTAGCGATTGGGAAAACTGCACAGTTGGATGATAAGTGAGAATTGACCGTGTGACTTGTTGACTACGCGGATGTGATTAGTAAGTTAGAATAGATGGATCTAGAATTCTAGATCATCCGATATTCCGATCGGATAAATTGCATTAACACCACTTTATTTATTTATAAATTAATAAATATCCCAGTAATTCCAGTATCGAGGAAATCGATTCTGTACGGAAATGCAACTTCCGGTCAAAATAGTTTTCCTTCAAACACTGCACCGGAACCCTAGCCACCTTCCGTGCTACACTCCTCTTTTTCAATTCATTACCAGCGAGAGTGGCGGTGGTGGCAGAATTGGAATTGGAACTGGAAACTCAGACGCTAGTCTTCTCCGGCAAACTAGGCAATTGCACTGTCAACTTCTCCTCCGAGGCTTCGATGCGAAACTCATCCCATCCTTCCTACTCTCGCGAATAATTGCCGCTTACTCTTCGCTCCAAGATCTCAATTCCGCCACTCTCCTATTCTCCTCCATAAAAATTTCTGTGGCAGACACGATTGTCTTCAACGCTCTCATCAGAGGACACGCCCGTTTCGGTTCGCCGGAAACTACACTGCAACTGTTCCGGGCAATGCACGTCAACAACATCCATCCAGATCACTTCACATTCCCCTTCATCCTTAAATCTTGCATCTCCCTCCAATCTCTCGACTTGGGTAGATCAGTGCACTCCCTCTGTCTGATACTTGGTCTACATCGCGACTTGTATGTCGGAACATCAGTCATGGACATGTACGTCAAGCTCGGAGAGATCCGATCCGGACAGTACCTCTTCGATTCAATTTCGATGAAAGACGTCTCGTCATGGAACGTTCTAATCGCGGGATACCTGAGCATAGGAAGTTGCGAACGTGCCAGTGATCTGTTCGACAAAATGACTGTTAGAAATGTGGTATCGTGGACGGCCATGATTTCCGGACTGGCCCAGAACGGCATGGCCGATCGCGCCATATCCTTGTTCCATGCCATGGAGGAGCAAGGTGTTCGTCCGAATTGGATCACGATAGTGAGCGTTCTCCCCGCATGTGGACAGATCGCGTCGCTCGAACACGGGAAAAAAATCCATCGCCATGCCACCTCTCTGACCCTAGACGGAATACCGGCCGTCCAGATCGCGCTACTGTCAATGTACGGTCGATGCGGGAGCCTGATCGACGCCCGTCGATGTTTTGATCGCGTGACGTCGGAGGAGGGAATGGACAGACGGGATTTAGTTGTTTGCTACAACACGATGATCGCAGCCTACGGTTGGAACGGGCGCGGGGTAGATGTTGAGAGTTGTTTCGAAGAGATGATCGGACGTGGGTTGGAGCCAGATGCGGTGACCTTCGTCTCTTTGCTTTCCGGACTAACCCATTCTGGTCTTGTAGAGCAAGGTTACAGGTATTTCAAGCGTATGCGCAGCTTTTACCATGTGGAGCCCAGCATGGAACATTACTCGTGTGTGGTTGATTTGTTGGGAAGATGTGGGCGATTGGAGGAGGCAAAAGCAATTATAGATGGCATGCCGATGGAGGCCGGAGCGAGTGTTTGGGGTGCGTTGTTGGGTGGTTGTAGCAGTGAGCGTAATTTAGCAATCGGAGAAATAGCTGCAGAGAGATTGTTCGAAATGGAGGCATACAACAGTGGCAACTATGTGTTGCTATCTAACATGTACGCAGAAGTTGGGAGATTCGAGCGAGTTGAGGAATTACGAAGAAAATTGAGAGAGAATGAGATCCTTAAGAATCCCGGTTGTAGTTGGATGGAAGTGAAGGGAAAGTGTTATCTGTTCACATCTTGTTCACCGTCGCCGTTTGTTTGTGAAAGCACGTTGGAGAAAATGTTGAAGAAGATGAAGGAGGCAGGGTATGTGGCAGATACAAGGCTATGCTTGCATGATGTGTCGGAGGAAGAGAAGGAACATAGTGTGATTAGGCATAGTGAGAAGTTGGCTCTTGCCTTTGGCATCATGAAGTGCGAAAGTAGAGACAAGCTTAGGGTGACTAAGAATCTACGTATTTGTGTAGATTGTCATAATTTCAGCAAGTTGATATCCCAAGTTTATGATAGAGAGATTGTTATTCGGGATGTGAATCGATTCCATCATTTTAGTCAGGGTTCGTGCTCATGTCACGACTATTGGTGATCGATTTCATTTACTGAGTCTGAGTCTATCTATATGACTATATATGTGTGTTTTATTAAGGAAACCAGGAAGCCAGGAAGGAAGGTTAAATCTTTTATATGTAAAAGTCTGCTGCTCTGAAAGGCGTGCCTGAGCGAGGCGAGGGTGGGGCGGCGCTCTGCCTCTGACTGACTCTCCGAGTGAGTGTAGGTAGTTTGAAGTGAATGTAGATAACAAATGAGTGAAGGTAGGTAGATATTGGTGATACGACATGAAAACAAAAGAAACAAAAAAAGACCCATCAAGATCTATCTATCGTAATTGGGAAAACATTGTGAACCATCCAAACTAACACACGGCTATCCACACCTAATATTTCATATCCACACACATACATACCATAATCGTCATCCTTTCTTCCTACATATTGATGATATGACTCGGTAGCCAACCCAATACACCACCTTCTCGATTTCTCTTTTTTTTTACCCAACTAAGAAACCTAGATGGCATCGGCTACCACTCTCCTCAAATCCGCCTTCCTTCCCAACAAATCGGAATGGTTCTCCGTCCGCCCCACCGTCTCAAAGCCCAACACCGCCTCCTTCCCCATCAACGTCCGCGCTCTTGCCTTCTCCGAAGAGCTCGTCAAGACCGCGGTATCAACTACTACTCTTCGTCTCTCTGTCTTTTCCTCCCTCTCTCCTTTCATCTTTGATGTGGGATGGAAATCAATTTTGAGGATTTTTTTGTGTTGCAGAAAACGATGACGACGCCAGGAAGAGGGCTTCTAGCGATGGACGAGTCTAACGCAACCTGTGGGAAGAGGTTGGCGTCCATTGGAGTTGACAACACGGAGGAGAATAGGCAAGCGTATAGAACGCTTCTCAGCTCGGCTCCTGGTCTCGGACAGTACATCTCCGGTTCGATTCTGTTTGAGGAAACACTCTACCAATCTACTCCCGACGGAAAGAAGATTGTCGATGTTCTCGTCGATCAGAATATCGTGCCCGGTATCAAAGTCGATAAGGTAATTGCCGAATCCATAATCACCACCAGTTACCTGTCACTTGGATCTATCGGATGTAATTGGTTGGTTTCAAGTGTTTTTTTCGTTTTGTTTCGTTTTGTGCTTTTAGGGTCTTGTTCCTCTTGTTGGATCTAATGATGAGTCATGGTGCCAAGGATTAGATGGACTCGCTTCGAGAACTGCTGCTTACTACCAACAAGGCGCACGTTTTGCCAAATGGTAATTTTTACGATTTTCATCTATGTTTTTCTTAAATGGTTGTCAATTGTTTTCCAAATCTCGCATTTTTTTAATCATCTACAAACCCTCAAAGACTAAAAGGGTATGTACATGTTTATCAACTATGCATCAAGTTTGAAATTCCTTGTGTGGTCAAAGGGATGTTTTGTACCTGTGCAAGATTTGATAAAACTAAAAAGTTTTACATTTCTACGGTTTCTTAGTTAACTATATATGTGTTATCATGATGAAACGTTTAACTTTGAAGAATTAGAAATTTAGCTTTCTTTTTATATCCAAATTGCACAGGCGCACGGTGATTAGTATCCCAAATGGTCCATCAGAGCTTGCTATTAAAGAAGCAGCTTGGGGTCTTGCTAGATATGCTGCAATTTCACAGGTAATAAAATGACCGTGATGATGGAGTTTGTCATATAATGAACTATTTTAATCGGTGTGAATAATATTGTTTCAGGACAATGGATTGGTCCCCATTGTTGAGCCAGAGATACTCTTAGACGGAGAGCATGGTATTGAAAGGAACTTTGAAGTTGCCCAAAGAGTGTGGTCTGAGGTTTTCTTCTATTTAGCACAAAACAATGTTTTGTTCGAAGGAATCTTGCTTAAGCCAAGCATGGTTACTCCTGGTGCTGAGTGCAAGGATCGTGCCACACCAGAGCAAATTGCAGAATACACCTTGAAGTTGCTTTACCGTCGTGTCCCGCCTTCCGTTCACGGCATCATGGTACGTAAAATTAGCCTTATTGACTTTTGTCAGATCAACTCATCTTGTTGTTCTCATACAATAAATCTTATTTTCTATTGTATTTGGATGGGATAGTTTTTGTCTGGTGGTCAATCTGAGATGGAGGCGACATTGAACCTGAATGCCATGAACCAGAGTTCACACCCATGGCACGTGTCCTTTTCATATGCGAGAGCTTTGCAAAACACATGTTTGAAGACATGGGGTGGAAGACCGGAGAATGTGAAAGCGGCTCAAGATGCTTTGATTCTACGTGCGAGAGCAAATTCACTCGCACAACTAGGGAAATACACCAGTGACGGCGAAGCTGCTGCAGCTAAGGAAGGTATGTTTGTCAAGGATTATAAATACTAAGAGAACCAAGTGTAGCAGATAATGCTGTGTTATGATGTTGTTTCATGTTATCTTATGCTGTCAATTGTATGAAAAAAAGGTACACCTCAGCGTACTTAAATTGCTATTGTTTGTGTTTTATTAATTATTTAGACGTTAATTATGCATTTATGTAAGATTATGCTTTTTTAAATTCCTTCATGTACTGTGGTAGACACTTGTAAGAACCGTGTGGACCGTGTGGTATTCATCAAATTTTATAGAAATACATTCTCTTCTTCAGTTCAAATAAAGATGAATGAGATAAAAGAAAGAAGCCCATTTTCATATTAGTAATCTTACATTACTAATATATTGCATAGTGTATACTTATTTGTCATTACAACAATTTGTTGTTTGATCTATTGCTAATTGTTGGTCTGAAATAAAAATTCTCTTACATTCTTTCTCTTACCCTCAATCTTCGTCTTTCAGTCATGTCATTTAGTGTTCCTCTTCCTCTATGTGTCAAACGCAAGTGTTCCTCTTCCTCTAAGTCGACAAATTTTCCCAGTGTTGATACCAGGGCCCGTCCAAACAGATCCTAGACCGAACAAGCTTGCTAAGCCCAGTAGGCCCAAGGTTATAGGCTATAAATACCTGCCCAAGTGCAAGAGGGAGGGGATCGATCATTAGTAGGAACAATACTAGAGAGTTGTGTGTGTGAGCACCCTAACGCACACCTTGAGTCCGGAATTTGTTGCTGCAACGGACAACCCACAGGCACATCAGAATATTGCGTTCTCTCTCAAATTTCACAACTAAACTAGCATTCAAACAACAAATACGTTGGTGTCTCCTCGTAATAATCGCACAGTATACAAAAATCTGGAGTTGGTTTCCCCCAACTTCTAATTCTTCCAAACATGTGCAACCTATCCCTCCTTAGACGCCAAAGAAAAACCCTTTGCATACTTATCCGTTTCTCTCATTCTCCTCATAAATGATCATAGTTCTTTTATAAATACAAATAGGTGTACGTACCCCAACTTCGTGTGACGTTTCGTACGTAGTTCTCTAATCGTTGTACAAATTGTTCATCTTGACAAAGTATAGTAATTTGTGATTTGACCAATACAAAATCTCAGACATCGATGAAGAATATCATACAACACACACAGAGTTTTTGTTGTTGTTGTTGTTGTAAGGTTACTTTTATATTAAGATAAAATAGTTCAAGTTTAAGCAGTATTAAGCAAGCTTACTTCTAATCTAATTACCTACCAGCCTGGTAGTTAACTGTGGCTAACTCCCTCCATCCTTATCGCGGATGAGCATTAGCAATGCGTCCCATTGGAGCAACGCTTGCTTCTCGTTCACCTTTACACATTTGCGCTTGTATTTGCCGCCGTCGAAGCCTATGTCTGCCATGTCGATTACTTTGCGCAACACTTCCTGTCTTGAGTCCTGTTTTGATTGCATCCGGCGTTGGTTTCTCTGTTTCCAAATTTCAAATAGGGTGATACCATAGAGACTCCACTGCAATCCCCACGCTGCAGTCCCCGGCGTTACCTTGTTCAATTCAATTGCAGCCTCTTCGAAGTTTGCAGTAGCCTCTAGTTTTACTAGCGCGTCGGAGGCCTCCATTGCTTCAGCGATAACCCACTTTGTGTAGTCACAGCTTGTGAACAGATAGTCAATGGATTCCATCTCGTTCTTGAAGAGCTCGCACTCTCCCGAGATGTCCATACCTCTCCCAATTAGTCGATCTTTAGTTGGGAGGTTTCTCCATCTCACTCTCCAAAGGTTGAGAACCAGCTTCCCAACCTTGTTCGCCCATATACCTCTCGCCATTTCATCTGTTGGATGCACTGGTCGCAGGGTTGTTCTTGCGTTTTTTATTGAATTTCTATTGCCTATCCCGATCCATATTTTTGAGTAAAGTTCACCGAGAGTCGCACATTTCGCAATGTCTTCTCTCTGCCTGAGCATCGTTTACCAGCTATATGAAACGTTCTGCCTCTGTGTTATCTAGTTCATTGCTCTGCTCTTTATGTACCTTCTACACATCCAGTCACCCCACATTCTACACGCTCTGTCCACCGTCGCCGTCTGTTGGGTTGCCTTGAAGTCACGGACACCGATGCCGCCTTGAAGCTTTGGTTTGATCATGTTTTCCCACGAGACCTCGCGTTGCGTCCCTCAAATAAACTTGTACGCAATTGACTGGATTGAGCGGAGCGCAGCCTGCGGCACGACGTTGCTCTAAGCTATGTACCCAAATTTTCCCTGAAATATCCAATCTACCAACTGTATTCTCCTCATATAAGACAGCTTCTTTGTGCTCCATCTGGTGAGGATGCTCCTCAACTCGGACATGAGCCCGTCACAGTCCCTGTATCTTATTTGTTTACCTGTTAATGGCGTGCCGAGGTACTTGATCGGGAACTCCTTCAGTTGGAAGCCGAGGATCGCAGCCATCTTCACCCTATCTGTTACTCTTATGGAGAGGATGATGCTACTTTTCTCAGCATTAATTCGCAGGCCTGAAAAGGTTTCAAATTCCCCAAGTCTTTCCTTTAGGGTGTTAAAAGATTTGTTTGAAGCTCTACATAAGAAAGTAACATCGTCACACAATGTGACTCTCAACTTTGATTCCTCCGGACGTGTATAGCTCTAGTCTTCTGCTATTCACTGCCTGTCTCACAAGCCACGATGGCACCCTGCCGCAGCCCCTTTTTCATTTTGATAATTCCGGTTGGTGACCCCTCCACTAGGGCCGATACAGAGGCCGATGATATACAAGACCATGACCAGGCTTACGAAGGTCGGGTCTATTCCCATGAGCTCCATAACCGTCTCAATTGAGTCCCAACGCAGCGTGTCAAATGCTTTCGCAAAGTCGATCGTGATGCAGGCCCTCCTCGAAGTGCTCCTGCAGTTGAACGCTTGTGTAAATTCTTGGGCCAATCCAATGGCTCACTGATCCGACGCCCTTTGATAAAAGCGGTTTGGTTTCCACTGATTAATCCTAGAAACACTGCCATTAGCCTAGTCGCAAGGATTTTGGAGAATATCTTGTATATGACTCCTAAACATGAGATCGGGCGGTAATCCTCAAGTCGTTCTGGCAGCTGGGTTTTAGGGATGAGGGTCAGCGTGACCATGTTCAGTGATCTGAGCATCCTTTTCGTGTTGAAGAAGTAGAGGATCGCTGCCATGATGTCCTGTTTCATAGAGCTCCAATGGTGGCATATGATTTCCGCTGTCAGCCCATCTATTCCGGGCGCCTTTCCTCTCGGCATGCTGCTGAGGGCGTTCCATATTTCATCGCCGGGGGGATAAGCCCTTAGTTTAGCATTGTCAATTTCAGTGGCCATTTCATCAAATGATATGTTTGACACACACAGACATATACTATTACAAGTATTTAGGTACCGGAAAGGCACCCTTCCATTCAAATATTTGGGAGTCTCGATTGTTGTCAGAGAAGTCCGAATTGCAGATTGCCTAGAGCTAACTAGTCAACTGAATGGGTACTTAGCTATTTGGAGTAACTAGGCTTTCTCATATGGTGGAAAGGCACAACTTGTTAATTGGGTTATCGTGGGAAAGATTTTATATTGGTTTCAGGAGATCGTTTACCTATCGAAATCCAAAAGAAAATTTGATCGATGATCTACAAATTCATATGGTGTGATAAAAAAGGATTGTCCCGGAGGAGATTAGCACTAACAAAGGAAGAAGGTGGTCTAGGCTTGCGAGATCCTAGGCTTCTAGCGAAGGTTGCTCTACTGAAATAGACATATAGATTATGGACAGATGAGAGTTCGATATGGGTGAAATGGATGAGAGACGTTCTTAGAAATCAGGGCCTTCCTTATTAACACAGTCATGATCATGGTCTGTTGAATAAATTTTTCTTGCAGCTAGTTAGCCAGTTGGGTAAGACTGAAGCAGAAGGTAACATTTGCTAGCATGTACAATGTCGTGAGGCTGATAGAATTAATTAGTAGACCCGCTTGAAAGAGGAGTATGGACTTGCAAGAGCACAAAAATGTCGTTTTATCTTTGGAGGCTCCATTGGAAAAAATTAATTTGTTTCGATCGACTATATATGTATAGGTAGGTGGGGGTGGACTGTTTGACGGACTTCTTACTTTACTTAATTTGTAATGAATGTGAGGAATCAACAGGACACAACTTTATCAGATTAATGGACCTATACGAAACAAGATTGGCAAGTGGCAAGGCTTCATATTGACAATACAAGAGACTAACATGATAGGAAAATAAATGAATGGTGACAGTACGACGATTGCTGATATCATAGAATCAATCAATTGAGGATTTCGTTAAAGAAAACCCTACATTGGTGTGTACTTGGTGTTCTCATACCATCATATGGTACATTTGGTGTGAAAGAAGCAAAAGATATAAGGAGAAGATTTTTCAATCGGTAGCGATTTTCGAACGTAATTTCATCAGAGATATATTTAAGGATACTATTTAAGACAAGGGCTTATAAGAAACTCAACAGATTCAGGTTGGAGGAGTTACTTTTGGAGTTCGGGAATAAGAAAACTGAAAAAAGGTGGCATAGTCACATTCGGAAGACATCAATCTTCTCCTCCCAAGTAAGAGGTCTCATTCTCAACAAATCTTTCTCAATGTCATTAATTGCTGCAAGTAGAGGATGAGTTAGAATACTGATGTAATTGGAAAATGAACGATAGAGTAGAAGTTCCATTACCTTTGCAAAATGTGCCCGACCAGATGATGTTGGAAAAATTCAGTATTGGAATCACCAACATCTAATTCTATCCGATATGTCTCGATAGGTAATGTTCAGAATGAGCCTTATGTACGTTCTCAGCAAAAATTGAAGTTCATGTCGAAAACTTATTCAGCGGAAATGTCACTGTTGATGTATGGGCTCGTCGGTGCAAGCTCACGCCCTCAACTCTCTCAAGTGTTCACTCTCTACAATTGTCAACCCCTCCTTTCATGGACCAGGGGAGGCATTTATAGTGTTTGCCTTAACGGCTCCTGTGCCTTCGCCCGTCCGGCCCATTCGCACGCTTGGGCCCGTGGGGCAGCTGGTTCGGTCTATGGACCGTTGGGCGATCCATGGTACCAACAGTCACCAACGTAAGTCACGTGACCATTGTTAGCCCCCTTATGTCGCTGCTGAATTATGGAATCTGAGAGAAAGGCCTCAAGATCTGCATGTAGTTTAACGACCCTAATGAAAAGACACTGATGATCGATCCACTACATCTATCTTGAAAATGACATTAATTTTGTGAATTGAAATTAGAAATAGAAATATTATAGATGAAGACATGTGTGTGCTTACTTTTAAAAAAAACCTTTGACACTACATCTAACGAGTCTACGATTGGTTGGCGGTGGTTCAGATGCAGCCCTCCTCGGAGATGGTTGGAAGTCACTATGTTCTTGTCTTTCAACGTGTTCAGATGAATCAGACCTCAACGGAGGATTTACATGTTTCGATCTATACAGTTGCACTTGTAGATGCAACTAAGTGCTTGAAAGACATATAGTCCAGTAAACTCTGGCCAACGAAAAATTCTCGGCGAGGTAAGGTGATGAAATTTGCATAAGGATTGTTGTAAAAAAATACGGGTAAATACAAGTATTGTAGAGAAAGTACACTTTTCTGAAATTAAGATCGAACACTTTCCTGTAAAGGATCTAGTTAAGAGAATAGAACACTCCTTGAAGATTTTTTTTTGAATTATTTAATATTGTTTCTGACAGAAGCTTTTGTTTTTTTGTAGAAAAGCCCTAGAACTAGAACAACTTAACCGATCTATTTAAAGCACTATTATAATTAACCATCTCGAAAACTGCAGCACAAGATGATCAAAAAACTGGGAAAGAGAGAGATCACTAGCTCTCCTTTAGCCAACGGCTTTAATTGTAAATCCAATTAGGGTTCGATAAAAACAAAAACAACATCCAACACAAGTTTTTATATGACTACTGAAAAATAAATAAATCCTAGGCCCAACAACTGATAGAGCTCCATTTAATTGAAAAGAATTTAAAGGGAAAATAATTTTGTTTCGATAAATTTAATCTATTTAGGAATAAACAGTTAGCATTGATAAAGTTAATTTAAGGGACAAGATTAAACGATCTTACGATAATGAAGTTGGTCAAGATCTCACCTAATCCTGACCTTGATTATATATACACGAAAGCTTGCTTAATTACTAATCATAGGATCAAAACTTAATTCCAGTCTACTAAAAAAAAGAACAAAGATACACTAATTAATATAATATTAGAAATATTATATTATTACATGATTATTACGGACGCAAGTGGGATCGTTTACGATTACTCATGCAAAGAAAGCACTTATGTTGCGACCGAAAACTGCCCTTTGATCATTCTAATTGATTTCAGTATTCACCACTGGGCACTGGCACGGACTTGTTTAACTCTCTTATCATACTCATACTCATCTTCGTCTTCTTCTTTTCCTATTACTACTTTTGTTGCTAGTTTTTTCTCCTTCACTTTTTCCTCATCTTCCTCCTCCTCCTCCTCCTCCTCATCGTCATCCTCCTCAGCCTCCTCTGTGCATTCAAAAGGAGACATGTGTTTGGAGGCAGTTGGCATTGTTCTTGCGTCGTAAACTATTTTCATAACATCTTCCACAGACTGGAGCGAATAGCTAGGTGCACTTTTGTCTCTTCGATAGTATGCTGCCTGCGATGCTTCTGTTAGCTCCCTTGGCAAGTTCTTCAAGAACCAAGGATGACTTTTAATTTCCTTGATTGTTATTCTCTGTATCACAGAATATTTCATTACAGTTTGCAATTTACTGGAATTGTATAATTTTTATTAATTTAGGAGACATAACAAGAATAATTAAATCACTGTGGAATCAACTGTGTTTTAAGTTGAAAAGAAGACAAACCTTTGAAGGATTGGAGACAAAGATCCGAGAGATGAGTTGCCTGCAATCCTGCGATATGTGAACATACTCAGGTATCTCGTATTGAACTGACATTATTCTCTGCAGATAAAATGAAAAGGCTGTGGTTAAATAAAAATACATAGAATACGTACAAGATGTAAAGCCAGGTTCAGGGCCAGGTATTTCTAAATCTCAAGCGTGAAAAGCTCAAAGAATTAACATCACCTGAATGGTTCTTCTGAAATTCTTCGGATCATCTTGGTCCTCAAAAGGGTAAGCTCCAACTAGCATCACATAAAGAGTTACAGCACATGACCAGACATCAGCTAGCTGTTTAGAAACAAAACAAAATTAATTGTATGTCAATCAATATTTATTCAGGTATAATTGTATAAGAAAACAAAGCTGATTATCCAAGTCAGAAATATTCCAAACCCCTACATGGCTACATGGTAACATGACATGGAAATTTTGATTTCTTATGCGCTCGCTCATAGATATAATCATATATATATTATATTTAAAGTTTTAAACTACCTCTTAAACTACAATACCATTTACCACTTGGAATTTATATGCCAGCTCACACTTGACAGGTTCAGTGGCGAGGGGAGGATCACACAAAATCTACGGATGAAAATCTAAATATGATGTTGGCGGCCCTACATGAATGTCCTAGGGACCAACATCACAACACTCCAACCCGTGTTTACTTTGCAGCACAAAAGAAGTCACACAAATTGTTTGTTTCTAAAATTTTAGTACAAGCGGACAGGGTGGTCTATCTGGCTCTGAGCTGTAACGAATGTAAAAAACAAACAAGTGTAGGTCCACTACAAGGGTGACAACTTAATGGCCCATAAAAACAACCAACTGCACTGCACCCCTCCATGTGACCAATCACCAACGACCATAAATTTACTTATTACTATTTATTATATCAAGCTTACCTTCCCGTCGTATTCTCGTCTGGAGAGGACTTCCGGAGCGATATAGGCCGGTGTTCCAACCGTCGTCTTCGGTATGGAGTGTAGGACAGACGACTGCAATATTTACACAACAACATGGAAATCTTACAACCGTGTTTGTAAAAAGTAACACATTTTTCGAGGTGTCGCAGTATGTAGTAAAATTGTGGGGAAGAGACGAGATCGACCTTGGAGTAACCAAAATCACAGATCTTTAGGCGAGGTGCGGGGCTTCCATCGAGCAGAGTGTTCTCCAATTTCAAATCCCGGTGACATATTTGCTGGGGAGGGGAATGATTTTGGAATCAATTTTTCAGTGATGTTTTGTTATTGCTTGAAATTTCTCAAGTAATTAATTACCATGTAATGACAGTAGCTAACTCCTGAGATGAGCTGCTGGAAGAAATACCTCGCCTAGAAGAAGAAAAAAAAATAGCAAATAAAACAAAAAAAATTGATTGAAAGGTAGGGCAGAGGAATAAACCTCATCTTCACTGAATCTACCAGCGTTGCAGATGCGCTCGAACAGCTCTCCGCCAATGGCATATTCCATCACAATCGCTAGATGAGTCGGCGTCAGAACAACCTGTAATCAACGTACGAGATTCATCATAAGCAGAAGCAAAAAAAAGACAATTGGAATTACGAAATACAAAATTACAAACAAGCGAAATATTTGATTCATCCACCTCTTTGAAGCGGATGATATTGGGATGACGGAGCGATCGATGGTTGATGATCTCCCTCGCAACATTTTCATCAATCTTATACAAAATAATTGGAACCGAATCATAGACAAAAGAAGGAGAAGGAGAAATACATGTTCTTTCTGCAAATATCGAAATACATACCTTACGACCTCTTTCGATATACTTCATAGCAACAAGTTCTTTCGTCGCCTTATTCCGCATCAACCTAGCCACTCCAAAATTTCCAGATCCGATATCTCTGACGACCTCGTACTTGTCCATCTCCTCTCAACTTCTTAATCTGATCCCACCTACGTTCACAATTTTTCCTTCAAACCGGCAGCATCTCCGGTACCAGCCAGCACTAAACCTTTCAGATCAAGATCGATCGATCTGTTGGATCTCCACCGGAATTCGGTAGTGATGAGCGCGGCGGGACGACCAAAATAAATAACACCTCTGTAAAGTATGATGGAAAGTCTGGAAAGAGAGATTTTATAATTTTATTCCATTTTCTGATTTGATAACGGTATTTATAGTTTCTCCCCTTTCATTACACACATTCACACATTATGACATTACAAGAATTTCTTTTCTTTTCTTTTTCAAACAAAAAGAAGAGTATTAAAAGTAAATAAATAATAAACCTCTTTTTATTTGTTTTTCTTTTCAATTTTCATCCATTACTTGCCTTTCAAGAAAAGTGAATTCTTCAAACAAATATTATTTTCCATAGCCGACAAACAATCCCGACATATACATGGAATTTATTTACGATATCATGTGAATTCTGATCGATGATTTCTCTTTTGTTATTCTTGTTTGAAAATACAAGTTTTTCTCTTTTGTTCACTGTTATAGCTAGTGTTATATATATCGAACTAGTTTCAGGTGTGTCAAAATGCACAAGAGTTGAAAAAAATTAGACTTTAACGTTGTATAATTATTTATCAACAATTAAATTTTGTATAACGAATTGTACGTCGTATGTTACATTATCTTCGAGTTGTACTCGTTATTTGTATTACGTTTTATTGACGTCGTGTGCCTTATGTATATATATTTACAAAAAAACTAGAGTTTTGGATTTATGACGTTTATAGCTAGTTGGATCGATTGATGTGTCTCTTTTGCTACTGGTGTTGCATTTATAAACTCTTAATCACACACATGATCAAATAATTTCCACAGATCGTATTTATCTTTCCATCTGTTGATGACTGTGTAAATTATCAATCGATTCCGTCCATCCATCTATTTTAAATTACCTTGATATTTAAATTTATCACTCATATAATATCTTAAAATTTGAGATATCATTAAGATCGATTAGAATAAACGATAATGATTTAATTATGTCATATAATCGATCTCATCATTTATTTTAAAAAATACAAATAACGTACATATCTGGGTCTGGGCCAGATATCATAATTTATTTATTAAAACATAAAAATTATCAAGAAAAATTTGGGAAAGATGGAAATATGAAAGGAGGGGAAATGATTTAGTTTTTTTGCTTGGAAAATTGGAACCTGATACAACACTGCAGGATCAACAACAAATTCATGACAAAGATATATATATATATATATGGAAGACGCGATTCCAGTTATTGTCGAGGATCGGAGTAGTAATTAAGAAAAAGGTAGCTAGCTCAATCGACGATCATATTCCCAAGATATATATGATCGATAATTTCATTTTAGGATCTAGATCATTGTAATTCCTTTTAAAAGGGTACCACTCCTGCCCTTGTATAAATTCAATTCAATCAATACAAACTAAATTTTCCCCTATTCGATTTCAATTCTCCCGCAATTCATCCGAAACTAGCTAGCCAGTGCTGATAAAGATACGAGAACTATCCTTATCAGTTATCACTTGTTTGCTATCACAATTTCAAGTACGAGTTCTGTAATCATTGTCTGTAGCCTTGACACAGCAGGCAGAAGAAGTTTTTAGAATTCCAGCATTTGCCTCCGATCAAGATTGAATAAAATCACGATTGATTTCATATTCGTGTTGACTACGTCGACGACGAGAGATTTCCAAAGATATGTATGATTATATAATTCTGAGTAAAAATGAAAAAAAAAAATCTAAATGTCCGAAAATTATTGACTCATTAGAGATGACTTCATTCATTGAGGTTCAATTTAAAACGCATTTGATATATATATTCGATCTGTATTAGCTAGATAAATATGAATTAAGTTTTTATTTGGCTCCCTTGCCGGCCATATCAATGCTAGATACCTCATTGTTAATTTGATGATCGTGGGAGAATGATCGAGCAACTTATTATTATGTATCTATATCTAGATTAAAGTGACAAGCTAGCAGCTTAATCACAACAAGGTTATCGATCTGAGATGATTTTTCAACAATATTAATATTGTGTATCTATGATCTAGATATATACAGAAACCCTAATCATAATCATGATAGATATACATGGAATGAAATACATATGTACAGATAAAAACAAGTGCACATGGAGAATTGAAGGGGTGGTAATGTATATTAAATTCTCATCGATCCTCAATGAAGAGTTGTTTATTGATAAAATGTAGTATGTGAATTATAACTAGCTTTTCACGCTGCCGACTTGGGTATGACGTTTTCACTTGATTCAGGGAACACAAATTTGCGGTCAAATAAATAAAGACAAGATAGATTCATACTTTTATAATTTCATACCTACCGAACTGCCTACCTAACTATACTTATTTTTTAACTAATGCCTTATTGGTTTGTAAGTTATTTTTAATTAAATATGAACATTCATTTAGAAAAGTTAAATTCTTTCTTGAACCAATCAATTTCCATTCCCCTTATTTAATAATATCTACATGTGATCTACTGGCAGTACGTACTGAGTAGTCAGTCAGTGAATGGGATCTTGTCTCACATCTACAGGTGTGGTTTAGAAGCAAGGAATCAATTCTAAATCTTCTACCGATCTTAATCACACAATCTTAATCAACAATTCAACATCTTTCATTCTCACTCTTTCTAATGTTTTTTTTTATTATTATTCGCTTTTTGGCTTCTCGATCGGAATACTTTGAATTCAGGGAATTGGAGGGAGAACCACGAGGAAATTTGGATGCCAATTCAGTCTTTGATTTACTTTCAACTGTTATTTTTGGGCCTCAACCCACGGAATCACTTGAGCTTTATACAACCCTTCCAACTTCCATTTTTTCAATACATGTAAAACTCAGGTTACAAATAAAAATCACAAAAAATAATAAATATATCATCTCATATTCCTTCCAATTAGGGCTACCATTGGTAAGACCCTATCCAAACTATTGAGCATGCATACCCAAAGTTTTAGGGTAAATATATAAGAAAATAAAATAAAAACACACTTATATCCTACCTGATTTGGTTGGGTAAAAAGTCAAGTTCAGATCGGTGGATGATATTCACCTATACCTTACCCGATGTCATCAGGTTCGAGTCGGTTTTACCCTACCCATGACCAGACCTAATTTGAATCAAATTTTCTATATTATTACATAGAATTAAATAAGGGACACATAGACTTTCATGAGATCAAAAGAGTGAAGTGTATCAATCAAAAGATCCTTTCTCCAGCAACAAGACATCCATCAACGTCACTCGTGTCCACAAGCCCATCAACTAATGGACGCGGTACAACGGAGACATTTTCATGTTGTTGACAGCTAGCGGCCTTGCTCTACTTGATCAGAACGGAGATTTCTGGCACTCTAAGACCTCTGACGTTTACCATTCAATCGAATTAGGAGGCCATGTGGTGCTTCCTAAACACATTTGTTTTCAGTCTTCCAACTTTAAGAAATTCCATTAAAATTATGGGCAAGCAAGTGCAATAGTGGTATGTACTGGAGTGAGTCTCTACTGAAATAATGCTCTCAACTTAATGATTACTTAATTTCATCTTAGCTACTTTAATTATGTAAGAATTGAATTTTGTTTATTGTTAATCAAATGACCTTTAATAATAATAAAAACTTAGGGATGGATAGATTACTGTTGCCTGTTGGGGCTGTTGGAGTGTTGGGTTATAGCCTTATAGGGTTAACGTGGGGCGGGTCATGGTTTGTGCGTTAACTTTTTCATGTACCACTGTACCTTTATCATTCTCCGCAACTCCGTCTAACTTGAGGATATTAAAGCCTTTCGGATAATGAAGAGGGAATTTAGATAAACCCAAAGCGTTTGTGGATTTGCTAATTTTCTTCTTACCTCGCCGTCGACTCTCCTCGGCCTACAAACCCTAGAAGATGGCACTTCACTCTCTTTTTGCTCCGATTCCGCTCTCTGCCCCTTCCTCCTCACGTCGCCGCATCATTCAACACTACCAAAATCCATTCCCACCCATTACACTCCACCGCAGATCCCGTCTCATTGTTCGCCGCTTCAGAGTCGTCAGAGCTTTTGTTTCTTCCACCTCCGATTCGAAGGAAGCCGGGGATGGCGGTGCGAAAAAGGTTGTATTTGGGGAGAAGAAAGAGCTAACTCCTCTCCAGTCTATTGTAGATGCTTTGCCTGCTCAAGCACGGCTTGTGGGGTCTGCGGTTCTCGTTGCTGCTGCTCTGGCTGCAGGCTATTTATTAGGATTTAAGTTCGGTAGAAGTAAGAATGCTGCGCTGGCCATTGCGGCTGCAATGGGTGCGGTTGCTGGTGGGTCGGTCTATGCTATGAGGTCTTGTGTTCCAGAGGTTGCAGCGGTCAGTTTGCACAATCTTGCTGCCGGGTATGACGACCCTATGGATTTGACCAAGGAGGATATCGAAAAACTTGTTCAAAAGTGAGTTTCTTTTTTATTTTTTTACTTTTTTTTTATCACTTTGTATTTTTACAAAATATTTTTTTTCTAAATTGATAGTCAATAGAGATTGATAAGTTATGTTGATTTTCTCAATTCTTCTATTCATTTCTGCTTTTTTACTGTAACATATCCATAATTTACTTTGAAATTCAGTTCGACACTTGGATGCTTATTATTTGATGTTTATCTTCTTCTGATTTCTTATTACTTATTGTGCTATAAAATTGTTAAATATATTGATGTATTACTTGTGGCATTACTCTATTAAACTTTATTCATATTAAGCTTCATTAAATTTTCAGATATGGCGTCAGTAAACAAGATGATATTTTTATTCAAGAATTATGTAACTTGTATAGTCGGTGAGTGATTTTGAATACTTTCATTTTGCTTAATTTGCTTGAAATAGATTTTTTTCATAATTCCTTTTGCCATGTTGTTTTTCACTGATGATATTCTTATTGATTCCCTATATCCAGATACATTTCTTCAGTTCTTCCTTCTTTGGGTGAAAATCTCAAGGGAGATGAAGTGGAAAAAATAATCCAATTCAAGAAAAGAATGGGGATTGATGATCCTGAGGCAGCATCTGTTCATATGGAGGTACTGATACAATATAATTTTGGACTTTGCCACTTTGACTTCCTTTATCTATTATGGCCATAAATCATGTCGTTATTCTTAAGGTTGGAAGACGCATATTCAGAGAAAGATTAGAGACTGGGGACCGTGAGTCTGATATGGTACAACGTCGGGTAAGTTTCTTTCATATCATATTTCATTCGACCGTAATTTTAAAGGATCAAGGAAAATCAATGGATGGATGATCTTGACAATTGTTACGAACTTCAAGAGCAGGCATTCCATCAACTTGTTTATGTTTCATCACTTGTTTTTGGAGAAGCAGCAAAATTTCTTTTACCTTGGAAGCGTCTTTTCAAAGTAACGGATTCTGAGGTATTTGATTATTTAATTTATATGAAATTATCATATCCACCAAAGTTCAAACTTTTAATCAACATCCTCTATAGTATAATAAAAGTAAAAAACTTGACATGATCTGCTAATTTTTTACATGGCGTCACACAACATGATTTTTATATGATATGAACACAGCATGTTTTGGAGTCCATACTCTATACCCATCATTGTTGGCATTTTTATTCATTTCTAGAATATTCAAGAGTATTTTGTAGCATGTAATACATTGTTGGCATGTTTTGAAGATTACTGGAAATAATATATTTTAGAGAATAATGATGAATTCTTAGAAATTAGATTTCTTAGTTTCTTGTTTTCAGTTAATGCATAATTGCATTTTCTTTCTGGAAAAAGGAATATGTTTTTTGGAATTTGTAAAACCAGAAATGAATGATCTGAATTGTATTTATTTTTCTTCTTTCTAGCAAATTCTTTTTAATTTTTTTTTGTAATTTTCTTTTAGGTTGAGATTGCCATCCGTGATAACGCTCAAAGGCTCTATGCTTCCAAACTAAGCTTATTTGAAATGGGTAATTTCAATATGTTTATAGAAGGAAATTTATATTTTTCAAGTTCGTTTGTTTTGTAAATATGATTAGCGTTTAGCTTAAGTAGAAATTTATCTTCGTTTATTTTTTTTTAATTAATTATTATTCCTTTTTTTTTCAAATAAAATATCAAAAGTTTTTTAGAATTTAAATGGACTCATATAATAATACTTTTGTTATCCTCTTAGATTTTGATGAGAATCAGCTGATAAGTTGGAGAGAAGCACAACTACAGTATAAACTTTCAGATGAGGTATACACTAATATATAATTCTGCTCAAATAAACATAACTTTGTTGATGTTTTGAAATGAGTACATTGTCCTGCAGATTGCTGCAGACATGTTTAGAGAGCGAGGAAGAGAACTTGTTGAAAAGAAAATATCAATAGCAGCTGAAATGGTGAAATCTCGTATGAAAACAGGGTACGACTTAAGAGTTAAAACATATCAATTCAAGTTCTTTTTTTTCTGCATCACCTATACTATGCTAACCCGAATTTCCAGGAGTTCGTTTTTCTTCAGTCTATCCATACGTCCATTTATTTTCTATCTAAAATAACCCTAAAAAATCCCTAAATTGTAAATAACAGCTAAAACTTATAAGTTACAAACTCACAATCACATATAATGTGGATATACATGTATTTATGTGCTTACTCTCGTCACCTAGAAAATGGGTGCTGGAAAATCACCTATGCAGCTATGTTGAATCAAACCTCCAGGAGTTTGTTTGTCTTCCACACGTCCAAAATAACCCTAAAAAATTCTGAATTGTAAATAACACTAAAACCTACAAGTTACAATCACATATCATGTGCATATGCATACGTTTATGTGCTTTTGTCGTCACATAGGAAATGGGTGCTTGCCCTGTGCGGTATAAGTATATGCACCAATAATAGTCATGAAGTTTTTTGTGTGCGTTTTTTGCCTGTCGATAACATTTTATAGCTCTTCTATCTGATCAGAGATATAATTTTCTGTTCCATTGAGGCTACATTGAATCTCTATAATTACTTCTTGTAGAAATGACTAATGGTTCAATAGTGACATTTCATTCTGTTTTCCAATCGGAATAAAAATAGGAATACTGGACCTGTAGACTTTAGTCCTTTATTAATTAAAAATTGATAATCGGGTTAGGTATTTGATCTCAACTCAATATCTTTTATATTATTCATCTCTGTTGACAAAGAAAGAACAATGTTTGTAGCAAACCTTGCAAATAACTGACAAATTATAAAATCTGCAGCAAAGAGACAACAATGTTTGTTGAAGAGCTTGAAAAGGTTCTGGCATTTAATGATAAGCTTACACTTGCAAATAAACATCTTGATGCTCGACAATTTGCTGTAGGCATTGGACCTGTTTCTTTATTAGGTAAAAAATGGCAGACATGTATATTCTATTATGGTTTATATGCTTTTTTTATAAAAACAATCTTATTAGTTATATAAATTATATTATTGATTATTAAATATATATACATTTTTGTTAGGTGGGGAGTATGACATTGGTCGAAAATCAGATGATCTTAAACTCCTATACAAGGCATATGCTTCCGAGTGCTTCCCAAATGGATGCTTTGACAAAAATAAGGTTAGGATGATATATAATGTAACAATATCCATCTTGCCTGTCATCATAATCCATATCATTAATTTTTTTTCTTGTCAAATTTCTTATCTTTTATCGTGAGTTTCGTGACAGCTTACAAACTGACCATCTAATAGAAATAGATTGGGATCTTGATTCTTGTCCATTTATTAATCCAAAAAGAATCACACTAATGTTAAAAGTTGATATGTGATTCATGTCTAGAGATGAATAACGAGCCGGACACCCAGGTATTTGGGCTCAGCTCATTTAATAAATGAGCCAAAAAAAGCTCGGACTCGGCTCGTTTAACCAAACAAATTGTTTGGGCTCGGCTTGTTTAGCTCGTTTATTTTTTTTGTATAATTTTTTTTATATTAATGAAAAATATATAATTCACGACAATTCATTTACATATATAACCTTGGCTTATGTTTTTATATAACTATTTACGAATAAGAAATATATATTTACAGTAGTTAGCATCACTTAGAGGATGCCAAAGTGGGCATGAAATAGGGAGAAACGTCAATAAATATAGATCTACAGTAGTTAGAAATAGGAAGTTAGAACAATAAGAACTAGACATTTATTCACCTCTCTCAACATAGAGGGTTGCGATCTGTTTAGCTTTGATTCTCCATAATAATATGTTGAATTTTGTGGCCATATGGGACCATATGCCCATTGCCAAATTGTTCTTATGTTTTTTTTCTTTTGATTGCTTCTATGATGGAGCCTAGGCTGATTTTATTTTCTCCTCCCTTCCAGATCAGGCTATCTTGGGGAACACAGTCTAGACATGAGAAGATTTCATTTCTTGCTAATAAGATATGCATTCCATAGGGCTGAGTCAATGGAGGGTCTGGCCTGAATGCTATTTTGAGCTTTATTTTAATATATCTGAGTTGAATCTATGAGGAAAGGATGGTTGGGTTGCTGAATTAGAAATTGGCAGCTTTTTTGATAGGAATCGCAGAGGTGATTTTTGGGAGGTTTCTAAACTTCGATTTTTCCTCATATTTTAGTAGTACCATCAGTGATCATGGCATACCTTTTCTACCATACCAAATGTACCATACCAGAGTCTGGTAGAGTTATTCCTTGGGCCCAATAGGTGTATATGTATTCACCTGCTATGATCCAGTTGCACAACTAGATCCTCCCTCCATAGAATAAACATTTCCAACTCGATCTTGACATGAGATTTTCTCTATAGGTTGTATGAGTTCCTAACATGATATATTCTTTTTCGACAGAATCCATAACCCATATAGCATTTCATTAGCCAGCTGTGTATTGTCTGAAATTTGTCTACCTTTTATAAACGCGTTTGGTTTGGGGAGATAAGTAGTGTTGAACTGTAAGTAGTGTTAACCATTGAACGTTTGTTAAATTTTATTCTTGTACAGTTGTACTACATTACATTACTACTACATATCTTTTCTTATCTTGCATTCAATTTATTTCTGATTTCTTTAGTTTTGAAACCTTTTTTCACATTTTAATATCAACTATACATTGTGTAGGTAGAGTCATTGAATCATCTGAAAAATATTTTTGGCTTGGGAAAACGGGAGTCTGAAAGCATTATGCTTGAAATCACTACAAAAATTTATCGAAAGCGACTTTCCCAAGCTGTTTCTAGTGGTGATTTGGAAATTGCTACTAGCAAAGCTGCTTTCCTTCAAAATCTTTGTGAAGAAATACAGTTTGAATCAGAGAAGGCTAGTCAGATTCATGAAGGTAGTGATGATATTTCACCTGAGATTAGCTTTGCTCTATAAACTATAAAGTCAATGTATAATTGCATATTGTGATATTTTCCTTTAAAATATTAGACTAGTTTAGTTTAGATATGGAAAAGAAGTTTAGTTTAGAATCGTGTCCCCTCCCTGCATAATACTAATTTTTACTTTATATTTTTAGAGGTGCTTGTTTAAGTCCCATTCTTTCTAAATATTCACAGTGCAGCCTCACACTCCCTGAAATTAATGAACAAATGAATGACAGATTTTAAGTTATATGAAATTATATAAAGGATGTGAGCATTGCATATAATTCTACATCCTATAAGAAGCACAATCTTTCACAGATTGAAATACAAGCTATACGCTCATGGGAGTCCAACCTCTTGAGGCTTCAGTCCTTGGCCAGTTAGTCAGGGTCATAGCTGTATGAGAGATAGACAATATTTTTATATTTACCGTACTTGCATTTCCCTATATTCTGTAATCTTGGGCTATGCCCAACCTTATTTTGAGTAATGAAAGTTTTAATTTCTCAAAAAAAAAAAATGCATAACTTCTTTTGGCAAACAAGCACAATGATTTTTAGTCATAATGTTGTCTCGTACAGAGGAAAACATGCATGAGTATATTTGTTATGGTTGGTTGCCTTTGCTTGTGTTTTTTGTGACTGAAAAAAATCAATGTTGCCATTTTGCTAGTATTAAGGTACTTTGATGTATAATTTTTTCTCTGTTTCTATTTGTGAGTATTTTTGTAGCCATTTCGTTGTATATTTCATTGAATATCGATTTTTATATTATGGTTATCTTTGGGCCCTAGACCTTGCACGTTTCAACTTTCAAGTATACTTTTTATATTCTATAAATCTGTTAATGATTATTTTTTAATTTTATTATACTTTTTGAATTCTTCCCAGAAATATATAGGAAAAAGCTTCAGAATTGTATAACTAAGGGAGAGTTGACAGAAGATGATGTTTCTACTTTACTTCGTACACGTGTTATGCTATGTATTCCACAATCAACTGTTGATGTTGCACATGCTGATATATGTGGCACCTTGTTTGAGAGGGTACTTTCTAGTTGTTTTTATTTTGAAATTTGTCTTTGAATTTTTGAATGTTGTCTGCTTTTCACATTTTTTCCTACCTATAGGCTATATCACTATAGTATATTATTCCCACCGTTCTTTTGCAGGTTGTGAAGGATGCAATTTCATCAGGTGTTGAAGGATATGATGCAAATATGAGAGATTCTGTCAGAAAAGCCTCTAAAGGTCTGCGTCTATCTAAGGATGCTGCCATGATCATTGCTAGTAAGGCGGTATGTATCAATGTTCAATAGTATTTTTTTTGTTTATTTGTATCACAATTATTTATATCTTATATATGTTAATTTAATGAAAACAATGGACAGTTTTTTGATTTTGTTTTTCCAAATAACTATTGTGTAACTGTGTTTAGTGTTTACAAGTAGTTTGCACTTAACAAATAAATATGTTGCAATATAATAGGTGCGCAAAGTGTTTATGAATTATATACAACGATCAAGAGGGACAGGAAGCCGTTTGGAAGCTGCCAGAGAGCTGAAGAAAATGATTGCATTCAACACTTTAGCTGTTACTCAACTTGTATCTGATATAAAAGGAGAAACCCCAGTTGAAGTTGAAGCTGAACCAGTTCAGGAAGAAGAAAAATATGTCAGAATTGATGAAGAGTGGGAGTCACTACAAACACTTAGAAAGACAAGGCCCAACAAAGAACTTGAAGCAAAATTAGGTAAACCAGGTCAAACAGAAATAACTCTCAAGGATGACTTGCAAGATAGGGACAAAACTGATCTCTATAGGACATATTTGCTATACTGTCTTTCTGGTGAAAGCACTGTTGTTCCTTTTGGAGTGCAAATTACTACGAAGAAAGATGATTCAGAATTTCTGCTTCTAAATCAGATTGGAGGAATCCTTGGCTTGACAAGTAAACAGACTGTAGAAATTCATCGAAGTTTGGCTGAACAAGCATTTATGAAACAGGCTCAGGTAATCCTTGCTGATGGACAGTTAACTAAGGCTAGGGTCGAGCAGCTTAATGATCTACAGAAACAGGTAGGCTTGCCTGCAGAATATGCACAGAAAATCATCAAGAATATTACGACAACAAAGATGGCAGCTACAATTGAGACTGCTGTAAGCCAAGGCAGAATTGGCATAAAACAGGTCCGAGAACTAAAGGAAGCAAGCATAGACCTAGACAGTATGATCTCAGAACGTTTGAGAGAAAATCTTTTTAAGAAGACAGTTGATGAAATATTTTCATCTGGCACCGGAGATTTTGACCAAGAGGAAGTTTATGAAAAAATACCAGATGATCTGAGTCTTGATCCCAAAAAGGCAAAAAAGGTCGTTCAAGAACTAGCTAGCATCAGATTGTCTAATTCGCTTGTTCAAGCTGTTTCATCTTTAAGACAGAAAAATCGAGAAGGCGTGGTAGGATTCTAAAGTCACATCTTTTTCTGACATCATCTTAATATTTATTACTTATTTCTTTCCCATTATCCAGTTATCATTCTTTAATTCCATCAATGGCTTTTACTTTTAATCTATTTGTGTTTCTCCAATCGATAATGTGGCATTTAATCATATTGCATGCAGGTTTCTTGCCTTAACGATATTTTAGCATGCGACAAAGCGGTGACAGCAGATGTTTTTACATGGTCTGCTCCTGAAGAACTTTCTGATTTGTATTGTTTATACTTGAAGAGTGTTCCAGCTCCAGAGAAGCTTAGTCGGTTGCAATATCTTCTCCGCATTACTGATACTTCTGCAGCAGCTCTTCGCGACTCAGCAGAGCGAGGAGATCTCCCTCTTGTTGAAAATGATGAAGAAGAGTTTGCATTCTAAGTTGTAAACATAGAATATCTTCAGTTTTTCTTTCATGAAGCCATGATTTGTTTATACGAAAAATTGTTTTTCTTGGCATAGTTGGAAAGCAAATGAAATTAATAAGTTGTTTAATTTGAAGATCACTTAAATAACGGTTTTGGTATAAACTCATACTAAATGTTTATTTACTTCAATTTTGTTATTTTGAATTTTGAAGGAAGGAGGAAATCGACTTTGTAGTTTGTGTAAAAGAAAAAGTTCAGTTGGAAAAATACGTGCTATGTTGCTCTACAAGTTCATCACCATTAAATTTAAATATCTATTAATTAATAATCGTTGACGTTGGTGCATGCTAATGATTTTATAATCTAATGTGATTTGTGAATATATATTTGGTCTTTAAGGGTTTTATACATCTAGTTATATAAATTACAAATAGATGGAGATATTAAATATAAGACATTAAGAATCTAAGACCATCATGGTATTCATGTTGTACTCTTTTTATACAATAGATTTCGATCTTAAAGAATCAATGATGAACTAGATAGATAACAACATATTCGTTGAATACTTGAATGGAAAGAAGTGTTTGGTTATTTAGGGCTTAAGGTTTTATAATTTTTACATATGGATGGATCTGTATTATTTCAAATGAAATTATCAGAAAATTCGAATGCAATTTATTTCTAAACATACTATTTATCACTTTACCGAATTAAAAGAATTATATAGTAAATGCTCTAAAACAGTTGAACATACTATAGGTTCTAAAATGTCCAATATCCGGTTTGAATTTGAGAGCAACAGATTACATGTACTTTTTTTCTTTCAAACTTAGAAAACACAACTGACTTTGATCTTAAGATCAATTTACTACGGGTCAGATTGTAAAAAATTATATTCAAATCAACTAAATGAATTAATCAAGGATACATAGATTAAAAAATAAATGAAAATGATCTAATTTCTAAATCAATGTTTTCAATTTGCACTTATATTCAGCTCCCTTAAAATTTATAATAATATTTAGAAATATTTGTATGTCTAACTAGTTTAAAAAGAAATGAGGAATCTTCCTGCAATTCTGAAGGTAAATTATGAGCGAGAACACGATATAACGCGGACATCTATGCCAATCTATTTGAGAAGGCAGGAGAGAGAGAGAGAGAGAGAGAGAGCCATCGATCTTACCCTAACGATCAGAGGCTTCTAGGAAGCGGATCCCAAATTTTCAAATCCAGCGTCCTCAGATCGCAATAGCCGCAAGCACAAGTTTCTCGTAGATCCTCACGATCTTCGTACAGATCCGATTAATCATGTCTACAACCTTCAGCGGCGATGAAACAGCTCCCTTCTTCGGCTTCCTCGGAGCCGCATCGGCTCTCGTTTTCTCATGTATGCGAATTCTATTTTCGTTTTTTTGGGGGGGGGGACATGATTTAGTTCGGATTATGGATCTGATAATGGTTCTTTATTTGTCTGTTTGTAGGCATGGGGGCAGCATATGGAACGGCGAAAAGTGGGGTTGGAGTGGCATCGATGGGAGTGATGAGACCGGAGCTTGTCATGAAATCCATTGTTCCTGTTGTTATGGCGGGAGTGCTTGGGATCTATGGTTTGATCATTGCAGTTATTATTAGCACTGGGATTAATCCCAAGGCTAAGTCATACTACCTCTTCGATGGCTACGCTCATCTTTCCTCTGGTCTTGCTTGTGGTCTTGCCGGTCTTTCTGCCGGAATGGCCATCGGAATCGTCGGAGATGCGGGAGTCAGGTAACGAACGATTCTGATTCTTTTGCATATCTATCGGTTTGTTTTTTTCCTTTTATTTTAAAACTTTTTATTTAATGAATTTGTTTTCTTGTAATTGTGTTATTATAATTTATTATTCATGTTGTGTTGTTTTAATAAATTGATTGTTTTTATATTTGATGATTCTTATCGATTTTTTTATCTAAATTACTTGTTATTATGTTTTTTTTATAAATTTTCTTCTATTTCATATCATTTAAGTTACTTGTTTTATTGTTTTTTCAAGAGAAAATAGCTTTGTACATATATAAGATAAATATTTTTGAATAAAAAAAAATCCTTACAAAATTTAACTCATATCTATGTTTATTTCTGTATGTTTTTCATGATCATGTATTTTTTGCAATTCATTTTGTCGTTGAATTAATAAAAGATAATAATGTAATACCCTTAGTACAAATTAGAGGAAAAATAAAATTTTATCTTTGATCTAAAGTGATATATTGTGTGGGATTGTTGGTTTTAGATTTTGTATGCCGTCCAGATGTTTTATCTTTGTACTTTATAGGATGATTTTCCTCTGTTTGTAAAAAGTATTTCTAGTAATTTTCAACCTGATTTTGGTTTTGATTTGTAGGAATTAGGAACTTTTTATTTGTAGTTATCTAAGTTATGTATTTTAGTATTTGATTTCCAAGATTTCACACACAAAGGGTTAGTTCAATTGGTCTCATGAACTTTTAAGGTTCATGAGATCTAAGGTTCAAGTCCTACTGTGTGCTAACCTACTTTCTTTTTACTTGTTGGTATGTTGGGCATATATACCTTTCCATACTACTTTGTTGTCAACTTTCTGTCGGAAAGAGGTTTCCCTTTTTCTTTTTTTACCTAAGATTCATGCTTCCTTTGTAATTTGTTCTTTTTGTTATATGTGAATAGTATTTTCCAGTCTTCATTTAAAGAATTTCTATGATGTCTTACGTTATCTGGTTTGGTTAGCTTTTGTATAATAGGAGTTTTCCTTTTGTTCATTTTTTCTTCTAGGATTTTATCTTTTAACTAAATTACTTGTTATTTGTTCACTCTGTTATTATCTGAAGAGTATTTTCCAATAATTATTTGATTTTTTTAAAAATATTTGTTGAGTAAATCAAATATATGTTTTTTTTGACAGGGCTAATGCACAGCAGCCAAAACTCTTTGTTGGTATGATTCTTATTCTCATTTTTGCTGAAGCTCTTGCACTTTATGGTCTTATTGTTGGCATCATCCTATCATCTCGTGCCGGCCAATCCCGAGCAGACTAAGCAGCAAAGAAAAACATGCATTCAAGAAGAAACTTCATCACTCTTCAATGGTTCAAATCTTTATTTCCATATTCAATTAGCGAGCATGTAGTAATAATAATTTCCATTGAAGTGTTTTTTCCCTCTCTCCGTGTGGCTTATTACGCCTTATTTGACACAACATCAAAACTTGTTTAAAATGTGGTGTGGTGCAGTGTTGTATCTTCTTCCTTCATTCCCTTCTTTTGTTAGGGTTTTAAAACCCTATATTTTGATGAGTATGGGTTACCGTTGGTTTATTTTCCTTTCATAATAAATTTCATGCGATGCAATACAAATCTTATTTTATATAAAATATCCTTTTAAGATGAAATATTTGTTATAAATTATATTGTCACCCCGGTGATTTTTAGTATTTTGTCACTATTTTAATTATTTTCTTATTCCGTTATTATAAATATTTTGTTAAAAAGAAAAGTTATTAAAAAATAAATTACTATTCTAAATTCTAATGATATCGGGGAATGAAATTATCATTGTATTTTTTTAGAAAAATGCACATATTTTTCAAATTGACATTTATACATTTTTTGATTAAAAATGCACACATTTAATTGTACTTATGTGGTTATGTATTGGTAAAGGTATTGTTAGAATTAGGATGAAAGTACTATTATAATCTTATTTGTAATTGTCAATTAACTGCGATTGGTAAATAAACTTTGTTTTAAAAGAAAAAAACGGAAAAAATTTGGAAAAATTTAGTAATTAAAAAAATCGAATAATATGATATTTGTATATATTTTTCTAATGATATATAATTTTGAAAAAAAATGAAAAATTCAATACAATTTATTCTATCTAAAATGCACTTATTAAATATATATTTATTCTACATGTTTAAAAAAAAATCTCCTAGCAATGTTTATATATATTTTTTCATAAGTTTATATTTAAAATTTACTTAAAAATTTCGAACTGAATTGATTTCAAGAATTGAGACACTACGTCACTACTTTTAAGTTTTAAGTCTATATCCAATCTAAATTTATATGAATATCTCAAACAGGTATCAAATGTTTCCAGATAGTCTTTTAAGGCTTAATATTTTCACACGACCGAGTGTAATTATGTAAGCTGTATGTAAGAATATGACCTTAAGAAAGAGGCAGCGTGTTTAACAAAGATACAAAGGGAAGGATCTAAGCTTTGACTATATTATTACGTTTGATCAGAAAAAGAATTCAGTATCAATTGATATGAATTCAGGCATGCAAGATGAAAAATAAAATGCTTTGATTCAATTCGTTGAATTATTTCTTTATTTTTCACCACCAAGAACAAAAATCAAACATTCGGATGGATAAAAATAGCTCTCACAATGAATCCATTTTGTTTTTTTTATCATCGGAATTCTTCTTGACCTTAAAGCCAACAAGTATATTTATGATAATATTTTATAATCTCCAATACCATAGATGATTGGATGAATAAATGGATGGGGACAATTAGGAGAACCGAGCTCAGCGCAAAGCAGATATAACAGCCAATGTGACTTCTTCTGTAGTGCTGTTGCCTCCTAAATCTTTGGTGCGATATTTTCCTTCTTCGATGACATTCTTCACGGCGATTTCTAGTCTGTCAGCGAAGGAAGGGAACTGAAGATGTCTGAGCATCATGGCGGATGAGAGAAGCAATGCTACAGGATTAGCATGTTTGTTCTCCAGTATCTCTTCATCTCCTACATTGCCAGCTGAAGCCCCTTGCTCAAAAATTGCATGGTCAACTCCCACATTTCCTGAAAAAACAAATAACATGTAAATCAGACTTTTTTTAAAGATAAATACTTTCCACAACTTATTGGGATTTTGGCTCAAATACATACCTCCTGGCATGACACCAGTTCCTCCAGCGATACCAGCCGCAGCATTTGCAACTAGGTTGCCATACAAATTTGGTGTCACCTGTAAGTGCAAGCTAGTCATGATAAAGAAACCACAAAGGTGAAATTCATATTGAGGAGACTCATGGACAACAGAAACCCAGTGAATGACACAAATGACAAATTAATTTTTAAAAGTGTTGGTATAAGGGATTATAGAACAACTAACTAACTAACCATGACATCAAATTGTTCAGGCTTTGAGACTAGCTGCATGCAGCAGTTGTCTACAATAATCTCATTGTACTCAATTCCAGGATATTTCTTTGCAACCTCTTGACAAGATTCTAGAAAAAGGCCATCTGCTAGCTTCATGATGTTGGCCTTGTGTACAGCTGTAACTTTCTTTCTGTTATTAAGGTATGCATACTCAAACGCATACTTTGCAATCCGCTCCGAACAGAACTTTGTAATCACCTAGCAAAGTTTGTAGATCAGAAACAAAATAATTTGTATACTCTGTATGACTGTATCCAAAGAAAGATCCCGAATAAGAACATTTTATATCTGAGTACAATCTTTTGATAAATTAAGTCAACCATCTCATTAACCTTGAAGTTGCAAGCAGTTCCTCAGGTATTCAGCTACCAATTTTCAGATGATCCGAACTAATAATGCTGTTAATTTCTAAGAGTACTTTGACATAACAATCTCAATAGCTGCGCTAATCTAATTATTTGCACATGTCATTCTATTTCATTACTGAAACTCATTCGAAATCATAATTCCTGATGACTGGAAATATCATTTTTCATTCCAAAAACAACGTACTTACATAGTTACATATAGACTATAGTGCGGTACCAATTAAGACGAAGAATTTTAAAAAGAAAAGAAGAACAATACCTTTAGACTCTCGACAACACCAGGAACGACCTCATGCTCCAATCCGGCGTACTCCCCTTCTGTATTCTCTCTAATGACAACAATATCTACATTATCATGTTTCGTCTGCAATCCTTTCAAATTGAAACAATTGACGAGCGAAGCAAATAGATCTAACTCCTTCCTCAGCTGCATATTGAGCGAGCTGACACCACCACCCACTGGAGTTTTTAGTCCTCCCTTCAGACACACCTTATTTCTACGGATCGAGTCGATCACCTCCGGCGGCACCGTGTTCATATCCCCATGAGCATCAAATTTTTCAAAATATACAGGAGCGTGCATCGCCGCCATCACCTTATCGACGGAGTCAGTCACCAACGGTCCGATCCCGTCTCCGGGGATCAAGGTCACCGCTCGCGGTGTACCGTCGCCGGGACGGGGCATGTAGGTAATGGATCGTAGGACGTTCGCGCTGGAAGTGCCGGATTTAAGGAAGCAGAGAGGCAAATCCGTGTTATGGTTTCCGACGAGGTTCTTTAAGAGCGGAATCGATCGTCTCGCCATGGTTGGGGAGGAAAAGAGTTCTCCGGAAGGAAAGTGGGAAGAGAAAAAAAAGAAAAGAATAATGAAATCGATTCTTCTCTGTTTTTATATTGGGTCAAAAAAAGTTCCAAGAGACGTGCCGTTGGCCTTAGTTGGCCCGCTTCAATAATAAAATAAAAAATAATAATTTGAAATTATTTAAATTCGACATACGTGCCACGTGGACCCGTGTGATAACGTCAGTACGTCACAAACGTGATACAATATTACAGCGTGAGTCTGTGACTGTGAGATATTGAATATTAACGGATTAACGGAACCTTGTAAATTTGTAATAAAAAACTACCGCCAATAATATCTACTATAATTAATCTTTTAATTAATTTATAATGACATATGTAATTAATCCATTTAGTGAAACGAATAGTAAACCATATGTAATTAATCCCTAAATCCAACTACGTACGTCATTGGATTATCGATTAGTCGTATTAAAATAAAAATATAACTGGGTCGGGTTAGGAATCTTTTTGATGACCCACCCGACTCTTGAATTTGAATATGGGATGGGGGGGGTTCGACATCGTCAGATTGAGCTAGAGATGTGTGTATGGTTGAATCAAGGGTTTGAGATTGATCATAGTACGTACGTAGGTATTAAATTCGAAAAAAATGTAAAATCAATGAATACAGAGAATTAAAGAACGTAATCGGAGGTGGTATCAAATATATAGGCCGTCATTAATAGATAAAAGAGAGTCTGGAGGAGATCCATCTTCTTCAATAAAACTGAAACCAGTAATAACATCGAAGAATCTAACGACATAATCCATGCCCGGACGTTTGGATTCATCCGGCCGTATACACATCTCAACCAATTGCAACGCTCTGTCAAGCCGATGACATTCGTAGCCGCCTCCGTCTATAATAACATTATCGACTAATGAGTCGTACTCCTTATTCATCAGCTTAACCCTAGCCCAATCCAAAAGCGGAGTTTTGTTTTCTCCGAAAAATACTTGCTTTCCTGATATAATTTCTAGCAAGAGAACGCCGAATACATACACGTCGGCGGAAGGTGGGGTGAGTCCATCCTTCAAAATCTCCTTGTCGAAGTATCCAGTGGGGAAATCGAGTAGGTTCACATCGCACAAAACCGCTTCGAAATTCCAATCGAGCAGGACGTTGGAGCTTTTCATACCGACGTGGACCACGGGTGGATTGAGTTTGTTGTGAAGATACTCCAACCCTTGTGCAACTTCCTGAGCTATCTTCATTCTTTTGCAGAAATCCAGTGGGCCGCCCGGTCTTCTTCGTTTGCCGTGAAGAAAATCCGCGAGAGTACCCCGTGTTTTGACGTTGTAGATTATGTAACACTGTTTCTCTTCCCAACAGAAACCGACGAAAGGCGCGATTTTTGGATGATTAAGTCGACGGAGCTCGATCATTTCTGCCAATAACACCAACCGTCCTTCATTTCGACCGGGACGTGGGATCCTCTTTATGATCACCGAATCTTCGATTCCTTTTATTTTACCGTGGAAAATTATATGAAATGGAATGGGGTTCGGCACCTTTGTATTGCGAAAATGGAGTGCTTCGTACACTTCTGACAGCGACAATTCCAAGTTTCCGCCAAGATTTTCAACACCATTCGACACCGGCACAGATTCAGGTCCTGGGAAAAAATTGCATATATGTAAAACACGGCAAGATTCAGTGCATATATACTTGCATCCAATTTTTAATAATTAAACCACGTCCGTCCGTCCCGTACGTACTTTCAACTACATTTTCCGACGCCACCATAGACAGCATATCTGGATTTCTTTCGTCAAGCAAATTCATATTTTTATATAATAAACCCTAATTCAAAGATGGCCGCGCAGAATCAAGAACGTACAACGTCACGTTCATCTAATTTTCTAATCTTGCTGTTTATATACAACTCATCTTCTCAACTATCAATAACTAACTCTAAAAATATATAATAACTGATCAAATTAACTAACTCTAGCATATATGGTTTGGATTGAATTTTACAATTTTAATGAATATACACAACTTGATTAAGAAATAAATTTAATTATATATATAAGGTGCATTTTTGCTGTGGTTCTTCTCCCCTGCGGATTGCTGCGGACCAGGCATCCTACCGTTCATCGCAATAGACACTTCCTGGCGTTTGTCACATTCTGCAAGATCAGGTACAATGACCGTCCCGTCACCATGTCGCGGAACTGTTGGCGAGGATGCATAGAGGTAAGACTGGAATGCTCCTTCTGGTGGTACGACATCATGGCCGCCATACGAGAGCCCACGATCTTCACTGACCCTGAATGAATCGGACGACGGAATCACGATTCCATCACTATTAAAAAACCAGAAGGTCAATGGTTAAATCCGTCGTTTGTATTAGTTTTTATTCAGTTATTTTCAACAATTATTTTTTCGAGCCATTTTCTGTTTATTTTCCTAAATTTATTAGTTGTTTGTATTAGTTTTAGAGTTTCTTGAATGTTGCAAAACAGTATTTTTAAACTTTCTCAATAATCAATACTCAAAATCAATAAGATGATAATATTTTTGTTATCTATATTATAAGTTATCTATTGTTGATGAATGTTTCTCATGTCAGTTGCTTTGATTTGAATATATCAAATCATCTTTTAATGTAATATCAGTGATTCAAAAAACTTAAGACATTATGGATTTTCTATTGTAGGAGAAGAAAAATAATTTATGGATTAGTAATGTCAAAAAATTCTGGTTGGAACTATTCTCAAAGAGGCAGCAGATGATGATTATGATTTGTAAGACAAAATATAATAATGTAGCTACACATATTGGGGTAGACTGACAGCATCTATCTTCCATCATGCAGAGTCAAAAGTTTTATTGGAACAGGATGCTGCAGTGTTTGAGAATGTTGCCTGATTATTTGTGATTATTTATGCAACTGAAATCTGAAACACGATCAATATTTCAATTTCACACACAATTCTTATACGTGAAAAATATTTTTCTCATATAGATACAATAGTTGACCATTCTAAATCTATTTAAATATAAGTTTCGTAGTGATGTTTCATAGAGTTTGAAAGTTGAAACCTATATATATTTTTTCCTTTTGAAATTATATAAAAGAGTATGATGAGAGTTTAGTTTAAAGCCAGCGTGAGTTAGAACGAAAGGATCACCGTCGTGGTGGAGAAGAGATTTAGGGTTTGGCAAAAACCCAAACGACGCGAGGGAACGGGAAAGGCGTGAGTAAAGATTGAAGAAAAACCAAAAAGTTATATTAAAATAATAAAAGAGAGTTATTTATACGTCAACAAGTAATGAGCCAGATCACTAATGACTTAGACTAACTAAGAGATAAGCTAATTTGAGTAATTATAATGTTTTAACTTTTAACAGAGTATGTTATATTGAAGGTGATCTCACTCTCATTTACATTTCAATTTAGCTCATTTTTTTGTGATCGAATACGTCCTCTTTTGTCAGATTAAATATGGGTTCCTCACCAATAAGCAATTAAGCATGCTAGTATCAGTTGTTTTTGTTGCATTAATCTTCATTAATGATCATACAGGAAGTATTCGGTCATCATGATTTTGGTTTTCTTCTTATTATACTGGTTCCTATATTTTATCAGTAAGTTGTTGATGTTTCATCTTTCTTCCCAATGAAGGTTCATGATGCAGTTGCAAGAGTTGTGTCTAAAAAATTCAAGGAAGGGATTGTCATTCAAGAAGTTCGTCGTGGTTTTATTCTCGATGAGAGAGTGCTCAGACCTGCC
Organism: Zostera marina; assembly: GCA_001185155.1. Classification (NCBI taxonomy): domain Eukaryota; kingdom Viridiplantae; phylum Streptophyta; class Magnoliopsida; order Alismatales; family Zosteraceae; genus Zostera; species Zostera marina. The sequence goes on along the minus strand of LFYR01001099.1, from coordinate 600,833 downwards.
ATGGTGAAGGTTTCAAGTGGTTCTGGCGTTAAAAATCCTTCATCTACTCCATTTGTCAAACATGATCAACAATCAGTTCTAGCAACCGCAAGAGTAATTAAATTTTTATAACAATAATATTGATTATTTGAAGTGAAGGTTGTATTCAGGATCAGTCTATTGTTTGCACGAAATAATGATTTAACACAGATCTTCATGTATCGTTATAAAAAAAAGTAGACAGTTCGGACGAAATAGAGTTAACGAAATTTCCGTTACAAATACTTATAATCAAAGTTAACGGAATTTGAAACGGAATTTCTGTTAACTTTGTTGTTTTCATTACAAATACTAGATATCAATATAAACTTATATATGGTAACGGATTTTTAACATATATTTGACTATTTAACTTTATAAGTGAAATTACAAATAGCAATTATTTAATAATTTTCATTCCCCCTCTCCCTTTTAACTATTTCATTCCCTCTATTTTATTTTCCCCAATATTATTTCCCTCATTTTTTTAATTCCCCCCATCTCATTTCCCCAATCTCATTAGTCATTTCCTCTAATCTCTTCCCTCAATCTCGTTCTCAACCACCAGCGGCGTTCTCAACCAGCGGTGTTCTCGATCAACCACCAACATTTCAGCGGTGTCCAGGTCCTTGTGGTAACTCCAGTCCGGCAAGTCCAGGTAATTAGTGCTGGTTTATGGAAATGTCGGACTTCTGATTTTAAATAAGTGTCGGAGTTCTGATGAGTATTTGTTAACGGAAATGTTTCCTCATTCTCCCTTAAATTGCTAAATCCCTAAGTCTCTAATTTACTTAATTCATCATCTACCTCCACCTACGATTTTAATCAGGGTTAGAGCAGATATCTTTATTCTTGGGGCTTTCATTTTTGTACTGAATGATATTCTTGGGGCTTCTTGATTTCAATAAGTGATTTCAATCAGGGTTTGAACAGACTTTCATTTTTTTTTGATGAATATCAAAAAACACTCACAATTATTACTTAATCATGTTTAATAAAATAAATATCACTAATGGCCGATTCATTTATCAGGTTAAATGGATTATCTGCACAAGCCTAAAAGTCTGGACTGGCTCAGAAAGAAAAATAAATGATCTCAACGTGAAAGGACTTAGTTGAAATAGAACATACTTTTGGACTTGTAATGAATAGTTTGAGTTTATAAATAACTCACGTAAACTTTACATTTTTAAATCGATTGAATCATTTATTCTTTTAAAGAATTGTTTTTCTCGTTGAAACAGTTCTTCACCAAATCATCCTGCCAGCCACAGACTTAGATCTTCTCTGCCTTTCGTCGAGGAAATTGGGTCGCCGTTTTCTCATAATATATAAGATAATTGAATGTACAGTTTATATATATTCATACCAATATCATTCAGCTGTGTGTTGAAAATAATTTTAAAAAATAAGCTAGATGGTCTAAATAAAATTATATATTTTTTGATTGAAATCAATTTCTATCAAATTAATATTACGTTGTCTATTTACCTTCTTTTAAATCTGAACTCCAATTCCTCTAGATGTGGTAAAAGTTAATTGGTGTAGGGACCGGGTAAAATAATAATGGTTTTTAAATTATATCTTTAAGTATAAACATACCGATATAAATACTAAAAAAGAATGGTGTAAGTGTGAAACCAACTAACCGTGTAAGAAAATAGAAATTATTAGCAATTATGTGACCGACTAGACGACGAGTAATGGAAGAAATCTAAATTTGCACGTAATTTGAAGTCAACTTAATGTATACACGACCAAGAAGCAAACAAAATGAATCTGGATTTAGCAGAATTTTTTCAATTTAGTGTCTTTTTATTTTTTGGTTAAACCTTGGCTTTTCCTGCCGACTCGACTTGATTTCACTATCACCCAACATTAACACGTACGTCATACCGAATATATATTTCCATATTTTCCACATCAACACAGCAGTGCACTATAAATAGACCACCACCTCATTTGCACTCCCATGCACCCATCGTCCCAATCTTCATTATTTGTTTCAATAACTTAAGCAATGGCCGGAGTTAGAATGGTGTGTCTTGTCCTTCTTCTTCATACACTATTGGGTCTCACTTGTGCAAGGTCGTTGGTAGGTCTCGGATTGGGAGTGGGAGTAGGGGTTGGTGTAGGATTAGGAGGTGGTGGAGGGTCGGGAAGTGGAAGTGGTTCTAGTTCAGATGGAGGAAGCGGTGGTGGTGGAGGGTCAGGAAGTGGAAGTGGTTCTGGCTCAGGTGGAGGAGGTGGTGGAGGAGGTGGAGGATCAGGAGGAGGGTATGGTTCTGGTGGCGGTTCAGGAAGTGGATCGGGATATGGTAGTGGTTCAGGAGGTGGTGGAGGAGGAGGAGGTGGCGGAGGTGGCGGTGGTGATGGAAATCGTTGAATCTATATATAGAATACTTAGTTAAATTATACTAATTAGTATAATTATAAATAAGCTAGCGTATCGATCCAGACCAGCTGCAATGGTTTGATCTATGTGAGTCTAAATGAAGTGTGATTACTGATTATTAAATAAAAAAGCCATTGTTATAAAAACAAATATTATTTGCATTGCAATTTAAAATTATTTTGCAACAACTCAGAGTTACGAATTATCATCATTATTCATAATACTATCAGAGATTCAGAGCTATTTCTTTTGTATACAATTTGTTTTAACTTTTAAACCAGTCATTCTTAACAATTAAAACTTAATTATAAAACTATCAGAAAAGCTCAATTAATTACAGTTAATATTAAAAAAAAATTAAAGATTAATTTTCCAAGTTAGATTTTAATTTTTACATATTGCAGAAAAGTACTTTAATAAAAAAAATTTATTAACAAAATTTGTGAGGAGTGCTTCAAAAAAATAAAAAATTGTGAGGGATTAGTGACAATTAAGTAGATGTTGCAATAAACAAAGTAAGGTTGGCTCATTGGTCTAAAAAAATTAAAGGTTTCTGAAGTTCAGTGTTCGAATTTTACTTTGTATATTTTCACTTAAATTTATCCGATGGTATATCATGTGACTCTAGTATATCATCCGGAAGAAGATGTTGCAACTTTTCAAATAAGTAGTTTCTTAACACATGAGCAATTTCTATTAATTGCCAACAATCAAATTGATTAAATTAAACAAAGAATTTTAATCGATATTTTGTTGTTGGTCAAATTCATTTATTTAAATAGACAAATCAGTTATATAAAACTATACGGTCAGTATCAGATAAAAAAGATTCTTATGACAATCTTTTTCCATCACGTCTGTCTGTTTTAAAGAGGAACCAGGACCGTCAATTTTTATTACTAGAAACTTTATGAAACGGTAACCGATTGTATGTTACCTATAGGATAAAAAATTATAAAATAAATGACTGAAATGGAAGGTACTGGTAGCTCAATAGTAGCTATTTAGTACCATACTAATTAATAGCTGTCCTAGTAGTTGTCCTAGTAGTTGTCCTAGTAAATCCAAAAATATCTAAAAAAAATCACAAAACCCTCTTCGTTCCTTACTCTTCCCTTCTCAAAACGATTTTTCAGAGAGTGGCGATACTTTCGGCAACCCCCGTCTACTGTCTGCGTTTTTGACTCTCACCGCGTTTAAAAATATCCGTTACTGTCCTCCATTCAACCGGAAGAACATTCATTCCCAAAACCCCCGGTACGTCCTGCATGAAGTGTGTTGGTACCATGGACCGCGGCCCATGGACCGAACCAGCCCCGTTGGCGGTCCGGATGAACGGGCCCGACGTGCGAGCCCACGAGACCCAAGGACAGCAATGGAAGACTATAAATACCTCCCCTGGTGGAAGGGGGTTGATAATTCTAGCTTAGAGGAACACTTACTTCGGCGAGCCCACACACCAACAAAGTGGAAACCGGTTCGATGCGTTGGTAGTTTCGAGATGGCTTCCGAGAAGACATCCGATGCGTTGGTACTGATATTTTTTCGTCTAAATACTTCTATTAGCAGAACTACACTAGATAGTAGCAGAACTTCGTCACCATATTTGAGATTTTGAGTAGTATATCAAGTTGAGTTTGTCCCATTTTCACATAATTTATCATTGTTTACGACATTACTAAGTACTTGGACATAGGATTATTAGATTTTGAAATTGATGGAGAAATTTTGTGATTCTTTGCATAGTTTGTTCCACTTAGACATTTTCAAATCGTTCGGTAAACTTCGATATCGGTTGACAATCAAATAATATATAACATGAAAGCATAAGACGTTATTATATTCGAATCGATGACATGTGTATGTCGGTGTAGAATTTCCTTTAGTAAAAGTGAATTTAAATAACTCGATTTGTCTTTTTAAAAATAAAACAGGTAGATATTTAATATCTTATAAAAAGAAAAGTTAATTTGTCGAATTAATAGTTAAACCTAACAAAAAATTTTAGAAAAAAATATACAGAAAAAAGGAAAGTGATATTATAAACCCTAACTCGAAAAAAAAACATGCAGCTGTTACTAGAACAGTACAATGAAAAAATAGACGTAAGTAATAGTAATATGAGAAAGAAAAACAGATTGAAGATTGTGAGGTATAACTATACGTAGGTAAGAGATAGTAACAGAGAAGAAGAATTGGAAGTATAGTGACAAAATGGACAAAAGAAGAAAAAAATCTGATAATTTAAGATTTAACAGAGGGAGACAGTGTGAGAGAGGGAAAATAAAAATTACATTCTGACAATCTAGAAGGAAGAGAGTGAGGGAAATTTTTTTAAAAAAAAAATATGAAAATTTAGCGACGTAGAAAGAGTGTGTGAGAGAGGGCAAAAATAAAAATTACATTATGACAATCAATTGAGGAAACAGAAAAAAAAATTAAAAAAAAAATTCTGAAAATTGTTTCTGACAGGGTAGGTGAGAATAAAAAAATTTAAAAAAATTGAATCACTAAACTATTACTACCTGTTGCAATCGATTATGAAAGAGTGGTCAGGATTCACCATTATGGAATAAACAGCTCAGATAAAGTTCTCATGTAAGAACCCAAAAGAGGGGTTTTTATCTTATATTTTTTGATAATTTGTAAATGTGTAAAATGGGACACTGATTTCAACCTTATTTAGAGTTTTTTATCCGACCTCATTGACCATGGTTCAACGCTTCAACAATCAATACCTCCCTTTTCTTCCCTATTAAATTTTTTAATTTACTATTAGACCCTTAAAAATTCAAATTTAAATAGACAAAAGCAGAGGTTTTGCTGTTTTGGGTAATTTGCAAAAGCAGAGGTTTTAGGTATTTTTCATAATAAAATATAAAAACCTGGATATATTTGGCTTTAATCCCACAATCTCAAATAGTCAAATTAGAATACCTTTTTTTAACCGTCCCTAAGCAATGGCTCACACCCCGACTGAGTAACTGAACTCCCGAGTTACGATCTCTCATCTTCGACTATTCGGCTTCGTTTGATCGGTCGATCTTGTCTCCAGTGAGACTGTGCCCTTTCCTGAGGCATCTCATCTACTTCTCCTCTTTTCACAATCTCAGGTCTCTTTCTCCCTGCTTGATTTAGGTTTTTTATTTATCTATTTATAGTATTTTTTATTTTAGGGATCTATGTTGTTATTGTATGCTTTGTTTCCCTCACCACTATCTTGTTATGGGCCTCTGACCAGATAAATCTTTACTACGATTTCTAGTCTCATCATCCAGGCATGAGATGGAAGAAAATACTGAGTTTGGGGCCAAATGTGGTGATGTGTTCACGATTGATGTTTTTTTCATCCGTATCCACTGCAACATGTTCTGATCTCTGCAGAAAACAAATGCAGCTATCCATTGTTTCCTCAAAACCCCAACTTGACCTATTTTTCTGCAATCTCTCTACTGCGGCAGTCCTGGGAAAACAAGGAGGAATTCAGAGAGGATGTGATGGGGAGGATAGTTGGAGTGATGATGAAGTCAATGCCGAACCTCAGGTATATATTTGATTTTTTTTATATAAGAAAAATCTGACATATGAACTTCTTTATTGATGATTTGATAGGAATTGGTAGTAAGAACTATGGAATGCTAGAAACTAACTTCATTTATGCAATTGTGTTTTAGTTTGGGGATGGAGGAGATGGTGGCGGGGTTGTGTTAAGAGGCATTAAATGGGGTGAAAATGCCTTTTCTATTGCCAATGATGTCCTTAAACTATATTTTGATGCTGAAGACATTAAGATTTTTGCTTTCAAAGTTTCTCCCAAGGGATACATTTATATACGTTTGGACAAAGTTTCGCAAAAGTAAGTAATCAATCATCTTCTTTTGAGAAGTTTTTTTAGAAGAATCAATCTCACCCTCAGATTCACTGTAATCTATACCCATGTTTTTTAAAATATCTGTTGCAAAATATCAAGTGCTTGGGGGTTTTTCTCCTGCCTTTTTAACATTTTTTTAACTTGACTATGCACACATTCAAGTAATTCGATCAACATGAGATTCGTTATTGTTATTTTGCATCATCAACAAAGAACACATTCTATGTTTGAGGCTTTTGAAACCTATGATTTCTCCATGTGTTTCAAACTTTCAACAAGTTAGCATAAGCTGATCACTCTATGAAATCTCTTCTTGTAGATATGGATGCCCCAGCATAGATGAAATCACACATTTCAATCTACTGTACCAGGAGAAATTGGAAGAGAGTGGGCAACGTGGAGAAATACCAGATAATTTGGGTGTTGAGGTTTTTGCAACTCCATCAATATTGTTCAAATCTTTGTTTGGATTTGTAAATTGTAATATTGCTGCTTCCCTTTACCTTTATGCCTGTCTTTTTTTTGCAGATATCCTCACCAAGTGTAGCCCGTCTACTGGCTGTGCCAAGTGACTTAGAACGGTTCAAAGACATTCCCTTAATTATGAACTACTTTCATGAAGATGCAGATTCTCATATCTCGCAGAAGAGAAAAGGTGTCTTCATCTTGGATTCCATTGATACTAATGCTAGAGAATGCACATGGAAGCTAGCTGATGTAAAGGAGAACAGGGACCCTCTACGCAAAGGTAGACCAATGAGCAAAAAACAGAAAGAGTGGAGATTAACTCTCTCATTTCATATGATTGAGAGGTTAACTTTTCATCCCATGCCCAGCTTTCCTCCCAGGTAGACCAATGAACAAGAAACAGAAAGAGGAGATTGACTATCCCATTTCAAATGATTTGATTACTATTATTTGAATTTGATGTGAATTTTGATGTCCAAGGTTCAATTGACTGTTTATTACAATTTGAATCAGGGATGTATAGTTAGGGATCCTATGAAAGCTGTATAACCAGAGATGTCAAGTTTACTCCAATATCCTATGATTTGTCATTTATTCTCCAAACGATAAAGGTGTTTGTGGATTACTGTAAGCTGAAAAGAAAAAAGGACATATGGGTGAGGATTGATACACATGAGAACTCATATAGGGTGAGGAACTTAGATCTGCAGGTTGAAAAAAGTTGCATCTCAAAATATCTAATTATCTGGGCAGCAACCTTATCTTTAAAGAAAGCGCCTCCCCAGGATATTCCAATAATGTATCTCAATTCGATCTCAACTGGTCGTCTTATGTTGCGGATGCTGCACCCAGATGGCCAAATGAAGAATCTTAGATTATTGTTGCCAAATCCAGATAGTTTGAACTTTGAATGTGTCTTATCTAATTTGTAGTTGTTTATACACAATCACCATATATAATGGTAAAAAATGGCTGACAGGTCAAATACTGTCTAGTTTTGTCTCACCAAATTTAGAAATATATATTTTAGAAAACTTTGTAAATACTCAAACTATAAAATATATACATATGCACTTATGCTGCATGCTTAGGTTTGCTGTTTAATTTAATCAGAAATTAATTATATGTATATAGAGAGATTAGAGAGATGGGAAGAATAGAAGAAGCAACATTAATGGTTGAAGGATGGGAAGATCTCCCTACGGAGCTCCTAGATAAAATCATATCCTTTGCTGATGATCGCACTGCCATAATTGTCTTGGGCGTCTGCACTAAATGGAGGGTTTCAGTTTTCTCTTGCCTCACGCATCTCTCATTATCATGGTAATTAAAAAATATACATAAACTTTCTTTAATTTAGGTATGCGCGTTTGCTTCTATATTTTTTTAGTAACCGATGGTTCATGGAACATTTTTACATGATTTAAAATATCTATCTTAGTAAAAATTTAAAAAAAATACGTACATAACAAGACTTAAATTTTCAAAAAATTTAATAGTTAATATATATGATCATCTATCTTATCTTGCATAACGTACTGCGTATATAATAAAGATAGGAGAGGATATATAATAATTGGGGTATTTTTATAGCAAATAAGCAACTATGAAAAAAATTGCTTAGGTCATATTTACACCTAATATTAGATGAGATCACTTTAAATAATACTGCTTAAGATCATGCAATTATAGACTTTATATTGAATTATTATTGTCAGTTGGAATCGGATAATGATTTTCTTAGAAAACACCCCCGCAATATATTACCATTTACATGTAGCTTCATCAATCATCTACATTTTTATCTTCTCATTCTCAATTCTGGTTAAGATTCCAATATTTTATTTGGCTCCAAATGAATCTCACATGATTTGTTCTGAACTTTTGATATTTAACAAGAATGAAATTATATCATTATAAATTCATAATTTGCAAGTTGCAACAAGGAAAAAAAAGTGCATTTTAAATTTTAAGATTAATGAATTTTGATATTAGCTGGATAAAAAATAAATGTAAAAATTAATAAATTATGATTTATGAATTCATTCGTCGTAAGTTGGAATTTGGAAACTTCGAGGCTCGAGCTTCAAGAAAATAAATTTATTTTCCATACATGACCTTAAACGTTTTATATATAATGTGTTAGGTCCAAACGTCAGATGAACGAAATGATAAATATTTTCTCCCCGAAATTCAAATGCATTAAAGTGCTCAATCTCCGGCAAATCAAGTCTCAGCTGGAAGATACCGGCGTCGAATCTGTGGCTCTTCACTGCCATAACCTGCAAGAATTGGACATTAGCAACAGCAAGAGCCTCAACCTCACCGACCGTTCGTTGCTCGCTTTGGCAAAAGGTTGTCCAAAACTCACAAAACTAGTCATTTCCGGTTGCACCACCTTCACTGATTCCTCCCTCGTCTATATCACAGGGATGAGGCATCTTAACCTCTGTGGCTGCTACCAGGCGGTGACCGATGTGGCTTTGCAGGCCATAGCGAGGAACTGCCCGGAGCTCCAGGTTTTGAACATTGCATGGTGCAACAAGGTGAGCGATGTAGGTGTCACGAGTATTGCCGTGAGTTGCCCGGATCTCCGAACTCTTGACCTCTGCGATTGCGTACTCGTAACAGACGAGAGTGTAGTGGCGCTAGCGAATGGGTGTCGGCGTCTGAAGTCGCTTGATCTCTACTATTGCCAGAACATAACCGACAGAGCCATGTACTCTCTAGCGAAAAGTAGTTATATGGAAGAAGGGTTGTCGAACTTGAATATCGGCCAGTGCACTAAGCTTACAGCGCCGGCGGTACAGGCAGTTTGTAACTCATGCCCAATGCTACATACATGCTTCGATAAGCATTCTCTTACCATTAGCGGCTGTCTCGGTCTGACGTCCGTTCACTGTGGTTGCTCCGGTATGCAATCCACTATCCGGTAGATAAATTGCATGTTGACTTAAGTATATAATAGTACGTCGGATTGGAATCTGTATTTCAGGGGCGAATCTACTAAAGCCTTATCTCTTAGGGGTTATAAATAAATAAATAAATAAATAAAAAAGGACCTCTATGTTATATAAGAATTAAGAATGGTCGGGGTAAAATTAATTCTTTTATAAGGTAGTAGGGACTGGGGTCTGGGAGGGAGACATTGAAAATATACCCATAATAAATTTATAGAGACCCCCCTAAGTTTTTAAATCCTAAATATTCTACCTCATTCTTCATTAAATTGCAAATCCCTAAATCTCGATTCTATCATCGACTTCTTCCTCTACCTCAATCACCTCTAATCGATTTCTTCATCCTACGATTTCAACCAATCCAACAATTCTCCGTCGGCGTCGAGGTTGGTAACTTCTTCGTTAAGCTTTCCCTCTATCTATATGACTGTATCTCTCCCACTTGCCACTCTTCCACTCTCCATCGTTAAGCTAGATTTTTTTGGGAGGGAGGAGGCGATGGTGATTTTTTTTTGGAGGGGTGAGGGAAGCAATGTTGTCATTTTTCTCGAAAGATGAATATCATGAAACACATTTTAATTGTGGATTTGTCATTTCACATTTGCGCAGATATCTGGATTCTTGTGGTGGACTGTTTTTGAATTTAAGCTTATGTGAGTAAAATTTAATTTTTGAATTTAATTTTCTTTTTTCTTTAAAGCAGTAAACATTTTTCTTTTTTCTATTTGTTTAATTATTTTCATCTTCTTTAGAGATTTTCCTTGCTGATTTTTGATTGTTTAATTGTAAGTGTTGTTTAATTTTGATTATTTAACATAGATTAAAAAAATATTAAATGGGTTATGCCAAAATTTTATCCAACCCAATTACCCCCCTCCAAAAAAAACAAAAATTTATCTCCGACGGGGCATGAAGATTTGTCCGGGAGGCCTCCAAATCCTGGCTCCGCCCTTGCTATCATGAATATTTATATTATTATTTATCTAAACAGGGATTTATTTAAAAATTAAAATTACAGGGATTATTTTGTTAAAAAAAAATTAAATCTATCTTTTTAATACAAGATTTTTCTATAAAATATTATTCGAATTTGGATATTTAGATTCGGCAAATTCAGATTTAGATACTTGGGTATCCCGTATCCGAGCCGAATTCATCTGAATAACAGGGTTAATTTGACTGTTGACTTTTATTATAATTTATATTTTAATTGTTTTTTATGTTGAATTGCAATTTTTAAATATTATAAGTGGGTTATGACAAAATTTGGTTAGATATATTTAAGAATTTGATCTGGTTGCGTTCAAATCCTGCATACGTTCTTGCTTAGCTCTTTACTATCTTTTTAAATTAATGGTTAGCTAATGATAGTTTTTTTGTGTGTAGTTCAATAGACTTACTATTTTGATCCTTAAAAAAACTAAGCATATTCCACAATCAATTGGATTTACCAACTGCTACATGCTTCACCTGCCTAAATGTGCCTTTGATTGGTGGTGTTATATTTGTTTGATATACAATACCAACTCTCTTAAGGTTTGTATATCATTTTGGTGGCAGGAGCATTCTTTGACAAGTTTATAGGCAATAATTCACACTTCTCCCTCACGGAATAATATATCAGGAACTCAAGAATGGTACTTTTTTTTATGATCTTAATTTTGTTTCTAATCTTTATTCTTGATATTGTAGAATGGTATTATTCTGTATGTACCATAGTTTTAAAGGTATCTCTCGATTGTTAGCCTTATACCTAGGTGTCCTTGGGTGTTTTATAAAATAATTTAACATTATATATATATTTTTGAAGCAAACATTATATATATAAAGCACACGATATGGTAACAATAAAAATATCAAAAATTTGTTTATACATGCATACAGCTACATTACTACATTTAATTTATCTGTAATCTTATTTGAATCTCAACTTCCTTAATCCTTACTTTTATAGTGATATGCTGTTCCAAACACTGGTAACTTTTTAAAATAGAATATTTAATGCCATTATTTCAATTTATTTGTTATGAACCACATTACCTTATATCCCATGGGATAATTAATATTTAGACTCACCGTTCAGGATCCTTAAAGATATTTCTGATTCATGTGGTTGGTGTTTCATGGATCTACGAATAATTGAATCCTAATTTACCCACTTAAAATCTATTGGTAATAACTAATATATTAGGTGGTCTTTGTATGTCACCTATGGATTTTGGTATTGTATCGGTTCACAACTTTGATGGGAAAATGGATTTCCTCTGCATTAAGAAGATTTGTTTTAAAATTTAAATTTTATAGAGTATTTTATCATGCTAGAGTTTTGTTAAATACTTTCCCTTCTTCTGTACAGGCTACACTTAATGATACTTTCTTGGCAGACCTTGATGAGCTATCGGATAATGAAGCTGATATTCTTGTAAGTATATTTTATTGAATATCTATATCAACTATCACATGCACTGTTTTTATATTAAAATGTAAGTTTTTATTCTCTTATATAATTTGATTAATGAAATTGTCTTTTAGGATGATGAAAATGCTGATGCTGGAGTGCTGGAAGAAGATGCAGATGAGGATATGGCTGATATCGAAGCACTCAATTATGATGATCTTGATTCTGTGTCAAAGCTTCAGAAAACACAACGCTATATTGACATTATAAATGCAAGTTTTTTCATTTTTTGCCTTCTATTCAATATCAATGATTTAATGTAAAATCAAATGAATATATTGTTATCTCTGATGTTTGCAGAAAGTAGAGGATGCACTTCAGAAGGGATCAGATATTGCAACCTATGGTACCGTTCTAGAGGACGATCCTGAATATCAGCTCATAGTTGATTGTAATGCGTTATCAGTTGATATTGAGAATGAAATAATAATCATTCATAATTTCATCCATGATAACTATCGTTTGAAATTTCCTGAACTCGAATCATTAGTGCATCATCCTGTCGATTATGCCAGGGTTGTTAAAAAAATTGGAAATGAGATCGACATCACTCTAGTTGATCTTGAAGGACTTCTACCCTCGGCAATTATTATGGTTGTGTCTGTGACAGCATCCACCACCAGTGGCAAGCCACTTCCTGCAGAAAATCTTAAGAAAACAATGGAAGCATGTGATCGTGCACTTGCACTTGACATGGCTAAGAAGAAAGTTCTGGATTTTGTTGAAACTAGAATGGGCTACATTGCACCAAATCTGTCTGCAATTGTTGGAAGTGCTGTTGCAGCAAAACTAATGGGAACAGCTGGTGGCCTATCATCTCTAGCGAAAATGCCTGCATGTAATGTTCAGCTTCTAGGAGCAAAAAGAAAGAATTTGGCTGGATTTTCTACTGCGAGTGCTCAGTCACCAGTTGGGTATATTGAACAGACAGAAATTTTTCAGGGAACCCCTCCTGCTTTGAGAACTCGAGCATGTCGACTGGTAGCAGCTAAAGCGACTCTTGCCTCTAGAGTAGATTCCATCCGTGGAGATCCTTCTGGGAAGATGGGTAGAGATTTAAGGGAAGAAATCCGTAAAAAGATTGAGAAATGGCAAGAGCCCCCTCCTGCAAAGCAGCCAAAACCACTTCCTGTTCCTGATTCAGAGCCTAAAAAGAAGAGAGGTGGCCGTCGATTGCGGAAGAGAAAGGAAAGGTGTCAAGTCAAATCTTTATCTTATGCGATTTTAGTTAAACTTAAATAATTATATCATTTTTTTAATATATATTTTTTGAAATGTTCCGCTGTGTTATAATTGTATTATAATTACTTTGTGTTACTAATTTAAAATTTTGTATTATGATCTAAGGTATGCACAGACAGATATGAGGAAGTTAGCCAACAGGATGCAGTTTGGGATTCAAGAGGAAAGTTCATTGGGTATATAATTCTGATACTTCTTTTAGTTTCAATAATCATAATTTGTTTTATTTTAAACAACACACGTTGTACAGTTATTTCTGTTACTTTGTTTTTTTGAAGCAATTAAATTTCATTAAAAAAATAAGGCTAATGCCCAGTTTACAAAAAATAGAGTATAGAAATAGAAACAAAAGTAAAAAGAAATGAGCAAGAAGCTCATTGACTCTCTCCCATTAGCTATGTAGTCTAGTTATATAGTAACTAGATACGCTGCCTTAGGAGGTTGGTCTCCCATACTTCCATCATAGTTGTCTCCAAAGGGTGACAATCAAGCTTTTTGACGCGGCCAGGCGACCAGGCGATGCCTGGGACCGCATACCGCATATGCGACCGCCTGGTCGCATATGCGGTCAAATATGCGACATGTTATTTTTATTATTTTTTTTATTTTTTTTTCAATATACCCCCTGTATTTTCCATATTTTAAATAAATCCCTGATATTATAAGTCATAATAAAAATCATAAATGAAATAATATAGTAACTAATGATACTTAAACTCTTAAAATCACAAAAACTTAAAGAAACATACAAAACAACAAAACTATTAGTTTCAACTTTCAAACATCAAAGTACAAGTGTAATGCAAACACTTAGTTCTTAGTTCTAAGTTCTAACTACACTAGTTTTTTAATTTAATAGGGTTAATGGATCGGGTTTATCCGGATCCGACCCGGATCCGGCTAAACCCAATAATATGCGACCCCCCAAATATGCGATGGGGGGTCACCGCCTGGTCGCATATGCGCGCATATGCGACAAATCAAAAAGCTTGGTGACAATAACTCTTCTTGTAATACACTGAATCAAAGGAGAGACTGATGTCTTTAATGATCTCCTTAAGGACTACATCAGGAGGCCTACTAATGTGCTGTCTATATATTTTATTTTTTTCTGTCCATATATGCCACGACAAGCACCCAATAGCATTCCATAATAGCCCCCAAGGGGGAGAGTGGTGCGTAATCTTTTGTGCTGCCTCCGTCAGATCCCCCAATCTAATATCTGGACTGGATTGGGTGGGAACTGGAATATTCATTATTTTCCAGAAGGCGAGATCCAGGTGTTCCGCCAACGGAATTAAGAGAGATCTGGAATAAGAACAGTTAAAGAAAAGATGACTCTTAGTTTCATCTTCCAGATTGCATAACAAGCAAACAGGAGGTACTTGTACTCTCCAACTTCTCAGCTTCTTGAACGTGTTTAGGTGATCCCATTTCACCCTCCACAAGAAAATAGAGAATTTTGTCGGCATCTTCGATCAAATTCCCTCAGCTATCTCTAATACTTTCCACCATTCCCCCCAACTTGCTTATCGGAGTATCAGATCTCCACACAATCGTACTATTGGTTCTACAATCTAAACATTTATCCACTAGGTTTCTTTCTGAGACAAAAACTTTCCAAAAATGTGAATCCACAATAGGTCTGATTTGTATATCATTAAGCGCCTTTCTTTTAATATACCTATCTTGGATCCATTTTACCAGAATAGAGTTACTCCCATCCCAGTACTTTGAAGCTCTTTTACTATTGGTTGCAGTGGTGATAATAGGTAGGTCTCTAACCCCTATAGACCCCCTTCCGCCTTGGGAAAGACCATTTGGGCCCACGGGATCCCTTTCCTTCCGTCCCATATAAATCTATAGGCTAACCTTCTCACCTTCTTAGCCACAAAATTAGGGATAGCCATACCTTGCACTCAATAAGTATACTTTTCAGCTATTATCCAGTTAACTAGTTGTATTCTCCCTCCATAGGAAAGACATTTCCCACTCCATCTTGCTAAGAGTGCCTCTATAGACTGGATTAGTTTCCAGCACTGTCCAAATGACTTTTTCTTTCCCGTGATTGGTAATCCTAGATATGTTAAATAACCTAAACAGCTTAGCTCCTTTTTCCACCTGAGATATTGTGATAAGCATAGCTTTGTGGTCATTGGTTCTATTTTGAAATTCCATCCTTACTCCAGGCCAAGTATCAATCCAAATTTGGTTTGCAAATTATTTCTGTTACTTGATCTATCTGGCAATGCTAACTTTTTAACTTTTACTAAGGAAATGTAGACAATTATTATTTTTATGGTTTCCTTAATATGTTTTTTTCCATGTCGCATAATAGGTGATGGTTTAGGGGAAGGTTACGGTATGCTTGGTCAGGCTGGAAGTGGAAAGTTACGTGTATCTGTTGCACAGACTAAAATCGCTAAAAATTCCAAAAGGTGGATATTTTATAATTTCATTAATGTTTGGTTTAATTTTTTTCTTGAATCTTTATTATTAGTTTATTGTGCATTTTTACCTGTGTATTACACATTTACACCACTAAGCTCAATCTGATAAGTTTAATGAATTGATCTCTTCATCTTATATTCCTATATTTCTTTTTTATTTTGGTCTTCCATTTCTCTTCATTTATTTCATTTGCTTTCTCTTTTTTATATTTTTTATTTGGTGCTATACTGCTATAGCACTTGCTTGATATATTCTTGTATTTTTTCGTTATCACCGAGACACTTACTAATATGAAGCATATTTATTTTATTATTGTTTTCGGCTGACTGAGAAAATTTATTTTTTTATCATCGTTTAGCTAATAACTTAATTTTTTTTTTCGAGTACTCTGTTTGTATTTGTTTAATTTATTATTGTATTTATCATTTGAGTATTTTATCTTTATTTTTTAAACCGACATCATTTTAAATTTATCACTTCCAGGTTTAAAGAAAAACACCAAGGCATAGGTGGAACTACTTCAGGATTGACATCGAGTTTGGCATTCACTCCTGTACAGGTTAGCGACGTCATTGTTTTTGCAACTTTCTTTGTTATCATTTTTTCTCAAGTATTGTGATTACGACGGAATAGATAGACGTCGTTCATTTTTTTACTAGTATGATTTGTTTCTTAAAATGAAAGAAATATATAGTTTTTTGTTATTTGAAAATAAACTGATGTCATTTTTTAACTAGTTTGATTACTGAGATCATTTTCTTCTTTTCCTGCTTTTTGGAGTTATTTTGGTTGATGATAGATAAACTGATAAACAACTATGGTTAAAAACTGTAAATCAATAATAAAAATTATAGTTTATTCATTTTTATCAAATAATCATGAACCATTGGTCTTCTCTTGTTAATATATTTTAATTTTTTGTATTTGAATTGAAGTTCTAAGTATTCTTAAGTGCAAATTTTTCCGTATATGCTAGGGAATAGAACTTACCAACCCCCAAGTCCGTGGCACACAGCTTGGTGGTGGAACTCAAAGCACCTACTTCTCCGAAATTGGAACATTCTCAAAGATCAAAAGGTTGTGACTTGTATATTTCAAGAGGTTTTGGTTTTGAATCATACAGAATGATGCTAAAGAAACAAGTCAGTATTATTACAATGTATGTTTATTGTGGTTTCATTCTCGTCTTGTCCTTGTGCTGATGCTAATTGATAAAGATATTGTGAAATATTTAAATCTTGACCGTCCATTGGGTACCTTGAGATTGACTTCTTATGGACTAGCTTAAATTTTGTTGGGGAGAATAGTATGTCGATGTCCTTCATCATTAGTCTCTGAAACATTTGTTTCTTTCAGTCAATAAATTCCATTGCAATCCAGTGAAGCCCTCACCCAACTAGGGATTCCGTCGATCACGTTTCCTGTACAGAGTGAACTCTAACCATAATTCTTCAAAGAAACTGCAATTTATAAAAAGATGGTTGGGTGTTTTAACTAGGGCCGCTTCATTCACGTAGAACACAATGATTTGGGCAATGAATTTAACAAACTCAATCTGCTGAAATTATAGTATGAAGCCTATTCCATCGCAACCTCACCTCGATAAGCAAATTGACATTTTCGAAGCTTTGCATTTCCACGATCCACTTGTCCAGATTCCGTTCTGTGGATAACCTTGTTTGCAGCATAGGAATCTAGTAGCTTCTGAGAATGAGAACCCGTGTTGTACAGTTAGTCGTTCCATTTCGCACACTGAAACCAAACCTTGCAGTGTAAGAGTAATACATTATTTTTAGATCATCAATTCATCATCATATGATTCAAAATTTTATCAGACATAATCACGTCCCAGCTAGAATTTGTGGATTTGTTCATCGACCTCCATTTTCTATTACTTTTAGATCGAGTTCAAAAAAATTAGAATGTCGATGATAGTGATTATGGTATAATTAAAGGGACTCTTGCAACAATTAATCGATATTAAAGATAACCACCATCACACCAATTTCATATTTTTTTCAACATTTATTTTATAACACAATATTTTATATATATATATATATAGCTAGAAAAGTTATGTGCCATTTAATATAGGATTAAGAATTAAGGTGAGATAAAATCATTTGGGCATATTTGCAAATTGCAATGTACTTAAGAAAGTTTAGTTAGAGACGTACGTCAACCAAACACAGGGGGATTTATGATATATCATTAAGCTTAAGAAAATCTATGAAGGGAGGGGACTTCTTCTTTTCC
Organism: Zostera marina; assembly: GCA_001185155.1. Taxonomy (NCBI): domain Eukaryota; kingdom Viridiplantae; phylum Streptophyta; class Magnoliopsida; order Alismatales; family Zosteraceae; genus Zostera; species Zostera marina. The sequence goes on along the minus strand of LFYR01001099.1, from coordinate 582,714 downwards.
GGCGACCCACCTTGTTTATCTTCTTCCGTGAGGTTGATCACTTGAAAACTTTCGCCGGAAGTATTTGATAATCGGATGTAAGTTGAAGTAAAAGACGAAGAAGAAGAGGATCCAGATAACTGTCCAAATAATCTCCCAGTATCGAATCCGAATGCTTTTTTATTATTGCACAGGTACTGATGACGACGTCGTAGAGCCAATGTCTTCTGCTCCTTGCGTTTTCTCGCCGTGATCACGTGCCATTGGTTTTTGATGGCGTTGTCGGTTCTGCCGGGAAAGATACGCGCTATCAAAGACCATTTGTTGCCGTAAACGCGCTGGGCAGTGATCAGTTTCTTCTCTTCATCTTCTGTGAATTGTCTCCGGTTGATTCTTGGATCCAATTGATTGAACCACCTTAATCTGCAACTCTTCCCTATAAATTAACGAACAAATTAATTATGTAATCAAATCTGATAATTAATATTTACATACTCTATATATATAGTACACACGTAACTACGTCAGTACCTGATCTTCCGGGGAGATTCTCCGCGATGGAATTCCAGTTACGAGGACCGTATTTTTCAACGATCCGACGAAGTTTCCCGTCTTCTCCGGCCGTCCAGTGGCCTCTTTCGCACGCACCGGAGGTCTGCACACTCGATATTCTCATTGGCACTGCAAATTTTAATTAGGGTTTGATCATATTTGTAGGGGGACTTCAGAAAGAAGAAATTCAGACCATAATAAATTAAATGTCGACATCACCTTTCAATTTTTCTTGTCAAAAGACTCAAAAGGCCACCTATAAATTTATAAATTATAATAATATCGAAGGCCGAAGGGTTATTTATGCAATTATGCCTCTATGATATTTAAAAAAAAAAGGAATTATGTGAAAATTTGCAATATGTTAAATTGAGCAGTTGACGTGAAATTAATAATTCCTGCAAGGTGTAACTGAAAATTATGCAGATATGAATTTCGTCTTACTTAGATCGAACTTACATGACGTGTATAATTAGCTAACCTACCGCTACTATATTGTAAAAACAGTTAAACTTACCCAACCGAAACAATTGATCGAGGTGTATACGTTTAGATAGATCAATATGATCAACAATAAACTTGACTATGTTGGGTAGGTTGTTAATGTCGTCAATGGCCCATGGATTATTCAATTTAATAATTATTTCATTTAGTTCACTGGTTGTTCAGACTTGAGAATCAGATATTCAATGATCAATTAATTAATTTTTTTTTAACACATGAAGATATATCATAAATTATAATTAGAACATAAAAAAGTCTATATATTTTATATTTAAACGCATGCAATTAACGCATCAATGTGTCTAATTAATATAATTAAGCACAAGAATTCATCTAACATATCATCATGAAACATCAAGCAATTAAATTCAAACTAATTAAATAAGCACACAAAACTACTTGTCTTGATTTTATTGATTTCTGAATTTTAAAAGCTTTTAAAACCAATTGAACTAACCCTTTTCAATCGACTACATTCTCTATATATTATTCTCCATCTTAATATTTTTTCCTGTCTTCTTCCTCTTATTTAATGAAAGAAAGATCAAATCCAAAACTATTATTGAAGTTTTTTTTAATATATTATTAAAGAGTAACATCATCACCCAATTTTAAATCAAGCAACATGAAATCACTGCCTTAATTTGTTGTTGTTTCAAGTGCACACTTCCAACAATATTATAAACTAAATGATTTTATTGGTAAAACCGCATTATACATGAAATGATCTACAGATCGATACTAAGAAAAATTCAAAAAACTAGCATCTGATTTTTTTTTAATTGTCGTTAAGTAATGGATATATTGGCTCATGAGATAAATGAATTAACCTCTAGCCTTTTGTATCAGCAGAACAAAGTTATTTTAGGCACTGTTAAAATACGTTATCACTCTTCCTCTTTTCATAAACCCTAAATGGGTCACAAAGATTACTAGTAAATACTAAATAGTAAACTAATGTTTAATGGAGACAAAACATAGAGCCACTTCAGCTTGGGCTTGCAACTCTTGCAAGGATTGGACTAGTTTCTCACGGCTGACGGACACCTCCCCGCTACCTTCTTTAAGCATTCTCCTTAATCTTTTTTTTTCACATGCAAAACAAAGGAAACAATGGCATGAACGAATGAGTGAGAAGTTTGATTGATTGATTGATTGATTGATTTATTGATAGATAAAAGTAGCTCAAATCAGCAAGTAAGAATATAACGATGTTATATGCCACACTATAACTTACCAATTATGCAGTGAACAAAAAACACATTAAAACCTTAGATATAAAATTTAATAACCAGAAGAATAGTCATTTAAAGACACCATACTAAGCGTCAATGAGTGAATAATCAATTCAGCTTTCTAGCAAGCAAATAAAGAATAAGCTAATAGACAAATTAAGGGACATATTTAAGGCACTAATGATATTTCTCTACCTTTGCACTATGGCTGTATCACCATGGCCTGTACAAATGATCAGCATAGCACTATCAGGCAATGCATTGTATATTTTCTGAATTCTTGTATCAATGCAGAATAGTATCTCATTTATTTGAGAATTTGATCTTTCGTGAATATTTTTGAAGCTTCCCTTTTTACAAGTTAGGGACAAGAGCACATCTGCAACTCGTGAATTAAGCCCAACTGTATCCTGTGCTCGATTCATGAAATAAGTATCCAATGCTGAAAACTGACTCCAAATAAAATTCACTTTATCATTCCCTGCCTACAATAACATAAAAGTAAGTCTAAGTTAAAGATTGTCTCGCAGCACTGGAATATATCATTCTCTAAATAAACCAGTACAAAACTAATAACATGCCACCTCTTTCACTATTCTTGAAAGAGATTCATCATCAGATGATGTTGGAATTGAATTGCATGACACGTCTGAATATCTTGCCACAATCGAAACATCATCAATCAGAGAGGATATTTTACCACTTTCATGCAAAATGGAAAAGAGTTTTCTTTGTATGAATGATGAAGCTATTCCAAAATAAGGTCCTGACATAGATAAAAAATGGTATTGATAATTATTTACATATAGAAAAATAATCCAAATGGAACAGGAAGCATGATGGTTGGAGTAAACGAGAAACTAGTATTAAGTTATTAACTATTAAGAGAAAGGATGATCGCAAAATAGCAGTGATGAGAATGAGTCCGGGTCGCCATGGTGGGGGAACGGGTCCGGGGCCAGATTTTGCCCCAACGCTCCGTTGTACTGGTGACTTTTCGGTAACTAAAATTCTTTTGGTTTTACCCTGCTCCATTCTTTGACCCGTTTGTCCCACTCGTCCAGGGCCTGTTTTCAGGACGGGGCATGAAGCAAAACTTCCCTGCCCGCGACCTGCCCCTTTCTCACCAGTACGAAGCAGTGCTCACAGAAACTGCATATGGTATTAAAACCAGAAAACAACTAACAAAGACTAGTGTTGATGTAATTCAACAAAGTCCAAACTCAAGAACTAGCTTTAATATAAAATGAATAATAACTTCCTACCATGTTTGACCTTTAGCAATGCTAGTTCCATTGCAGCTCTAGCATCTTCGGCACTATCATGTCCACTACCAGAATCTTGAATAATCCGGTTAAGAAATTTTCTGCATAGAACCCGCAAAGATATCTTGCGATTTCCACCATGAATGCTTTTATAAAGAATGGCTGTATCAATCACCAACTTATGGGATATTTTTAATGCTGAAAGATCATTCTCCAAAGAGTGGCCAACTAAGATAGTTTCTGCATGAACAATTTTCAAAAACTCTGCCTGACCAAAAACATAGCTGATCAGGATTCGGGAAGACGGATACGATAAAAATAAAGAATATGAAAGTAATCTTATTTAAATACAGTACAAGGACTAGTAAAATATATGAAGACATGAAGTTGCCAAGGTATGAAATAGTTTTAAACCTGAATATCTGTAAGAGTCATTGTGACACCATTCAACATATCAGATGTGATTCCACTGAACCTATATTCCAATTACAATGATAATCAACGTTGTTAATAGGATCTTGCAGCAAATTACCCTATATGTATTTTTCTACACAAGTATACATTAATAAATACGTCGCCCCATGCTGATTATCTACAACCGTTGAGTTGACAAAAATTTATCATTCAACAGATATCAAGCTATATTCTACATGTACGGTAACAAAAAACTAACATAAAATTATCAATCTGTGAACACAGAGTAGTAAAAAAATATATTCTTCAATGGTATATAAACCATAACATTTTTAAAATCTAACTTAACTGAATATTAATGAAATAGTGTGAGGCTCACATGCATACCTGATTTGGGTACAACCAATGCACATGAACTGCATATCTCCCTTGGAATAAGGGCCGAGTCACACATATGGCATATCTATATGGTGCATCCTAAGAACTAAAAATTCCGAGGGAGATATGCGGCCCAGATTCACCTATTGCGGTGTAAACATTTCTCTGATGAAATTAGAAAAATCCAACTGGCTCATAAAAAAAATGCATTTTATGAAAATCCTACAAATGATGCTGAAGTTGATTAACATTTGAGAAGCATCAATGATAAATATTAGTTAACATAATTTCATTATAAATTTTAAAAAATACCTTGTATTAAAGTCAATGATGTCATTCAAAGGCTTAACCAAATTGTCAAGCACCACCTGAATATAAAAAGTTCACAACTTAACTTCAATTCCTATGGATTGACTATTCTGCATGATAAGTATTTGGCTATTTGCATTCATGTTTGGTTTAATAATTACAATATAAAATCAAAATAGTAAGATCCAAACCCTAGTATTTTAAATGCAAAATATTCCCAACACAATGAAAACAGAAGAAGAAAGTTTAAGAGCACCTTTCCAGTCACATCAACCAATGTTACCCTTGTAAGCTCCAAACCATCTATTGTCACACACTGATGAAGCACAAGTAAAAAAAACAAGATGGTGATAATACGATGGTATGCTTATTCATATAGACAATTAGACATGGTAATGATATTAAAACAGTAAATAAAAGACTACTCGAATAAATTATTTTAAATATGCTTCTTCAATAAATGAAAATTGAATACCCTTATTCTAAAAGGATGTTACCCTTAAATGTAATGTTTCAACCAATCTTAATAGTTTTACAAAGGCCTCAAGAGCATTGCTAACCCCTTGGATAGATGCATGACCCACAATGAAGTATTATCATTGATACCTTGCCAGAGTGAAGGGAATCAGTTGGTTAAAAACTTAAAATAATGGTATAACGATGTAATAAGTAAAACCTTCACCATTGGAATGCACATAATGCAGCTGTGTAGTTAAAGGTCTCTTGGATAAAGCCCATTATCTTTCTTATCTTCCAGAGATAATTTTTTATTCTGACGTCCATTTGGTTTAGGATACTGTCAAAATTGCCATTTTCCAAATTAAAAAGGTCACAGTAGACCGATCTCCGACAGTTGTCTTCCGGAAAGCTGCTTACAGAGGGATTGTATCTCATCTAAGGACATCTAATTTTCCCTTCTATAAATATGACAGAGAACTATGAGTAGAAGGATCAAGAAATCGATTCCTACTGCATTGTATAGCTGGTAGTATATATACACTTGGACGTACTGTTGTTGATTGCCAAGAAAATACACTAATTCTCCCAGTCTTCATATTGCAAATTTCGCCCCAAGCTTATCAATTATTTTTTGCACAGACACTTCATTAGAGTCAACAACCACTATCTTATCGACATAGACGAATAGAAACACGGTGATCCCATCGCAAGAGTGGATGAAGAGCGAAAAGTCTGCTCAACTCTAAACAATACTCACTATGCAGATATATTCTTTCATTTAAGTCACCGAAACCACATAGATACATGTTTCAATCCGTACAGAACTTTGACAAACATACTGCAGAAATTTGGAGTGGACCCCAATAGTGAAGAGGCTGCAATTTTTTCATCCAGAATATGTCGATTTGGTATCTGTCCAACCTTAAGAAACCGCAACAGTAAGTACAAGACAAATCGAAACTGATTTTACAAGACATGCTTTCAGACATTTTACCGAGATATCCTCCTCCTGCTTCACTTTAACAGTAATTACAATCTAACGGTAACTGAGTATTTAACAATTATGCTTAACAATACTCATTCCTTTAAGATATTTTCTTTAATATCCCCCTTATGACTTTTCTGCCGATTTAGATCTGGTCAGACAAGGTTCATCGGCTTCTAACAAATTTCCAGGAAAAATTGAACCACTATAAAGAAAAACCATACTACTCATAGAAGTGTTCTACATTGGTACATAATATGGTTTTAACTTTTAATAAAGTATGATCCAGCATGAATGCATGATCATGTTGAAACTTGAAAGAGAGAAAATAAATGTTTAACGTCACATCATTACCATCTCACAATCAAGAGACAAAACTCCATGCAATGGGGTGCCTGTGGGAGAAGATGAAGTTGAAACTGCAACTTATATAAGGAAAAGAGAAATCACATGTCACGTTAGTGCGGTATATAATATAAAAGAATAAATCAATAATGAAGAACCAAAGGACCTGTTTGAGGAGAACAATAACCATTTTCCTCTAGCTCCTTTTTAGTAAGTGTATAGTATGAAACGGGGAACATTAGATTTTTCTGATTTTCGGGGGATATTAGTTTTACTGGATCAAGAAGAGTACTCTCTGCATGAAATTATACTATAATTAGAAAAATGCTACGATTTCAATTATATATTTACTTCATAACTAGCATGGCATTGTTTTTATTTCTTCTTTTTTTGTAAAGAATTTCATTCCAAAGCATAAAAAAACTATATTCATTTTTTTACAATAAACTCAAAAGTTTTGAAAAACGTCCATTTATCTTTGGCTCTTTGAAGTTGGCACATATTGTTTGGAATTATTTTTGGAATCGAAATAATCCATTGCTTACAAATTAAAAGTCATTAATTCATAATTTTACATTAAAAATGAAATTCTGTCAATTTCTATCCTCGAGTACCTTGCTTAGATGTAATCTCTGGACCCAAATCATCTGATGTGGTTGTTTTACGCTTCATTTTGCATTTGCAAGTCAAGAGAGTGTTGATAGTTTGTGTCCCATCGGTTACACAACTTAGTCATAAACATATAAAAAAGAGACAATGAAACTATTCAATGAATATAATAAATTCAACCATTATGCTTAAACTAGCATGATTCGCAAATTAAATAATTGTGATATAAATCACATACCTGAGTGCTAAAACTGGTTTTGGATGGCCACAAATATTTTTAAGACGGGTAAGTTCTTTGGAGTGTGACATGTATAATGCTGCATCAAGACCCGGAACAAAAAGCAGTACGACTTTTGGTATAAGTTGCTTATTCTGCAAATCATCAAGAGCAGGGTTCGGCGACTAAAAAACACCTTGAAATCTTAAAGAAGAAAACACACTTTGAAAACACTAGTACCAATTCATTACAAGATTAAGAAAAGGTAAACTAACAGAGAATATTTATCCTACTTTAACACAAATCCAAGATGGTTCCACACCTTCACCTAAAACCCAAGTGATGAGTCCCTGAATGTCCTGTTTAAATACATAAGCATTCCTTAGATTCCAAAAAAAAAAATCATCCTGGCTATGGAAATCCATCTTAGTTAAATATGCACAAAATTGAACCTGAAGATTTAATGTGACATTAGGCCTAGAGGTGTCATAACTGACTTCAGCTTTATCCTGCTTATCAAAACTGTAAGATCGGTGAACAAAGATGAGTCATGAGACCTGCAATTAATCAATCTAAAAAAATCTACCGTAATTGCTGATTGGGAAAATGAGACCTGCAAACCGTGATGATCGGAGCATAAAGTGGAGGCATGACAATTGCTTCCGTTTCCACTTCTGATCGTCCATTATTCGCTTCTGAAGATCCCTCCTTCGACGCGCCGCCGGAAGTAGAGTAATTCTTCACTCCGTGCCTCCATTTTTTTCGATCCATCGCTTCTACAGTTCCGCCAAAAAAAAATTCTTTCGAACCCTCGTTAAATAATCTTTAGTAATAACCCAAATAATGTTAAATAATATTTTATTTTGATAAAAGGTCAATTTGATTAATGTTAAATAAGTTGTTGAAAATAAGAATTTAAAGCAGACAATCAGAGCCGATTAGTCAGTTAACCCTAGAGTTGCTGGAATGAATTGAGTTAACCTTCCTGTGTTCTGGATCATTCTTACAATAGATGAATTGGTTGGGGTTTTATGACAATAATTCCAAGATCCCCAAACCCAATAATTGGATTCCAGGCAGACCAAATAATTAATTGTAAACTTCACATCATCATAATAACTCATTCAGTTAATAGCAAAAACCACTTTTGTATTCGCTTTAAATTTTTCTCTTTTTAGTTTTAATTTGCAATTAACGAATAATCGAATAGACGGAATAGTGAATACCAAATAAATAAATTTGCAATTATCTGCATTTTGTCCACATTGTTTTTATACTAACCGAGAAGGAATTTCCTCAATAACCTCTCCCTAAATAATTAAATTAAATATTCTTTTGAAACTCTTCCAAAACCCTAACACTAATTTTCAGGGTTTAGACTTCAGATTATCCTGTAAAAAATCTGGAGTTTCTGAATTGAAAAAAAAAGAGAGAACAAACAAAACCTAGAAATTAAAATGAACCTGACCTTCAATCAGTCAATGTACAAAAAAAACTCTCATTACAGATTGGTGTTGTGCCAAAGCGCCCCCCCCAATAAATTCCCTATCTGAATCTGATGATGGTAAACCGGTAATAGTAATCAATCTCCAGAAAATGGTGAAAGCAGAAGAACAAGAAGCTTCTGTCATTTTTTGTTGTCTTCTTTCTTTCTCTTTGATATAATTAGCAGTACATGAGTAAGAACTAAGAAAGTGAGAATTTTATTGGGTGGTCTTCCAGTCAAAATGTAGATTATTGTTGAAACTGTTCATTCTTCCTAATCCATTGCTTAGTCCTCGGTGATTTTCAAGGTTCTGTTGTTGCTGATGGCTCATTGTTGTCGTCATCGTTGTTGTGTCGTGGCCCATTTGATTAATTCCGTTTCCACCACCTCTTCCATTATTCATTCCTGTTCTGATTCCACCAGTGGTCATGCCACCACCACCCGAGCTTCCATAACTAGTCATGCCATTCACTCCTTTTATGTCATTGCCTATAGAACCGACACCATTTAGCTGAGGAGACATCATCATTTCCTGTATGATCTGCTGCACAGAGCTTTGAGGGTCATCGTTCATATCGGCATCGTTGTTGGATTGGGTTGTTGCTGCTGCTGCTGCTTGTTGCATCTTCGACATATCGACATTCTGAGAAGGTGAAGGAGGGTTTGGACCATTGTTAGGCTGTGGTTGTGAAAGTGGACTGGAAGAAGAACTAGCTGATGGAATCTGAACTGTATTGCCGACATTTCCACCACCTCCAAAAGAGTTGTTCATATGACCAGATGAATTATCTTGTCTTGAAATCATTGAGTTCTGGTGGAGAAGATGACCTGACATGGTAGATGGTGAGGTTGTGGTTGACGTTGGGTTCATACTTACACCATTATTAGTTAGGCCAGATGTGTGAACCGATCCATGATGACTCTGATCGTTGTGATTTGCAGCTTGGGTCATGGTCTTCTGTTTCTCAGCTTGTTGTTGTGTCATTTGCAGGTGAAGACCAGAGGAGGAGGTTGTCGATGATCTTGGAAAGTTCACCAGACTTGCTGGAAAAAATCCAAAATTTAATCAATTAGACGATTACTACCAACTATGAAATTTATGTCAAAATTTTTTCTGCCGTCTGAAATCAATAAAACACAAAAGAAAGAAAAATCACCCATAGGTCCAGTGCCGGTTTCTCTGCTGTAAGTTATCAAGTCAACCATGCTATTGACCACCTCAGAGATCTGCATCGATAAGACAGTTAAAAAAAAACGAATCATTCAATTATATTGAAATTCTTGATTTCAAACATGAAAGGGAAAAGTGTTGATGTTGGTAAACGACGATACGTGCATACCTGAAGACAACGAACATATCTCTTTGTGTATCCTAAATCATTTACCAAAGGCACCTCTAGTGTTTTAGCTAGTTGTCGAGCTGAAGAAACAAAACTGATGGAAGAAAGAAGTATAAAGGACAGTTAAGAATTTTTTTTTAAAGCAGGACAGGACAGTTAAGACTTAAGAGTTTCTGAACACACGATAAAGTAGTTATAAGAACTTAGGAAGGTAGAAGAAACTGAAAACTTACGAGTTGCAAGTACTATGCAAGTCTTGAGACGATAAATTTGTAGTTGATGTAGAATTTTGAGTAGCTGCTTGATATTTCTGAGCCACACCTACAAGTTGGGTGACCTAATAGGGAGAGAAAAAACATAAATAATACTAAAGTAGAAAGAAACATTTGAATGGAGGCAAATTTTGCACCATCCCCCTCCCCAATCTACCCGCCACGTAGAAATTGGAGTACCTGAGGTACAATGAGCCTTCTTGGGACAAGTTCTTCATGTCGTCTGGCACAAAACTCCCACGAGCAAATCTGCAAGTGTTGAAGTAAAAAAAAAAAGATATGAAATGATAGAAGAAAATCAAAATTGATAAAAACGATAAAATTAAATGTATAAACTAAACAAAACACAGTTTTGGCTTCTGCTAACCTTGAGATCGGAATTGAACACTATTCTCAGTTGGCCGTCACGTACCACACGTAATTGATCGAACACACTTTCCTGGATTGCCTTTGCATAATCCAGAACAATCTGACCAGATGCGTTTTGATACTCACGAGGCATGTCAACATAGAGAAGCTCTTCCTGAGTGCCGCTATCGTATTTTATCTTACACAGTCTTGGCAAAACCTCGACGGTTGTTTCTAAAATTACGACATTAAAACAAATAAGAAAATTGCATGTCAAATAAATGTCTTTCTATTTTGAGAGAAAACAACAATACAATGTTTCTATATTCTCAAGTCTACATACCAAAACCACGACCAGGTTTCCGATTGCATATCTGACAGTGCCACACGTCCTGCAGAGAAGTCCGAAACAATATAGAAACAAAATCATAAATTTAATTCGATTCATGTTATTACAATTTATAAGTATAGAATAAATAAGACTAAACCTGAGGGAAAACACCACTGGTCTGCCTCCCACTTCCATATAGAGAAACACACCATCTTTTCTTAGCATGAGGTGCAAAATACTCCTTCACGAATTTCCTCCAAAACTCGATGTTGTTATCCTGAAAAAAACAATGCATTAACACATCAATAAAAAAAAATCGTCATATTAATCTAATGAGGAACTTACGGCCGGTCTGTGTTGCTGGTGATACATGTAATGGGTTAAACGTCTAGCACACGTTCCTGGCTCGTAAACACTAGTCTTTCCCTGACCTCCTTGCTGGAGTTGCTGCTGCTGCTGCTGTTGGAGCTGAACTCTTTGTTGAGGTGATGACTTAAGAAGTTGCTGCTGCTGCTGTTGTTGCTGCATCTGCAGAATCCGTTGTTGCTGCAGACGATTCATATGAACACCACCACCTTGAGGATTCTGTCTTGACATCTGCAACAACTGCTGTTGTTGTTGTTGTTGCTGTTGTAGAAACAAGGATGGATCGGAATGTTGGTGAGATTCTAATTTAAAAGAACCCAAGCTTCGCGATTGCTGAGGTTCTAATTTCACCGGACCCATGCTACTGCTGGTGTTATTGTTGCTTAATGACGAAAGCTGATACTGAGGTCTTAACATTGCTATCTGCTGATGAGTTCCAATCTGATCAGACGAGCCCATTTGAGGATCAATCTTCACAGAACCAGCACTAGCTCTGAGCTGCTGCTGCTGTTGATGTTGCTGGTTGTAAGGAATAGAAAATTGGCGCTGATAGTTATTCTGAGCTGGCTCAACTTGCTGTCCTTGACGGTGATCTGAGGTGCTCATCTGGTTCCCGCCTGGATTTGCAAACTGCTGCTGCAAAAGTGGATTTTGGTCTGTTGAGCCGACTATATCCATCGGGCTGACACCTCCTCCAGCACCATGCTGTAAATTCATATGAGAGGCATTCAAGCTAGGAGATCCATTCCCAAATGAGTTGTTGAGCAGTGACGATGGGTTCGACATATTTCCAAGCAAAGCAGTGTTGTTGTTCCCGAATTGAATCCGAGGGGACACAAGTGAGGGAAATGAAGACGGCTGAGTGGGAACAGCGCCGGATTGACCCAACAAGCTGTTTGTTCGGAGATACGATGGGGGTCCATTTGACCCCCCGTTGGGAGTTCCAGACGGCATCATTCTTTCTTCTTCCGAAGAATAATAAGAAGAGAGGGTGAAAGAATGAAAGAAGGAAGAATCTAGGAGCCAAATCAGTAAGAATCTCACCGCCTAATTACACAACGAAAAAGCATCTGAGATTCTAGATCTGATAAAGCATACACGGAAGCGACAGAAATTGCAGCCGGTATTAATGCAAGAAGAAGAATAACAGGAAAGAAAGAAAGAAAAATAAAGGAAGGAAGGAAGGGAGAAAGAAAGAAAGGTGAGATTTTGGTTAAACGGAAAGGCAGAAGAAGCCGAGTAGAAGCAAAAGGAGTCGAGTTTCAAACTGAAAATCGAAGCTTTCTTAACCCCCTACACTCTTCCAACTCGAAGCGCACATAAACACACACACTTCCACTCAAGTCGATCCGCAGTCGATGAGAGTGAAAAGAACGGCTTCCCACGTCGGAGCTCTTTAGGGTAAACAAACAGACATGGCCAAATCAGAACCGGAGGGACGAGAAGACGAACAGAAGCTTCTTAAATTCGGACTAGCACTACAAGAACCGACACACAGACGGTCCCTCCGCAATCTGTCTCCTCCAAGCTCTACACACACAAGCTCTCTCCTTCTTCTTCCCCCACTCCAACCACCGCCGGACTCGCTGCGTTCCTCCTCCAGAGAGAGAGAGAGAATAAGCTGTCGTGTAGTTTCTGTTGTGTCTTGCGGACGCCAAGATTTTATTGAATCGGATTTAATCGAGGAGTTTTATTTATTTATTTATAAATTATTTATTTATTCCCATGACTTTCTCTGTCTAGAAGTCGTCCACCATCTCATATTTTCTATCTCTTTCTTTTGCATAAATACACCCTTATTATTGAACAATGTCATTTTCTTCCCCTACCTAAAATTAATATGGGTTTTAACTATTTTTCCATTAAAGACATTGAGATTTGAGAAGAAGCCAAACTGTCCATCGTCTATTATAAGACACCGGAATGACACGTGTTGGAATGTTCTATTTTTAAAGAATATGAGGGCTCATATACAATTGACTATGCGTGCTGTCAGACCTCAATAATATAATTTATTATTTTATATGTACAGCTATGCAAATTATCCATCAACTATTACGACTGTGCATATAGATTAGGTCAACGAGACAAAGACAAGAACCAACGGTTTGATATTAACGGAATCTCGGTTGGTACAGTTGTCGTTGTTGTTCAACCTTTGCAAGCCCAACCTGACCGGTGAACCCGTCGGCGGCGTACTGTTTCCACATGTCATGCTCTTCTGCGAGGTACATTTTTTTCTTCTCCATGTCTGCCATTTGCACGTACGACGGTGGTGCGATCGTCATCGACGCCGCAAAAGGGTCGAAGTTGTTCGTCGACGTGCCCGGAGGCTGTGGTAATGCAAGAAACGTCGTCGGTGATTTGTTTGAATTTCCATTAGATAGATATACCATGCTGCTTGCTCTACCCGTGGGTATGTTGTCCGATGGTGTGATCTGCTGCTTCTGTCTATACATTCCGTCGAGAGTTAACGTGTCAAATGCGCCGGTGAAGGTGGGTTTTTGGTCAGGGAGCGTAGTGATGGACTGGACTAATGCGGTTTCCCAGTCAATCTTCTCATGAGTCAATGACTTCCAGTTGGCGTTCGCAGTCGGGCCGGCCGTGGAGGATGAAGTTGATGAGGTGGTGGTGGTCATGTTCCCATCGAACAGAGCCAATGCAAGTTGGTCGCCATGTTCTTGCCAAGTCACTGCCGTTGGCTCGTCGTGGAGGTTTAGTAGATCGACTTCTTTCTTATCATCTTCTTCGGCAACTGCAGCAACAGCATCTCTCATAGTTTTCTGTTCCGGTGCGGGCAAAGCTTTGGTTCCATTAATAGGGAAAGAATCCTCCGCTTTTTCCTCCACTACCGACGTCGAGGAAGACACCTTCTTTACTTCCTCGTCGACGTACCTCGCGCTTTTCTTTGAAGCAAGTGCGATCCTGTCGTGCACGAACTCGTTCATCATATCAAGTCTTTTCTGGGTGATCTTCTCGACGACGGGGTAGTCGGAGATTCTTGAAATCCCGACGTTCTTGCACCATTCATAGAAACTGTTCAGTTCGTCGAATTGTTTGGATAAGGCCGTGAAGAGCTCGATGATCTTCACGCAGTAAGAAATCTCTATCTCCATGAACCGATCAACCAAGATGGCTATGATCTCCGAGAGGTCGTAGTAGATCTGATGACTCTCCTTCACCAACGGGTACAAAGCAACGGCTACGATCGCGTTGTTCCTCGCTGCACCTGCAACATCAAACAGTCGCCAATCGTCGAACTGATTAATTTAAACTAAATCAAGTGGATTGATAATTAAAATCTGACCAACCAGCGGGACGACAAGCGATGAATCTTTCCATCATCAGCTTTAAATGTTGAGATCTATTCAAAATCGCATTTGTATCCAAATCTCTGACTGGAGTTTTGTTACTGTTGACACTAAGACTACTACTATCTCCGATGCCAGAAGTGAGCATTTGAGAAGTTATGGGTACATCATTTTTCTCCATAACCACGACAACCCTCTTCTCGTTTTTTCTCCTCCTCCCATGCATCTTATACTCCAGTCTCTCGTCGAGATACCTTGCAAAAGTCCTCACAAATGCCGAGAAGTCCCACGCACCGATAGTCCTCGCCGATGCTCTATCCCTAAAATCCGACATGTTGAGCAATCTGGTCCCTCGTTTAGTGGCAAAGAACACTTCCTCCTCGTATGCCGGATCACCGTCGTTGAGAAGCCGGTGAATCAGGATCAAAGACTTGAGAGCCACGATCCAGTTTCGAGTCTTACTCATCCGCATGGAGATGGTGGTGACACAGAGAGTGATCGATTGACGAGAGAATCGCGTGATATTGAGAATCTCCCGTACATGTCTCTCGTCTGCCGGTCGATTATCGTGGCGGGTCGCTTTGACGATGGTGATCTCAACCTCCGTCTGAAATCTGCTCGCTGTACCCACCTTTGCAAGACTTATCGTCGTCTGATCCTTGACGGCCCCGACCGCCTTCTGGATCCTTCCTGGCGCCATTGCCAGCAATCGTCTCTATTCCTCCTGTCTGTTTGGACGTGACGTGTGATTATCTTTTAGTTTGTTCGTAACTCCTAAGTGGCTTATATGTAGTTTGCTATTTTTTGTTATAAGAATTTGTAAAATATGTATTTTGGGAGGACCTGGATGTTAATAATAGAAAATTTCCTTTTCCTTCTGCAGTCTTGAAATGGAAACCCTACCAACATATATCCATTTATCCACCACCATGACATGTCACTAACTAAATTGGATATTTAGGAACTAATAAGACATTCCTAACTATAAAGTCACCAAAGATTTTCATTTTGTATTTTTGAGACTTATGATTGAACATTTTAACCAATCAATAACTCTATATTTTCAGTCCGACGTTCCGCTCGTTGCTCAGGATCCGAAGTAGTCGAATCGATGTGAAAGTGTTTCCAAATAATGGGATTCATTTCTTTATTTACAGACTTCTAAACGACAAATGAGTCATTTTTCTAAGCTACGGTCGGTCGATCGCATTCCGATCGATTTTATGAGAGACCGACCGGAAAAAGATCAATCGACCGGTCGATTCTCCTGAGGTGGTTCAACCATGCCTCTTAGCTATCGGTTCATAATTATCGGTTTGACATCTGGCTTGGGCATGGTCTAAGCCCAAAACCAAGTGGGAGTTAAAGAAAATGAGTCAAAGTCAGCTTCTCATTTAGGTCAAAATAAATCTGTTTTTTCAAGTGATTGTGCTTATTCTGATTCAACTACGGATAATTCAAGTTATACGAATTCAGATTCGATGAGTATGATATCATATATTTCCGACTCAGATATTTCAAGGAAGGAAGTTATTGGTAATCGTATTTTTCTCCCCCCAAAACCAGATCTCGTTGTGGTATGGTGAAGACAAATCCACGCTATGCTCTTGCTGTCTCCCCGGTGGGTCCAAAATTTGCTAAACAACCACTTCTTATACTGGAGTGGAAGGAGGTCTGGCGGATGAATTCTCGACGTTAAAGAAGAATGATACATGGACCTTATTTCTGCGGATATCAGAGGATAATGTGATTAATTCGCTATGGGTGTTCAAAGTAAAGCAATGAGAGGATGGTTCGATCGAGAGAGACCGAAGGCGCGACTGGTTGCTACCAATTTGAGGCAAATTGAAGAGGTTAAGTACTACGAAACCTTTATTCCAGTGGTAAAGATTGTCTCGATCCTCTTAGTTTTAACAATGGCAATTACTAGAGGATGAAAATTACTTCAGATCGACATCAATCTCTAATGTCTTCTCTTACGCGAGATTGGTACTCATCGGAGTGGAAAGCTATCTTGAAATCAAAAGTAAAAATCATTAAATGTGTAAATCTAATTGAGGATGGTGTGTCGACTTGGATAGAGGAAGGAGAAATTGGATGTCAAAATGAAAACAGTGAAAATGGTGAACTAGAAATTATACCAACCAAAGTTATAAAACAAACAAGGTTGGGGAGGGTAATAAACAAACCTAGGTATTTTAGTGATTTTCACATGGATGATGTTCCATCAAAGAAAACCAAATACCCTATGGGCAACTATGTGTCATATCATAGGGTAAATGACAAACATAAAGAATTTTTTAAACAATTAAACAAAAACATTGAACCTACAACATTCAGTGAAGCATCCAATGATCCAAAATGGGTAAATGCTATGAAAAAGGAAACAGAAGCTCTCATCACAAATAACACTTGGGCTATTACTGAACTTCCCAGAGGAAGAAAAATAGTAGGGTCAAAATGGATATACAAAATTAAGTATAAACCAAATGGAGATATTGAGAGGTACAATTAAGGCTAGGCTAATAGCCAAAGACTTCTCTCAAAAGGAGGGTTTTGATTTCTATGAGACCTTTGCACCTGTTGCAAAGATGACAACAGTGAGAATGCTAATTACTCTTGCAGCTCAGAAAAGATGGAATTTATGCCAAATTGATGTCAATAATGCATTCCTACATGGTGATCTCCATGATGAAGTATATCGATCTAAAACAACCCCAAGGGTTTTTTAAAGAAGGAGATAAGAGAGTATGCAGACTCAAGAAATCCTTATATGGTCTTAAACAGACCTCTAGAAATTGGTTTGAAAAACTCAGAAACACATTGTTAGAGTTTGGATTCATACTAACCAAATCAATCTACTCTCTCTTTATAAGAGAGAAAAATGATAATTTAGTATATCTACTTGTTTATGTAGATGATATAATCATCACAGGAAGCAATGAATTAGAAATAGGATTTTTAAAAATACAATTAGAAAATAGATTCAAACTAAAAGACCTTGGAAAATTAAACTATTTCCTAGGAATTGAAGTTTCTTATTCTAGTGAAGGGATATTATTATCATAAAGAAAATATGCCCTAGAGATACTTGAAGAAAGTGGTATCTCAGGTGCAAGAGATTCTAAAATACCTATGGAAAGAAACATAGATCTTAGAAAAATTCAGATTTATTATTTATTGGATAAAACCATATAAATCTTGTACACTCATCCACTATTGATACATAAAATCTGAAATTTCCTACAGATGTTTTAGGAGATGATCCCCACAGATCTATATGTAGTGTTTTCAATGGTGTAGATACTATCCCTTCTCTTCTGATGTATGGTTGTACGTTGATGTGCCTTCTCCTGAGGATAAACTAGACAGAAGTCTGTCTTACTTCCTTCTTTATTCTGGATTTGTAACTCTGGTTCAATTTTCTTTAATACACCCTCTGATGGATGCCCTAATCTGTTGTGCCATATTTCTTTTGTAGCTTTTATCCCATAGCAAGCTTTATTATCTGGGTATATATGGTAGAGGCCTTTCTGAACTATTGCCAGAAAATAATGTCTCCATAGTGACCTGGTCCTTGATCATAAAAATTTTATCATTAAAAACAATTATGCAATTTAGATCTTTAGATAACTTCTGAATAGACATGAGATTTTTCTTTAACCCTGGTACACATAAAACACCCTCTAGATTATATTCTTTTCTCTTAAATTTCAATGTGACTCTACCTCTATATCTAACAGGTAAGTAATCTCCACTTCCAACTATTACATATTGTATACCTGAAGCTGTTTCATAGGCAGTGAATGCAATTAGGTTTGGAGTCATGTGGCTGGATGCTCCTGAATTCAGGCACCAGGCTGAGTCCTCAAGTGTTGCAGCTGCTAACATTGCCATCTCAGATGGTGGAGTTTGCTGATAACTTTCTGAATATACTGAATTTGTTGGTTGCTGAATTGTGGTGTAAGTTGGATATGTGTAAGAAGTTGGTGGAGGCACATGTGGTGTTTAATGTTGAGAAATTGTTATAATCTGAACATTGTTTGGCTAGGTGACCCTTCTTGTCACAGATCTGGCAGTTTTGGAATTGACCAATAGAAGAAGGTGTTTTAAATGTTGGTGGTGATTGAGGCTTTTCTTGTTATGGTGGTGGTGGTGTATTATTTCTTGGGTAGTAATTATAATTTTGTTGTTGTTGTTGTTGTTGAAGATATATTGGTCTATAGAATAGTTGAGGAATATGGTTTGGTCTGAAATTCAAGTTTGGTCTGTAACTGTAGTTTGGTTGATAATTTGGTTGGAAGTTTTGAGGTGTTAGGTGGTAATTTTGATTGTGTTGATAATTTGGGTATTGATGATGATTAGGATTTGGATTGTAGTTGTAATTATAGTTTGGCTTACTTTCTCTGTAATTATGGTTATATCCCCTATAATTGGGGTTGTGCCCCTTGTAATTAGGGTTGGACCTCTATAGCCCGTGTGAGCAGCCATGGCTACTGTCACCTGAGATAGGCTATCTTCCTCGATCCTTTTTACCAATAATTCTTCTCCCAATAGCATATTAGCTAATTCATCAAAGCTTGGTACTTGTACACTATTTCTGACTGTAGTCAGTAGACACCTGTATTCAAATTCCAGACCTCCTAATATATAGTCTCTCAGACAATTACTACTCAATGTTTCTTCTGTAGCATTTAGAGACTCTACCAGACCTTTTACTCTCACAATATATTCTTGCATTGTCTCTGTTGCTGCCTTCTTTAATGTCCTCAACCGTTCTTTGATCACTATCACCTGAGTAGTACTTGTTGGTGACAATAATTTTTCTAAACTTGTCCAACCATCATATGAAAATTTCCATTTTTGGAGCATTAGTTGGTACTGATTGTTTACTGTGGCATTGATCCAACCTAAAACCAAATCATCATTGGCCATCCACTCATCATATGCAGGATTGACCATCTCATTCTCTAACCTAGGAGTTGGGCAAGAACTTGTTCCATTCACAAATTTCATAAATTTATGTGCTCTTAAAACACATTCGAACTGATTTATCTATGTTAGGTAGTTCCCTCTTTCCAATCTGTCAGGAACCATGCTAAAAATGTTATAGGACACATGTCCCATATATGCTTGTTGGGGAGTAGTTGTAGGTGTAGAAATTTCAACCTTAAAATAATACAGTAGAGGGTGTTAAGTACTTCTAATGAGAATCCCAGAACTATCAATCTAGGCTGATACCATGTGAAAAATTCAAATTTAAACTAATGACTGAAATTTGTAATAACAATGAAAGAATTCTGTAAATTTTTTCATACTACAAATTTAAGAAAAGCATGATGCAGAATTATGTTTATTCGAAAAAAGAATTTATTCAAAGAAAGAACTAAAGTGATTTAACAGATTCAGAGTACAAACTAAAAGGAAATCACAGAATTGAAAGAAAGCACGGAAATGATTTAATTGATTCAGATTACAAACTAGAAGAAGATTACATAACTAAAAGAATGCACTGAAATGATTTAATTGATTCAGATTCCAAACTAGAAGAAGATTACAGAATTAAGAGAAAGTACTGAAATGATTTAATTGATTCAGATCATCAACTAAAAGAAATAACAAATACAGTAACAAAACCTACAGAGTAATGAGATAAAAACTAAGATTCAAAACTAAAAGATTAACAACTACTGAATTCCAGATTAATTGTTCAATTTGATTGCAATTAATCAAGAAAACAATACACATTTATTGCTAATGAATTGTAAAGAAACAAGAACTAAAAAATAAGATTGAATCTAGAACTAAATCTTTGCTAAGAAACGAAGGCAGAATTGACACAATTTGAACATGGAAAACTGACTGAAATTGATACTTGAAACACGACGGAAGATGAGTTTCAAAAACGCGAAATTGAATGCAAGAACACCAAGAGCAAATGGCAGAAGATCAGGAAAAGAAAAACTCACAAATGGAACTGTTTTTCCGGTAGCCTTTCTAATAACTCCTCCTCCTTTTTATAATCACTTCGATCCGTATCTCACTTATCCCTCCATAAATTGATTTATTCGGATCCTACCTTTGGGTGTCGGATTCAACCCATTTAAAATCCCAAATTTAAATCTTCTTCACTTTGGGCAGCTATCTCTGTGAAGACAGTTAATACTGATTGACTTACTGTTGATAATAATTCAAGTATATAACTAAATGACAGTTGTTAGTTGATAGATTAATACCTATATAATACAAACTCATTGTAATAGTTGGATTATCGAATTTCATTGAATACAGTTCTTTTTCTGTATAAACTTTCGATTGTAATCTTCAGTTGAATTTACTTCACATGGTATCAATTGAGAAGGAAGGAGACTCACAAATCGTCACTGCAAAGAAGGTTACAATGACTGAAAATTTGGTACCATCCCTAAAGACAATGGTGAATGTTGCACACTGGATACGCACACCATTGGAGAAGAGCGACACTTATTTGTTTTGGAGGGCACAGTTGGAGAATCTACTCCGTATGACTAAGCTCACAGACATTGTAAGTGATTCGTTTGTAGTTCCACAAGAAAAGCTGGAAGATGGATCTTCTAATCCGCTTTTCGAGGAATATATGGAGAAAAATTTGGTCGTCTTGGGATGGATTCAAGCCTCGGTGGGGGCTCCGTTATTTTCTTTGGTTATGAATTATACCTCTGCCAAAGATTGTTGGAAAACGATGGAATTAAATCTTTCTCCAAGGAAGATGATCAACACACAAGGGATCAGTGGTGAAGTTCAAAATCTGAAGAAGTTGGATACAGAGACGATGAATGAATACTCAATCAAGGTTAGGACACTTTCTGATGCATTGAAGATGTCCGGAGAGGTTGTGCGAGATATTGATCTCATTGATTATGTTGCGGATGGAATCGGGACGGAGTATAAGCCGTTCATAACATCTGTACATACACATCTAAATATGACATTTGATGAATTCTTCCATCTACTAGTTCAGAAGGAACGATTTCAGAAAAGGCAAAGGTGTTCATCAAATAACACCAATAACCTAAACTCATATGCGTTTGTTGCTAATAGAAATTGGGAAAATCGTCAAAATGGAAGAGGAGGGCGACAAGAATACAGAGGTGGTGATAGGAACAAAAATAGTGATTTCAAGACAAAATGGAAATCATCCACAAAATCAAAAGGAGCACCAGTTTTCTGCCAATTATGCGACAAGGCAGACCACATTGCCAAGAACTGTCGTCGAGGGATCAAGGCTTTCGTTGCCATAATAGATGATGGTGAAGAAGATACTGGTTGTCCGGAAGAGGCAAGTGGTTGCTGGTTACTTGATTCTGGTGCAACGAATCACATGTTTCTAAATCTGGATAAATTCTCAGATGCTCAAGACTACACAGGTAAAAGTTCAATTATAATTGGAAATGGGTTAGGATTGCCCATTTCCCATATAGGAACAGTAGAGTTAAAAACTCCTACTGGTATAATTCCCCTAAAGAACACTCTACGTGTTCCCAAATTAAAGCAAAATTTACTATCATTACAATCTTTAACTAAAAATATTAATTGTAAAGTTACGCTTAATAAAAATGGTTTTGTTGTTAAGAAAATTCAGAGTGACAAGAAACTTCTCAGTGGAATGAGTAGTGGAAGTCTATATCATTTTGGCTCAAATCAGAAATTCAAAAATTATTCAAGTGCTTACAAGTGCTCAATGGAGATACTACACAAGAGATGTGGGCATCCTGCATCAAATATTTTAAATGAAATAAATAGGAATTATAGTTTAGGATGTAAAATTTTAAATAAAAGTTTGAAGGCTGTTATCTTAATAAAATGCATAAATTGCCATTTGATAGAACTGAATATTATAATACTCCCTTAGAGTTATTACACATGGATGTTTGGGGTCCTTCCCCTTGTATATCTGTTTCTGGCTATAGATATTACTTATTAATTGTAGATGATTTTTCAAGATATTCATCATGGCCATATCCAATCCAAACAAAGGATCAAGTATTTGAAATTTTTAAAGAATTTCAATTGAGATTGTCAATTGAAAATCACTAAACAAATTAATAATTGCTATACAAACAAATTCTGGTGGGGAATTTTTAAATCAAAGATTTAAAAATCACTGCAAAACACAAGGAATTCAACATAGATTTTCAGCCTCCTATACACCACAACAAATGGGTATAGTAGAAAAAAAACATAGACATTTAGTAGAAACTACTAAATGTTTTCTATCATCAGCAAAAATCCTAAATAAATACTGGGTTGAGGCATGTTTGACTGCAGTGTATACAATTAATAAAATGCCATCAGCAACAACCGCTAAACAATCTCCTTATGAGAAATTGTACAACAAACAACCTGATATTGGTTATTTTAGAGTTTTTTGGGCATTATGCTTTCCATTAATTCCCAAAGGTAGAAGAGACAAGTTCAGTCACACTTCTACATATTGCTGTTTTCTTGGATATTCTCCAGTACATAAAGCATACAGATGTTTAAAACTAAATGACTCATCTATAATAATTTCAAGACGTGAAATTTGATGAAACTCAATTTCCATTTAGAGACTTTGAGATTGCTAATAATAAACAGGTCATATCCCGATCTGAATGTCCAATATACTTAGGAATATCCACTCATGAGATTAGTACAAATAAGAGCACTGATCAAAGTAACAATAAGTCTGAATTACCAAACATCTGAATGTAAGATTTCAGACAGCAATTCTGAAAACAGAAACAGAAATTCAGAAAACAAAAACAGAAACAGAAATTCTGAAAATAAAGAATTAAATAAATCCAGTACTCTAGACAGCAATACTACATCTAAAAAAGTAGTATTAAATAGTCCAAATGAAGGGAGAGTAAGTAGAAATACCTCTGAGGTATCAGAAGATATAATTAAAAAGTTTGCTACCCTAAGTATAAGAGATAATGAAACTCAGTCCATTTAGGAAATAACTTCTTAAGCAACAACAACATTTCAGGATGTAGCAAGGACTAAGAGTGGAAGAGCAATAAAATTACCAGTAAAGCTAGGAATTTATGAAGTAAATTTACCTAAGGCCTTAGTAGCTGAAGTTTTAGAGGAAAAACTAAAAGAACCTAAAAACTTCAAAGATACAGTATTACTTCCTCATTGGCGCAAAGCAATGGATGAAAAATTCCAAGCTCTAACTGAAAATCAAACCTGGAAATTAGTTCCAAATAAACCAGATATAAATCTAATTGGAACTAAATGGATATATAAAATTAAAAGAAAGGTGGATGGATCAATTGATAGATATAAAGCTCGTTTAGTAGCACAAGGTTTCAAACAAAATGAAGGTATAGACTATAATCTGATTTATAGTCCAGTTGTGAGAGCATCTACAATTAGGATAGTACTATCCTTAGCTATATCTAAAGGATTCATTCTTAGACAAATTGATGTCAAGAATGCTTTCCTACAAGGAGAGTTAAATGAACTAGTGTACATTGCTCAACCACAAGGGTATATCAATCAGAAAAACTCAAATGCAATATGTAAACTAAATAAGGCAATATATAGCTTCAAACAAGCACCTAGAGCTTGGTACTCTAGGTTAAGTGAAGTACTAATTTTTAATGGATTTAAAAATAGTAGGGTTGACTCATCCTTGTTTGTATATCATAAAGGAAATGTGTTGGCATGGGTATTGGTTTATGTTGATGATATCATCATCACAGGTAATCATCCAGAAGAAGTAGAAAGCTTTATTTATCACATTTGTAAAGAATTCAAATGCAGAGATTTGGGAATACTGAAGCATTTCTTAGGAATGGAGGTGAGTTATAAAGGAAATAGAATAATAAAAATTGACCAATCAAGATATGCATTAGATATCTTAAAGAAATTAAATATGTTGACCTGCAAACCATGTAAATCACCAATGACTACTGTTTGAAACTAATAAGAGATGAAGGAGAACTATTAAAAGATCCAACATCATACAGAGCAATGATAGGGTCATTGCAATATTTAGCCCAGACTAAGCCAGATCTAACATATGCCACAAATCTTAAAAGAACCAAGAACATCCCATTTAACTGCTTCTAAAAGAATTCTCAGATATCTTAAAGGCACCTTAAGGCATGGTCTTCAGTTTTCTAAATATAAAGATCAGAACTTGTCTAGTTTATGTGATGCGGATTTTGCAGGTGATCCTAATACAAGGAGATCAACAATTGGTAGTTGTGTGTACTTAGGAGGGAACTTAATTACATGGATGTCTAAGAAGCAGACTACAGTCTCAAGATCATCAGCTGAGGCTGAATACAGAGTACTTGCCTCTGTAACTGCAGAGTTAAGATGGTGCTCATTCATATGTATAGATTTATAAATGCCTATTGGGCATAATCATGTAGTCTATTGTGATAACAAATCAACAATTTTATGGCTTCTAATCCAGTAATTAGACAAAAATCAAAACATATAGACACAGATTATCACTTTGTAAAAGAATTAGTGGTTGCTGGGGCTCTTAAGATTATTCATGTATGTTCATCAGACCAATTAGCAGATTTATTCACCAAAGCAGTGAATCAGAATCTATTCAAGTCACTATGCAAAAGATTAATAATGTTCTATCCATAGTATAATATTTAGAATAAAGTATTAAATTTTACTTTTTTCTTCTCTTCTTCTTCGGTTTTTTTTGTTTCTCCTTGTTTGTTTGTGTTGTGTGTTTTGTTGTTGTTTTTATATAACAGATAAGTGCAAGTATAGGACTTATGCAAAGAAATCCAGAGCTAATTAGTAACTATTACTCATGAATTTTTTTTCAATCTATTCATTTCATAGAAATTACTTTTAGTTCATTTCTTTTTCTACAGATAACTGGATCAGGAAAAACAAAGTAAATGCACATCCAGAATATATCCAGGTATATTCATCCAATTAGTGTATTAGTTGAAATGGTGACAGGGTTTTCCCAGAAAGAAAAACAGCCACTGGGTTTTTTCACCCCTCATCAACTCAAGTAATCAATAGTTGTCGACATGGATAGGGCAAGTGGGCAGTATTTGTCTATGATCAAATGTTACAAATTTCAATTCAATTATATAACATTTGGGAAGGAATGTGAAGACAGTTAATACTGATTGACTTACTGTTGATACTAATTCAAGTATGTAACTAAATGACATTTGTTAGTTAAAACAGTTGTTAATTAATAGATTAATACCTATATAATACAAACTCGTTGTAATAGTTGGATTATCGAATTTCATTGAATACAGTTCTTTTTTTGTATAAACTTCAGATTGTAATCTTTAGTTGAGTTTACTTCACAATCTCTTCTTCCTCTTTCACAATATCAAGGTAAAAGATTACCTCCGGATAAGGTTAGAGATAATATTTTTAGAAATCTGCAGGATTCATTCAAGGAAGAGAAGTTTAAGGCTTCCATACGACAAAGGTCAGAGGCGTCAAGCTTGGCAACCTGGAGGTTCCATTGCATGCATGATCATCCGGAGGGAACCCACAACCAACAGGATATGAGTGAAGGAGCCCTCATACATAATGAGGTTTAAACCCAAGCTACTACTTTACTTCTAAGAAATGGATGTACAGTTTTATAAATCTCTATTCTTGTTTTCTGTCTTTCATCAAAGTTATTTAAAATAGTAAAAACTCTGTTTTGTTATAATTCAATTTAACTTCATAAAAAAAAACTATTACTCCTATGGTTACACACCAAGATCCTCATTCAGAAGAAGATATGATTGAAGAGGCCAAAGAATATAGAAGAGTCATTGACTCACTTCATTGAAAGTGTTCACAAACTCTCTTAATTCACGTCCGCTCCTAAACTTTTACATTGGACGGCCATGAAGAAAGTTTTATGCTATTTGTCTAGAACTCAAAGGTTCGGAATTAATGTCAGATTTTTTTTTGAATTTTTGTATTTCAACTTTTTGTGACGCCGATTGGGGGTGATACAGATGATCGCAAAAGTCAGATGGGATATCTTATATATCTTAGTGAGTCTCTAATAGCGTAAAGCTCTCGAAAACAGGATATACTGTTGCACGTTCGAGCACGGAATCAGAATACAAGCTTATTGCCTCCACTATCACTGAGTTAGAATGGATTAAGAATTTACTGAAGGAATTGAGGATAGAAACAGAAAGTTCAATGGTTCTAAAATTGGATAATGGCACTAGGAAGTTAAGTCATAAAAACGATGATTGTGTGCATGCTTTCGTGAAGACCCATTCGTGCTAGTTCTTTCTCAGAAAGGGACCCGAAACCTTAAACTACTATAATAAGGTGAATTTCACCAGATTTCCCTCAACTCACTCCCATACTCCAATAGGCTTAGCGAATTCACGATCAACGTCCTTGACCAATATCGCTGCATCTGATATATAGTTGATATCAATGTGACTAGTGAGCCAAATCGCACATTACAAACATTACAACACCTATTCTCATTGTGAACGGAGAAACAATGGTTATCTCTCGATCTGAAAAGTTAGTGACTAATCTTTTCAGCACTACGAGTTTTCATTAATAGTCTTCCCGTTGTCTTGTAACTTTTTGATATAGGGGTTTCAAAACAAATCAAATTTTATTTTAATTTGTTCATACTTATGTTATTTTTCGAAATCGATCTAAAAATGGAGCTGTCTTGTACATTTATTCATGGTTTTCACCTGTACTTGCAATTATTATTAGTTATCAATAAAAAATACTAAAAAAATAGCTTTGATTTTTTTATAAAATTTTTTTGGGGCATTCCGAGAATTGAACTCGGGACCTCTCGCACCCTAAGCGAGAATCATGCCACTAGACCAAATGCCCATGTTATAACTAAATTTTTTTTAAAAAAAATTATAAACATCAAAAAATCTAAATACTTTCAACGGTCTCACCGAGTCTTCTTTAGTGTATTTTCTCCTTCAGTCATAATATTCTACTTCTGTTGTTTCTCTTCGATCCCCGTCGACTCACCATTTCCGTCGGAATCCGAAATGGAGGACGAGGGAGGAACTGAGACATCTTCCCTTATTTTTCTTGGGACAGGCTGCTCCAGTTATGTACCGAGTGGTATGTGCTTGCTCAAGCCTTCCGAACCTCCCTGCGATGTCTGTTTCCAGTCCATGTCAATCTCACCTGAAAATAACCCCAACTACAGGTGCCTCTTTCCTCTTCTTCTTCTTCATGTTCCCAAATTCCAATCTTTTAATACGCGCGGGAAATCGTACAATTATTTTGTCGTTCCGTTTTGCTTGTGTTTTCATTTCTAGATGTAACACGTCTTTGTTGATCGATTACCGTCCCGGAGACTGCGATCCGAGATACATCTTGATTGACATAGGCAAGACTTTTAGGGAAACAGTTCTTCGGTGGTTTACTCACTACAAGATCCCTCAAGTTGATTCCGTGCGTGTGTGTTCATTCATTCAAACAAACAAATAACCGACGATAATAGCCGAAGAACCTAATTGGGATTTGGGAGTATGACTGAACTGATTTTTGTGGGTGTGTTACTTTTCGCAGATTATTCTCACACATGAGCATGCTGATGCTTGCCATGGCCTTGACGATCTCCGTGCTATGCAGAATACCATAAGTGTTAATGAAGTCGTCCCTTTGCCGATTTACCTCAATCAGTTCACAATGGACAGGTATAGGTTTTTTGTGCAGAGGCCAGAGTAGAGTTTTGATTACAGTGGTATATTACATTGTTGATTGCACAGCATTGCAAGGAAATTTCCATACCTTGTTGCAAAGAAATCCAAAGACATAGATTGGAAGATCATTGAAAGCTGCTCCGAAAAATCATTTGTGGCATCCGGGTTGCAGTTTGTTCCTTTGCAAGTCAGTTTAATTATCTATTTTATTCTGGTTTAGAATCACATTTCTTTATCTCTAAATTGCCTTTAAATGCAAACTATTTCAGGTGATGCATGGAGAGGATTATGTTGCTTTAGCTTTCCTTTTTGGGGAGAAATTTAAAGTTGCATATTTATCTGATGTTTCGCGAATTCCTCAAAATACAGAACATGGTAGTTCTCATTTTCTCCTCTTTTTTTGTAAAATCCTTTGATTTCAGAATAACTATTGTTTTCCAAGAGCAATAGTTGTTGGGAGTAAAAATCAGTCAATATACTTTAGATTCAACAGATAATTATTCGAATTTCATATGCCATGTGTCGGTCTTCTTCAATCACAAAGTATCACTTTTTAGACTAATCAAAATAAAAGTTTATAGAGTGGAGACTTGAGATAGATGAAGAATACCAGAACATGATCTTTATACAATCCAAGTAGACTTGTTTCATTCTGTAGTTATTTCGAAGGATGGAGGAAGACAGCTAGATCTTCTTATTTTCGATGCAAATACACCAAAGAAGGTCTTTTCCCGTGAATCGCAAGCTGTAGTGCATACAAAGATTGTTAATTGTTAGGCATTGATTTAAATTAACATTCTACACTGGTTGTTTTTGCAGATTGTCACTCGCAGTACACATCACTGTTTAGATCAGGTGTGTTTATCTTTATATGTTCATTTTGCATTATCCTTCAAGAATCTTTGTGTTCATAAGGTGATTGTGTCTCTTAACCTCTTCAGAGTCTTGATGCTGTAAAAAGGATCTGCCCAAAACGTGCCCTTTTTGTTGGGATGAATCACGACTTCGATCACCACCAGCACAACAAGATTCTGGAAGTTTGGTCTGCAAAGTAAGGAAGGTTCTTA
This sequence comes from Zostera marina, assembly GCA_001185155.1. Classification (NCBI taxonomy): domain Eukaryota; kingdom Viridiplantae; phylum Streptophyta; class Magnoliopsida; order Alismatales; family Zosteraceae; genus Zostera; species Zostera marina. The sequence goes on along the minus strand of LFYR01001099.1, from coordinate 553,260 downwards.
TTATACGTAAAAAAACTAATCTAGAAAGTGGAATCCACAGCTCTTAATCAAGTGGAGGCCGGATTATTTTCGTGATTTCACATTTTCACTCGCTTTCTCTGGTGTGGATTATGAATTTACAGGGAAGGGATACCGGTTCAACTTGCACGCGATGGTTTGAGAATCCCCGTGGACCTTTAAAAGAGATTCCCCCACAGGTTATAAAGCAAGACAGCAAGTCAACTGTCAACTGGAGTGGTAAAATGTAAATAGTTAATGAATTATGTTGCAAATGTAAATGTTATGGATCTAATTAAAGGGTTTTTTTGCAATAAAAATTATATTTTAAGGGGGTATCCTACTATCCCAATTGGCAATTCCCAACCCGTTTATATAATCAATCCACTAAATTCACTGTTCTTTGTCTCTCGGTTCTCTCACAATAGAAACAGCGAGGAGGAACGATTTACTTCCAACTTTCCGAGGATGCAAGGTGGCACCAAGTTTCTTGGATGGTACTTGAAAATCGCGGCGGTTTCTGCTCTATGCGGAGCTTCCATGGAGCTCTTTATGATTCACACCGGTTTCTGTATTTCATTTCATCCTTTCTTCATTTCTTTCTTTTTCTATTTTTGGGATGGATTCTCGTTAGATCGTCGTCTTGCCATTGGGAGAAAAAAGAGTTACCACGTTCTTCATATTTTGAATTCACGTGTTCGATAGATTTATGGTGCTTGTATTGTGCCTTTAAATTTTAAATATAGAGACATTTGATTGACTGTTTTTTGCTGTCAATTGAGATATTTTCATGTAGCTAACTAACCGAATGAAAAACTTATTTGTCTCACAATTGGATACTAATCATACTATCTAGTCATGTAGAGGTTTGTTTTGTTTTCCTTTCAGATTTTAGTTAATTTTTTTTTATTAAGGATGAGAAATCCTGAAATCTCTTAGATTCGAAGTACAATCGGATTTGTATGGGTTTGTGAGTATATGAGATAGAAGTTTAGAACAAATGAACAGCAACAAGTTTAACTTTTAACTATCGATTCATATAGTATTTTGATTTCATTTAAGTTTTTTTTTGTCTTTTTTGTTCTGGGAAATCTAGCCTTTTTCGTGAAATTTGTTGTTTGGTAATGTTTAAAGACAATACGGGTGGGAACAATTTATGAAACTTGAAAAAATGTATTCTACCAATGAAGCTTGAACCCATTTTCATCTTCAATTTATTAATTAATCTCGAAATTCTCCTATTTCCTTATGTATTGTTCATTCTCTGTGTATGTGTTTAGACGACAAAGTAACTGTTTTAGAATCAGAAAGACGGTCTTGGGAAAATTCCCCAGAAGCTCAAGCAATGAGAGAAGCTCTCAATCCTTGGAGAGAAAAAGATTCAAATCCAAGAAAGCCCACATAGATTGCTAGTTAATGACCACTGACTTCAATGAAAGGTTCCTCCTTTACTCTACTCTCTTTGTTCACAAATCTTTATAGTTGTAACCATCATTTCCATGCATGTTTATGCCTTTGAAAGATCAACAGATTTAGTTAGATTCACACAATGAATAATTGAATATTATTATCTTTTTAAAAAAATGACACAAGAGAAACCCCTCTCCCTCATTGTTCCTACTAACATTCAGATAATGTGTAATTTTGGATTGGTAAAATTGGAGAATATATTGCTACTGACTAAATTTAAATTGGGTAAATACCCACGACCATTGAGCATTGTTAGTAAAAATTTAAACCCACCGACTGAAATCACTTGAACTCATCATCAAGGAGGCCAGATAGGATGTTAGTATTTATCTCAATCCAACATCCTTCAAAAAGTTGTCAATCTCTGATAGAGAAAACTGCACAAACAGCTCGGTCAATGCCTGTGTCTCAGATCATACCCAATATGTGTGTGTAATCAGCAAATGCCCAATTTCTTCTTTATCAATAGAAATTTAATTTTATCAAAAAATAAATCAAAACAATTTTTTAAAATTGAGTATTCACATTATGTCATTATTACATGTAATTTTTTATTAAGTTATATTCGTTTGTCAATTTTGAGATTTCTCTAATTTTTCACTGAGGTTTTTACATTTTAGAGGTGTCACCTGATTACCTGCTGATGTTTTTACATATCACAGCTTATTGAAATATCAGTAACACATTCTGCGGGTGATTTTAATTCAGGCTCAAGTGCTGAGGTTTTTCTGTAAGAATGTCTGGTGAGAGAATAGGAAGAAGAAAAGAATACCAGAATAAGGGTGTCATGGAGGTTTCTGAAAGATAAAGGAAAACTTTGATTAACAAATTAAACCTTTATTGTTATTTTTTTTACTTGCTAATTTGCAGTAATTTTTTGTTATCATAGAAACTAGTTGCATTTGCAGTAATTTGGATTGGAAATTTCAAAAAAAAAAACTAACAAAGAAATCATTTTATTAAATTAATTTCTTCTCTCAGACTCTCAGTCGTCTACATGCCCGGTTGATTGGTTTTCCTTTTGAGTTTTTACACGCAATATTACACTCATTCATAATAATTTATAATGACTAAATTTATACACTCATTCATAATCTAAAATGACTAAATTTACCAGAGTTTGAGCTCAAATTTACATCTCTCTCACTGTGATTTATAAGTTTTAACATTGAATTAAACGAGGCGATGGGCGCATCCGCGCATGGCCCATGTCCCATGTCCCATGTCCCATGTCCCATGTCCCATGTCCCATGTCCCATGAGGGTTGTAAAATTGCAATTTGCAAATATAAAATAAATTATTAATAATTTTTTGTATTGTAAATACTAAATAAGTAAATATGTAATAAACTAATAATAAATAGTGCCAATGTAATCGTTTGAAAAGGGTTTAGGGTTTTGAAAAAAAAAACATTCACTCGCCCCCGCAGCTTTCTGTCGAGGAGCCGATCACCATCATCGTCGACGTTCGGGTATCAGGCAGAGATCCTCCTCTATTTCCGATTTAGGTATGTTACGTATGTAGTTTAATTTGGCGATTATGTGATATCATCGTCCTTTGGACCTTATTGTCTCTTCTTTTTCTTCGTTTGGTGAATAGCGATACTGATTTTCAGGTGGATTATTATTTCTGCAATCCCACCTCTCTTTGAGTGTCTCTTTCTCGCTGTCTCTCTCTTTCTGGGATTTTTTTGTTGAAAGATGTTGAAGCAAGTGTTGTGTAATGACGCATGGAAAAAGAAGGGTTGTTTTAGGTTATTAAACAGAAATGAATCTTTTTCGTACAACGTGAGGAGTTACATCCATAATGGACAGGTATTTGAGCATCTTATCTTAAATGTTTCTTCCCAGAATCAATGAATAATTTAATTGAACTGATGATTGAGATCATAGATCCCCAGCAATTTCTTTCTTGAATTTGCTTTACAAATGCAAGTTTAATCTCATTTCATTTATGAAATTCCACTCTGTTTTCAAAATGCTTGTTTTGTGCAGACAAGTTTGCTGTTCCATTATCCACACTTCAAAATTTAAATTACTTGGGGAGATAGGCACTTTAGCCTGTGGTATACACAATTACACATGAAATTATGCCATGCTGAAAGTTCCTAGATAAGTGATCATATAAGTAATGACGTTGATTGTTTTTTTTAACTAAAACAATTTGATGTTCTTCGATTTACTCATTAAATTACTTGGAGATATCACGTCTTTAGCCTATTGATATACGCACATGAAACTTGGTTTCATGGTACTAAAGTAGTGTTTGTTTTTCTTAGAAAATCTATAACTTGACAAGTGGACCATTATGTCAGTGATGGTTGTGTTTGTTTTTATATGATTGAGAAATATTTTTTGCCCTTTCTCCGTATTTCATGTTTTTTTAATTCCATTCAATAAATTATAATGATATTTTCCTAAAATTGTGAAACTATGCAAGTTATACAGATATAAAAATACAGGGTCAAAATATAAATGGTTTTAAAATGTTTGGAAATTTTACATGTTTCTTGGTATTATTTGATTGGAGTAAATGTGATTCTCTCTCTCTAGATCAATGAGGAATTAAGGATCAGTTGCAAATTTGCAATTATTAAATGGTATATTTTTCATTTAGTAAAAAACCTAGAGAGGTTTGATAAGTTAAAGATGCTCTGAATTTTAAGGGATGAAGAGCTCTCCATTGAAAAAAATTTATTCGTTCAATATTTTCCTCAGGTAAAAAAATATGCCCTGAATGACCCCCCTGCAATGACATCGACATTAGTATTATTTGTGATGGTTAAGATTTTTTTTATAACTAAGATGTTTCTTGTTGAAAATTTGCATCGCTGATAAACTTGTATCTAAACAATTGTTTGTAATCCTCTTTTTCCAGGTCCTATTCGCTCCGCGAAGTTTTTTTGGCGTCGAAGATTTTCTTGATGATGACAATAGCCGTCCATACACATACCAGAAGGCGAAAAAACCAAAGAATCCCGAAAAGCATGTTTCATTCAAACAACGAACCATAGCTTATATGGAACCTTTTTCATTGGATGTGCTTATCTCCAAGCGGTTCGTTTCTGCATCACTCACACACAGAGTTACAAGCAAACAAGTTGCTGTTGCTGGAACAAATTCCAAAGACATCAAGGCAGCACTTCAATCAAGATCAGATATACCTGCCTGCCTTGCCATTGGTCGCATCTTAGCTGATAGGTCCAGAGAAGCTGATGTGTTCACTTGCACCTACACTCCCAGGGAACGTGACAAGTTTGAAGGCAAGATACGAGCCGTCGTTCAGTCTCTCATTGATAATGGTATTGATGTCAAAGTGTATCTTGATTGATAAAGATTTTTACACATCAAATGTTTCTAATGAACTGCGACGTTTTTTAACAATATCATAGATTTGTATTTTCAATAATTTGTTACAATTTTTAATCTAAAAAAACAAAGCAATAAAATAGATAGATGCATTCTGTTCTGATAAAAACGTCAGACAAAAAAAAAAATCTCCAAACAACGACAATGTATAGCTGATATTGTTATTGTAAATTAAAAACATAAAAGATGATTACATTCTTAATCGAACAGGCTGAACCCAAGATCGTCATCAGACTCATCTTCTGGTTCAGGAGCCTTTTCTTCAACAGGAGCAGAAGATGCTGTTGGTTCAGATGGAGCAGAAGCAGCGACTGCAAATTTACTTGGGTCCTTAAGATACTCCTTAACCTTCTCAGCTTGAGGAAAAGTGTATTCAGTGGCAAGGGCAATGGATAGTACATTTTTGTAGCCATTGAGAAACATATGAGGAGCTGCTGCCAAGGTCGGGTATGAGATTGCCAGAGACAAGGAAGTCACCATAGCAACACCAGCTGCAAATTTCCCTATAAGGTCATCATTGGTGAGGGACAGAACCTCAGGGCTGAAGACAGATCCACTGTCGTAGACAGATTGGACAACAAGACCATACGAGAATGGTCTGATTCCCAGTTTAGCAAGAAGAGCTGCCTCAGAAGATCCAACCTTTTCACCTGTCTTAATAAGTTCCACAGGGGTGATGATCTCAACAGTACCCTTGTTAATCTTTGTGGGAATGTTTAGAACCTTTCGGTAATATTAAGAGAAGAGGATTGTATTTTAGACCATATCACCAATAATGAATTATCGAATGAACATGGATGAACTAGGTACCTGGAAGAAGGAGGTCTGAGAAGGATCTAGACCAGTGTTTCCAGGAGGAACAACCACATCAATAGGAGCAACAAGGCCAACACGAGCAGGTGCACCAACCTATGAGCAATTAAATTTTAAAATGGATCATAATTGAGAATAAAAGCATCAAGGGAGAAACTAAACAGCATAGGTTCTCATTGACAAGGCAAAAACACTTTGGCCTACTGCAAATATTGAGAAAAAGGCAATTAATTCTATCATCGCAAATCTAGACAACATAATTTAGCAGGTTAGGAAGATGATCTTTTCTACCATACACATATAATTTATCGAAATGGATATTAAGACGAAAACGGGGATAAATAGAATGATACACAAAGCAACCTTATATGAATTATGATGACAGAATTATAGAAGCAAAAGGCAGTGAAATTGAGAAGGGATGAAGAATACAAACCTTGTACTTTGCAACTTCATCGCTGACTTCCTTGAGATCTCCCTTAGTGAAGATAAGTCCAACATTACCCTAAAATCGATCATGCAATGACAAAGTTGGCAAACTAGACAATAATCGTAGAAAACGATAAGATAACGATGAAGAAAAAGACATTGATGAAACATACGGCGAGGAGAGGTAAGATGTTGAGGTACTCGTTATTTCCGGTTTTCTCAGCGTGCACCTTGATAGATCTTTTCATCATCGTGTTCTTTCCCATTAATATAATGGATTCACCACGAAGACCCTTCCTGATATTCTGAAGATGGTTGGATCCAACATTATCAGCCGCAACAACAAGAACCTGACTGTAGTCATTGAGAAGCTGGCAGAGCTTCAAGTCATAAGCAATCTTCTTCTCTTGCTTTGAAACCTTGACCGCCATCGAAATTGAAGCAAAAAGAAGAAAAAAAAACAAAAGAACTGAGGAAAATCTAGATCTTTCTCTACAAAACTGTCAGATAAGAGCGAAAGAAGAGGACCAAAGCGAAGCAAAGAGCTTTGCCAAGGCAGACTTCGGAGATCCCGATAGTCGATTTAACCTCAAAAGCTTAGAATGCGGCGTGTGGAGGCGACGAAGAACAATATCGACGGGAAAACGAAAACCCTAATCAGAAGCTTGAATCTTGTGAGTAATTTATAGGTATATTTCCTAGAGTTTTATGAAGGGTTGAGATTTATGAAGATAAAATAGATGGTCCAGATAATTCTTTGTATAAATATATCGGTGAGTGAGTGAGTGAGTCTCTATGATCCCACCGACCCCAGGTGGGTCCCCACGTACTCAATTAAATGAACTAATAACAATTCATTCTGAAATTAAGGCCTAGACTCAAGTCATTTAAAGAACAAAGAAAATCGGGTCGGGCTAAGCCCAATAAATAATGAACTAAAATTTATATGGGTTGGGCTGGGTTAATGCACCCTAACCTTAATCCTAACATTTCTGTCTTCTTTTTGTATTACAAATTACAATGGGAAGAGTTGAGTGAGATGGCTTGATGAGTTAACAAGATGGATAAGATGAAAGATTAAGATTTACCATTTTGTATTACTTAAATAGTAAATCTGTAATTAGGGTTTATTTGATGTGATTATGTGAATATGATCTTAATATCTTATAAGACCCACTTGTTGGAGAATATATTGGAAATTACAGTGCACATCGTTTTAATCATAATAATCTAAGCAAAAAAACAAACTTCATAGCCTCTCTTTTTATTCCAACACCGCCGTCATCGATCAGCATCAGGCCGCTGCTACTGGCCCCAGTTCCCAAGCTCACGTAAATTCAAACCGACCGGCGTGTGGACGGAGAAAGAAAGCAGGCAAACAAACACACTTCACCCTTAAATGCTTAAATGTTTAAGGGATGGCTACGAAGAAGTAGTCGACCATAACAAGACAAGCATATAGTTCTACTACCCTGCCCTCTATGTCCCATAAACCTCCGACAGAGATTCTGTTTATAACCATCAATTCTGTGCCCCTCTCTCACTCTGACCAGCTAGAGACCACCCTCCGCCCTCTTCCGAGAGCCATTTCTGTACCAGCTTTGACCGTCTTTCTTTTTTCACCTCGTGTTTAGCAAAAGCTTCTGGAGAAGTAGTCCAGCTTTTTACAGGAATCTACATTTTGCAGTGGTAGGATGGTTTTTTAGGATATTTTGCGTAAATATTCCGACTTTTTTGCTGAATTGCTGTTTCAGGCTTTTAATTGTAACTTAAATATTATAATTTCAATTTTTTTTTCTTTCATATTCATCTCTTAATGTCTTATGCTGCACCGACAGGAAAAATAATGTGCAAAAAGATTCAAATAAATTTCTGTGTTTTTAGTATAATTGCATTAAGAACCTTAAACAAAATCTTTTATTGGTATTAGTATTACTTCTCTATTATAGTCTGTCTATATAAGTGTTTTAGGATAGCGGTAGTATTTTTCGTGAGAAAACTCTTTTATTTTGGGCTCCGGCAACCAACCATGATCGGTGCAGATGACTTCTACAATGTTATGTGCGCGATGGTTCCTCTTTACTTCGCCATGTTCCTCGCTTACGGTTCAGTCAAATGGTGGAAGGTCTTCACACCAACCCAATGCTCTGGTATCAACCGCTTCGTCGCTGTGTTCGCCGTTCCAGTACTCTCTTTTCATTTCATATCACAGAACGATCCTTTCCAGATGGACGTACGCTTCCTCCTCGCTGATACCCTGTCCAAGGTCTTTGTACTCGTAGCTCTGGCTCTTCCGGCTGTCATTTTCCGATGCCGTCTTGATTGGGTGATCACACTCTTCTCCGTCGCAACGTTGCCCAACACTCTCGTCATGGGGATTCCTTTGCTCGAAGCTATGTACGGAGGTTTCACTCGGAGCTTGATGGTACAACTAGTAGTCCTTCAGTGCATTATCTGGTTCGTTCGTCTCCTCGTCTATCCTCCTTCCTCGTTGCCTGCGAAGGTGTTAATTTGGCTAGACATTTATCTATCTATGCATAATGCACGTAGGTACACTTTGCTTCTGTTCCTGTTTGAGTACAGGGCAGCGACGATCTTGATCCGGAGCAACTTTCCGGGAGAGATGGCGGCGGCTATAACCGACATCGAAGTCGACGGCGATATAATCTCGTTAGACGGCCGCAACCAACCGCTCCTCACCGAAACAGACACAGACCATAACGGGAATGTCCACGTGCACATCCGTCGCTCGACGTCTACTGTACTGGAATCAACGTCGCATTCCGTCGACACCTCACGTCATTCCAATCTCTCCGGCGCCGAGATCTACTCAGTCAACACCCGAGCTTCTTCCGACGCGTATTCTCTCCAACCGACGCCTCGTGAGTCCAACTTCGAAGAACTCGACGCAGCGGACACGCCTGTTTGGATCAAGTCTCCTGCCTCGACAAACAGCGCCGGACTCAAGGTTTTCCGACCACAGTACTCTCCTTCCAACGTCGTCGTTGTCTGGGAGCACGGCAACAGAGACCACGTCGTCGGTGACGGTAACAAAGCCATCGAGTCCGGAGGTAAATAAGAAAACAAACCCACTAATAATACAAAACCTCTCTTCTAACGAGTAACGACGTACATGTGAGTACGTGATCGACGTTTTTGTTGCATCCAATAACAACACTGTCAGATGTCGGCAGTCTTGGTTGGTTTATGTCCCGTCTTATTGTCACCAGTATGACGATAGCAATGTCTGAAGATATTCTCTCTCTAATAATCGAATCGAACGTGATTCATATTGCAGAAGGGAAGGATATCAGCTTCAGAAGCACAACAAAGTTCATGGAAGACGAGGCGGACGAGGAAGCCGGAGACTCATCGAAGGCGCAGAAGATGCCGGGGACTGGTGTGATGGCGAGGTTGATACTGACGATGGTGGTGAGGAAATTGATGCGGAACCCAAACACGTATTCCAGCGTCATTGGACTGGTCTGGTCTCTGGTTTCCTGTCGATGGGGACTGGAGATGCCGATCTTGATGAAGAACTCTATCAAGATAATATCGAACGCGGGTCTCGGGATGGCGATGTTCAGTCTCGGTCTCTTCATGGCGTTGCAACCACAAATCATAGCCTGTGGGGCGAAGCTTGCGACGATATCGATGGTTATTCGTTTCGTATGCGGTCCGACGGTCATGTCCGTCGCGTCAATCGCCGTCGGCATGCGTGGTGTCAAGCTTCATGCTGCAATCGTTCAGGTAAATTATTACTTACTACAAATGACGTAATTACGTAAGTACATGCATGCAAAGAACGACGACGACAAATTTTTTCTTCATCAGGCCGCATTGCCGCAAGGAATTGTCCCATTCGTTTTCGCCAGAGAATATGGGTTGCACCCTGACATACTAAGCACAGGGTTCGAATAATCATATTGGTCTTTTATCATCAAACTACTCTAATTTTATTGTGACTAATTATTTCATTTTGCAGGGTGATATTTGGAATGTTGGTCTCTTTGCCTGTGACGTTACTTTACTACATATTCCTTGGCATGTAGTGGGATGGATCATGGATGGATATTCTCTGAAATGAATAAAGAGATATTGAACGAGAAAGTTGCGAAAAGATCCGAAAAGATGTTATAATTACTAATTAGTTATTGTTCTTTTGTTTGTAAAGAACAAACACTTTTTAACTTAATTATGAGTTTGTCTTGTCTATATAGTGCCAATTGCAAAAGTTTTTGGTTATTTACACACAAACCCCCTATTTTCTAAATGATAACGCAAATATTATTCGGTAAATGTAAAGGGACTGACAATAATAATATTACTTCCATGTTTGGCTTACCGCCCGCATATTATATAACTGATTCAAGAAGAAGAAAGGCGGGACCTTTGTGCCGGCGGCGGAGGCGGTAATTTGTATAGTATGAGATTCGAGGTTGTAGTGAAGGCGGCGTGCGGGAATGGGAGGGCGCGAATCGGTCATATCTACCCTGTTATCGGGGGAGTCCCCACAGAAACCCCTGCACTCATCCTCACCACTCGTAAGGGTCTCCCCACCTTCATCTCTCCCGATCTTCTGTCCACACTTCCTTCACCAGACTCCTGTCTACTCCACGTCAGTCCAATGCACTTGTAAGATATCTAAGTCCCTTATCGCGTCACCTTCATTCGTTTCCTATTATTGACGTTTCAGAGTAATAATCTTGGCAGCCTGGAGATCCCTTCGACGACCACCGTTGCAAGAATCGGAGGTGTGCGTCGAATGGTCGGGTTGCAAGGAAACTATCTTTTCTTTGCCTCTCCACGGGACTCGATTGAGTGCCTTCCGTCAAGCGAAAGCTCCAACAAGTTCGGTCCTTCCTTCGAAACACCCTGCGGCCGGCATCTGGTAGGAGAAGAAATCTTGGGTTCTTGTTTTGATCACGTCATCACGTGCATGTGATTGAATTGGTTTTTGTTTGTTTGTAATGAGGGGTTTGTTTAGGTAAAGCCTGCTAAGTATGTTGAAATGGTTTCTGCTTTGAACCCAGATGTTTGGGTTAGTTTGGCCGATGAAGTTCCTGCTTGGGTTTTGGCGAAAAGAAACAGAACTTCTGTGTACAGAACAGTGAAATGGCTTGATGAGTGTATAGCATTGAATCCTGTGAGTTTTTTAGTTAGTTTATTAAGGTTTAGGATTTAAGCTCCTTCCCCCTCTTCTTAATCTCTGTTGAATGTAAATGGATCTATGTTGTTGAAATATAACTCAGAAAAATGAAATGATGCTTTTGGGGGCAATTGTTGGGGGATCAAGCATAGAAGAGCGTAAAAGATGTGCAAAAGAAGTATCATTGCGAAATGTATCAGGTTTACACAACTTATATTTAAATTATACTTTAATGATGCGTTCAAATGTGATTTCCATATAGATATTTTCAATTTTGAGATATGGCAGGCTGGATTTAATGTTTCGATCGATTAATGTCATCAATGATGATGAATAGTTGAATACCATGCACCCACCATTCACTCACTCTCTGTGCATTCTTTATTATTCTTATTTAGGGTTTTGGATTGGTGGTTTTGGGTATGGAGAGGGTATCGAAGAAAGACCTGCTCTTTTGGATGCAATCATGGTAGGAGCATTACGGAATTTCATTTAAAAGAACCTAAATAAGTTTGGTTGGTGTTTACTGTTAAACATTGGTAGATTTTCTTTTGTGAGCAGGAGAATTTGCCTGATGATAAAATGCGTCAGATATCTGGGTTTGAACTTCCAGGTTATCTTCTACACAATGAATTTACTTTTCTGTTAACTCTCCCGATTTTATGTTAACATATGTTTTTGTTGCAGAAGAAATCTTGGAAGGCATTGCTTCTGGCATCGATCTATTTGATTCCAAGTGCGTTTTTCAAATTAGTTGCCATTTTCATTTTGATTTTCTCATCACTAACTAGTGATGAAAATCTCAGGTATATTTACCATCTGACAGTTGGTGGGTTTGCTCTTGTGTTTCCTCTTAACGGAGTGAATGAATATGAAGATGAAGTGGATTCTCAAACTTGTGATTTTGGCAGCGATGGAACAAAGATAAATCTACGAGCTACAATTTACAGGTTTTGTATAACCATCCATTTTCATGGGTACCTATTTTCCATGCACTAACTGGATTTTGCTATTTATGTATCTTTTCAGGAAGGATACGTCATCAATCGTCGACAATTGTGAGTGCTACACCTGTCAAAATCACACCAGAGCATACATTAATCATCTTATCAACACTCACGAAATGCTGGCTCAGATTTTATTAGAAATGTAAGAATAATTGTCCTGATTACTAATTGACCATCTTTATAATCTGCTGACCTCTGATGTTCTGATCGGCACAGACACAATACCCATCATTACCTTGGTTTCTTTTGCTCGATAAGGGATGCGATAAAGCGTGGAGAGTTTAACATATTTTACAAGAAATTTCTCCAAGGAAGAAGGAATCTTTTCTCTACTCCAATGCAATTTTCAGCAGCTTGCAACTAGCAACAAAAGCTTTCTGATTAGGTTTGTTTAGTTACACAATGTCCAAACATAAATCTTTTCCAATATTTATATATAAAATCTTCCAATAGTTTAATTGGTTTTATACTTTTATGGGTGGAAGAGTCATTTAGGTGAAATTTAGGTCTGTTGATGAGCCCCATAGAGTTAAATGTATGTTAAACATGTACTTGATGTTCACACTTCCACTTTGTTTTTCAAGTTTGATGGTTCATGAATCATGTGAAGTTGGCATGAGAAACCCAACTAGATTCACGAGTCAGACACACTAGATTCACTTTACTGCTAAACCAAACGGTTACAAATTAAAAGCCCTCACATTATTTTCCATGTTTAGCATAAATTTTTATCTTCATCTCCCTATTTATTAAACTCTCATCATCACAACTTTGCAAGTTCATCTTCTTCTTCTTCTTCTTTTTCTTCTTCTTCTTCTTCTTCTTCATTATGGTAATCTATGAGAGGTCATCAGTTTGTTTCTTGGCCATTTTACTTACACTTGTGTCGGCTTCGGCGGCACAGCCTAGTGGTTGCACTTATCAACCATGGGTGTGTGGCGGATTCTGGCCATTCTTTTCGCCTCTCAGATGTTGCAATAATGTGTGTACTGATGTTAGATTTGATCGCATGAACTGTGGATATTGTTCTTTTAGGTGCTCTGGGAATGCCCAATGTATCAATGCAATATGCCGGGCACCATTATCTCCACCGGGATGCCATTCACCTCCACCGCCTCCACTCCCTCCACCTGCACTGCCTCCATCTCCACCTCCACCGGCTCAATCTCCACCTCCACTTCCACCACCACCGGCGCAATCTCCACCTCCGCCTCCACCACGTCCTTCTCCACCTACTCCGTCTCCACCGACTCCATCTTCGACTCCACCATCTCCATTGGGACCACCACCACCACCATTTGATTGCACCTTTAATCCCGGAATATGTGGTGCAAAGACATGTTGCAATCACCGATGTGTGGATTTGGCATCCGATCCTGAAAACTGCGGAATCTGTGGTGGGCGATGTTCAAGTATAAGAACATGTTGTTCAGGTCGATGCGCCAACATACGGTTTGATCCGTACAATTGTGGTGGTTGCTTCAACATTTGTGAGCATAGACAAATCTGCTTCTTGGGTCATTGCTATGGTCGCAGTTCTTAGGTTTAAGGTTGAGGGTCAGCAAGTCTGCATCTATCTATTTAAACTCTGTTGATGCTCATGGTTGTTTACCAACCATGTCCATGTGTGTTTAATTCTCATGTCTTCTATGATTATATATGAATGCAATGAACCCTTGGTTTTGATTGTCATCTTATATTTATTTTTGGCTAAATCACATACAAATTTCTCAAATACTTAATGAATCGGAGAACATGAAATGTTCAAAGAAAACGATAAGCGCCTCCATTTTTCATCAAGTGTGTTTTTTCTTTCGTAAATACCTCAAAAAACATATAAAATATAGACAGCAACGGTTTTTTTTGACGAAAATGGAGTCTACTCCGGCGAGGTACTTGCAGAGAAGAGGGAAAAGAAGAGAGGAAGTGTGGTTTTTAATTTAAGTTAAAAGAGGGAAAAAGGTAGTTAATATAACTAATTGGGTAATTGAATAGATCTAAATCTAATTATACACGTAAGAAGAAAAAAACACCCCAATATAACAGTTAATCATCGTTAACTGTTAATTCATATTTTTAATTTGTGCTTAATTAAAAGATTGATGAAAAAAAGTTATTTATTAATTATTAGAATCATCTTATTATTATTATTAATATAGTTTTAAAAAAACTTTAATCTGCAAATTTCAATATAATATCTGGTATTTTTATTTCTACTAATATTTAATTTATTCGACTAAATATTTCAATAGTTATCTAAAAGACTAAATCAGCAATAAATAATTAAATATAGATTTAAAAGTTAAAACTATGAAAGTTAATCAATGTAACAGATTGTGTTCCCAACTTCCGCACTTATTTCTCACCTTCTTTATTCCCTTTCTCCACTTGTCGCATATACTTCCAATATCTCCTCTTTAAATTCACCGGGAGGTTAATCCATTCATTATTTCGACTGAAAAAACGATCGATTCCCAAATCAGAACTCGGAATTGGAATTTTAGGGTCAAGGAGATTCCGAGGAATGAATCTACGAGCGATGAATCTGAGATCCATGGGGGGAATTAATGCTGGAAACGGTCACTGTTGGAATCTTTGTACCAAGAAACCTATACCGATGACGGCGATGCTGACGATGAAGAATGCAGGATCTTGCTGGGAGAGGTCAGTTGTTACTGTTGCTGTTGGCAGTGGAGGAGGAGAAGCTAAGTATACCAAGATAAATATATTGGGATGTAGTTGGGGATCGAATTGGGTTAGTAGGCACAGGTCTCTTGAGGTTTGCGCCATGGGGGGTGGTAAGAACAAGAAGGGCAATAGCAACTCATCTAATCCTTCCGGTTCAGTCTTTCTTCTTTTTTGTTTTTGGCTTCTTTTTGTTGATTTTATTGAACCGGTGAGTAATGGTTTTTTATTTTAGGAAGCAATGATCCATCCTTTCCACAGAGAGACTATTCTGAGGGAAGCAACTCGGGATCATCAGATAAATCAAGATCTGAAAAATCTCATTTTCTGAATGTGGATTGGAGAACGTTTAGAGCTCAGCTCGTTGCTCAAGAAGAAAAGGTAGGTACCTATTTTGAATTTGTATTTTCTCTAATTTTGCTTTGGCATTGGAAATATCTCTAAGATTAGTTTCGGTCAAACCTCTGTCTATATTAGAATGTCTTTAAATATATGGATGCAATTAGAAATGTCCATTTCTTCCACACACAGTCTTAGATTTATTTGACCATTGCTTGCACGTTGCACACTAGCCTAACAAGGGGGTTGTATTTTACTTGTACACTTGTATTTGTGTTATGATTTTGAAAATTTTTAGTTTATACTTATTCTTTAAAATGCAAGGTGGGGTTATTTATTGAGTTTTGATTTTGAAGAATTATAGACTTTCTTTAAAATTAGGGCATTGATATTGTGGGTGATTTCTTCAAAAATTTTGTTGTGGGTGCTTTGATATTTTCAAAGTAGGGCATTGCATTTGGTTTTCATATTTAAAAATGCAAACTAGGGCTGTGATTGGTTTTGATTTTAATGCTTCATAATTGCAAATTAGGGTTATGTTCGAGTTTTGATTTTGAAGAATTGCATGTTTAGTTTTGAATCTATTAATACTTGGATGTTTAAAATAATAAATGCAAACTAGGTATAATTTTAGATATGATTTTGATGAACTATAGATATTTTTAACTAGATGCATAGAAACATGAGTTACACTTTGATGCATACAAGTGCAAATTTGAGTTACATTTGAATTATGTTCAAAATAATAATTAAAACATGAGTTCTTTCCAGTCACCGGAAGAAGATTCCGACAATGTGGCCAGCAAAATGAGTTCTCCCTCCGACTCTTCAAAAGGGATCGGCAAGAAATGGGCTCATCCGATATCTACACCTGAGACTGGATGCATCCTGGTGGCTACGGAGAAGCTTGATAGGGTACAAAACTTCGAAAGAAGTGTCATTCTCCTCCTTCGATCTGGAACTCGAAATCCAACTGAGGGTCCATTTGGAATCATCATCAATCGACCTCTTCACAAGAAAATCAGGCAAATTAATTCGACAAATTCAGATCTTGCATTAACATTCGCTGACTGCTCCCTTAACTTTGGAGGTCCACTTGATGCTAGCATGCTGCTGATTCAGACAAAGGAGGAACATTTACCACAAAGAGAAACAAAAGTTTCTTCTCTGTTACTTCCAAATTTTGAAGAAGTGGTTCCCGGAATTAGTTTTGGTGCTAAGAACAGTTTGGATGAAGCTGCAGAACTTGTTGAGAATGGTGTTCTTATGGCTGAGGATTTTAGGTTTTTTGTTGGATATGCAGGTTGGCAAATTGATCAACTCAGACAGGAAATCGAATCTGGTTATTGGGTTGTTGCAGCATGTAGCTCTGATCTTATCTATTGTTCCCCAGAAAAATGTTCTGGATTGTGGGGAGAAATTTTACAGTTGATGGGAGGACGGTACTCAGAATTAAGCAGGAAGCCAAGGTTAGATAATCCATGATCCATGTAGTTGTCAATTTACTAAATTATAGTTAAGAAAATATTATTGAAATGTACAGTGTTGAAAATTGAAATAAACTTGCTTATATTTGCACTTTTTTCTCTCCAGTTTATCCTTTAATCTTCTCTTCTTATCTGCTTAGGTGTTCAACTTCAACTATTCATAAAAAATGTACTTTTGTTAAGTAAACTAGTAGAGTTTGTATGAAATGTTGCAACTTGCAAACCGTATAATTTTTAATTGCAATTATTAGGTTTCAGAAACAATTATCTGAAAGAATTTAAAACCTTAAATTCCATTTGGTGTGAATTGTGTGACTAAATGTTGAACCAAATAATATAAATTTTGATTCTATTCTAAAAGAAAAAAATATGAAAAAATTCTCAAACACGACTCTAATCCTCAATGGACTGGATCTTTCCTTTTCCTTTGTCAAGATGGTTTTAACAAACCTGAATCTTCCTATCATTCTCTCCTAACATCACTTCTACGAGTCATCAATGCTCCAAAATGATCTATTATTGGAATTTTTCTCTTCCCGATCTGAAAAAAATCCATAAATGTTTATTTAATTTAAATAATTTCCAAATATATTATTTTGTTTTCTATGCAAATAAAATAATTAACGAGGATATTAATATGCCTTTTTCTCCTTTAATTAATAAATAAACTTAGCACTTACATATTACGTATAAGTAGGGGTACCTCCTATACGTTCAATTCAGTATATGAGATGAGTTTTTCCGATTAAAAGATGGGAAAGATCACACATTGAGTCGGTCTGGGTTTTTCTCCCCAACTCATATTTTAAAAGTACCTCCTATAAAGATACGTATGATTAACATGGAATAGGTAGAGTAGAAAATATGAAATGAAAACAATGTACGTAATCTCTAAGATTGGGAGAAAAATGCTCATCTACCAAAGTTTAAAGTTTAGAGGAGTAGCATGTTCACTCCATCTTTTTTTTTCGTTTTGAAATCAATAAATTATCAATTGGTTTCAAACTAAAAAAAAAGTAAAATCGTAAAGGTGACCTAAAATAAGAGACCTGACTTTCACTATACTATTATAGGACATTATATCTATTGATAATTATATATATCAAAGACATTAACTTAACCTAGTTAGGGTTTAACTATTGAGGCAATCGTGAGAAGATCTCATTTTCGAAAAAAGATTTGAAAAGGAGACAAATATTTTATAAAACTGCTAACATATTCGATCAGATCAAGCATGTTATATAATTAATTCTTACCCGCAAAGGCTCCTGAATAATTCTTCTTTGAGGAGTGCGATTTTCTGCAGTTTGACCTTCATAATATGGTGGTGCTTTAAAATTTAATATTTCCAATTCATGGTCAAGACCATAACCTTTCAATTTCTGTAAAAATATTGAGTTTATTAGGAGTTAATTAAGAAGAATTATGAATAGTGAAAACGTAACGTAGAAATAAAATTTATTTGATTTTGAATTGGATTGAATGAACGTGTTTGGAACCCAGCTCTTTTTTTCTTGATGCAGGAACCCAGCTTTTTTAGTCTAATATAATAATACCATTTATTGAAAAAATAAAAAATTCGAAGAGCGCTGTTTGTTGTATAAAAATAAAAAAAAAGTATTTGAGTTTGAAGGAGGAGAAATTAAAAAACCTTTTAGTTTTTGAATTGTGAAGTCTAACATCCATCTCCTTGCTGGGTGGATATGCTGGTAAACTTGAAGGATCACATGCAAAAGGTTGTGTTGTAAAGAACTGGAAGTAAAGTTGAATCGTTCGGTATTATGAAATTATGATGATAAATTTGGAAGAAGAAAAAACGAGTTATGCACATACCTTGCTCGTAAGAGCTGAATCTGTCGTTCCCCGATCCTCTGGTATAATTGCAAGAAGAGAGTCTATAAGATTCAAAGCTGTTAAAGGAATATCCTTAAGCAACTGACGTAGGCAACGGTCGTAACGCTTAACAGGGTTGAAAACGGTGGTTGAAAATTTTGGATTTGTAAAGTAGGCATTGGTCGTCGGAGTTCCGCATATCTTGAAAATATTGTTCAGTTGTTCCACCTATATATAGAATATAGAATTAAGAAAATAGAATTCAAGATGGATGATGGATGTATGTACCTCTGTTGTTCCTGTCAAGATAGGTCTTCCCATAAAAATCTCGGCAAGAATGCAACCAACACTCCATAGATCTACAGAAACCCCATATTTTGTAGAACCTAATAAAAGTTCAGGTGGTCGGTACCATAGTGTGATTACACGACTGGTCAGTGGTTGTCTACAATTGGGTTCAAAAAATGTAGCCAGACCAAAATCTGCTATTCTTAAAATGCCATTGTTGTCTATCAGAAGATTGGAACCCTTGATGTCTCTGTGCAAAATTCCTCTCTTGTGACAATAATCCAACCCTTTGAAAAGTTGTAGCATGTAACACTTGACCTGAAAAAATTTTGTTCATACCATCATACATCATACTATACATTTGATTTTATAAAATTGTAATTTGTAAAACTTATATTTACCTGTGATTCAGTGAATGTAATACTCGGATCCGCTGCAAGTCCAATAAGATCATGTTCCATGTAGTCAAACACAAGGTGTAAGTCAGTGGAATTATTTGACACAATCAATCCTTTGAGCTTTATGATATTGGGATGATCAAGTTTCCGTAGAATAATGATCTCTCTTGCCATGAATCTCACACTTTTAGGATCATTATAAACAAACCGAACTTGCTTCAGGGAAACTACTTCACCGGTTTCAAGATCTCGAGCTTTGAACACAGTGCTGTAGGTTCCTTCTCCGATCTTCAAATCATCCAATCAATTATATATATATATGCATATAAAATAAATTCTAAAATTCACAAATTCATGGGTAAAAAGTAAAAAAAAAAAAAAACCTTTCCCATCTGCTGAAATGATTCAATCCGTCTAGGTATCCATCCCTTAATTGCATCCCCAGCAGCAGAAGCAAGCCAAATTGGCCAATTAGAAGCCTCGACCTCGGATTCAGACTCATTAAGTGTTGCAAGACCGATCTTCGGAACACGTGCTCTACCTTTTACTACTTTTACAACTCCAATGTCCACAGTTTTACTTTTTTGCTGTCCACTATTCGATTGTTCGTCGATATCTATGTTGGAAGTTGAGATCATTCGTGAACCATCACCATGTTCTGTATCCTTCTCCGATGAAACAACTCGACGTATCGAGGAACTCGACCTTTTATCACGTTCCTTAGTTGACGGGGTATCATCAGCCCCCTTGGAACAAAAGCATCCCATACGTACTACCAAAGCTCCAGATGTCCAGAACTCAGGTCAGAAAATTAATTAAACCCTAGCTTCTTTATAAATTATAATCCCTGGGCAATGCTGCAATAGGCATCGCCGCATCGATCGATCTTGTAAAATATAAAACACTTGGAAAAAAACTGGGTTGATCGAAAGCACCGGAAAACGAAAATACCTAAAAATTTAGTTTTCGAAAACGAATTTACTACATTAATGAATCCTAAAAATCAGGGGCGGAGAAGGTTTTGCGGTAATGGAAATACCTGAAATCACGTGGAGTCACTGTTTTTTTATGCGAACAAGCTTTTTGTCTTTTTCAATGGTGGAACTGGGACTAACTATCGTTCAAAAATCCCAATTACAAAATTTTCAGTTTCTCTAGATAGATTAATTAATTAATTTCGTAGAGTTATTTTGCAATTCACCAATATCAAAATAATCTCTCACTCTCTCCCTTTCATCGTCTTGGGATTTCGCCGACGCTACACTACACTGTTTTCGATTCAAGGTAAATGGAGTTCGTCTCGTTCTTTCAGAATTCGAAAATGCAAACTTTCATTTCATTTTAAGATCAAATGCGATTTATGCTATTGGAAGAAGAATCTCTTTCTTCATCTTGCATTTGGTCTTCTAGGGTTTTCATGCTTCGTTCTAATTTTTTATGTGCTTTTATATTTTAATTCAGACACTCATTCCTAGTTTCTACCCATCTGTAACAAATAACAATCCTTGAATGAATTAATGAGAGTAATAAAATCCGATAACATGATTGATTGCTGCTTATTGGAGATGGCGGATCTCCAGGTGGTAGATTTATAAAGTAATTATTTTTATTTGGGGATTGGAAATTCTCTCTTCATTTTTTTTCAACAACCCAATTTAACGAAAGACAGACCATCGGGATCAGATGGTAATTTAGTTAGTGCTTTGTACCATTTTTATTTTGGTTTTCCTTGGAAAAAAATACTTGTTTTTTCAGATTATGTGTGTGGCTATAATTCTCTGGACAATCTTTTATGAATCTCATTTTCTCATAATTATTTCATACCAATTGGGTTGTCCTTGCAGATGGATATTGCAGATTACAAACTTGATGGCCGGGCCGATGTAGTGGAATTCTGCCCACATCATCCTTACCACAATGTTCTTGCAGCTGCTACCTACACATTACATGAGGGTGACAAACCTCATCGTTCTGGGAGTATTTCTCTCTTCTCAGCTTGCTCTGTCACAGGTCTCCAGCTACTTCAGGTTGTACAGACAATGGGTATATTTGATATGAAATGGAATCCAAATGAAAGGTTATTGAATCCTATGCTTGCTCAAGTCGATTCTGATGGATGCCTGAGCCTTTATTCACTCAAGTCCAATGAAGCTACCGAAGCATGCGGTATGCTATTGCTATTCAGCCTTCAATATCATTTCTATAATTACAAATTTACAATTATTATTTAATTTTGTGCAGGAGGAGCTATGCTGAAGCCTGTAGGTTCAGAAAATATCAGTTCTGCAATGTGTTTGTGTCTTGATTGGAGCCCTTCATCTACGTCAATCTCACTTGGACTTTCAGATGGTTCAGTATCCATGGCAACACTTGCAGAGTCTGAAATACATGTATCCCAGTCCTGGAAAGCTCACGATTACGAAGTTTGGTCTACATTGATCGATTATCATCAACCACAACTACTGTACACAGGCTCAGATGACTGTCGGTTTTGTTGCTGGGATCTGCGCGACACACCCCCCAATTCAGTTTTTCGGAACACAAAATCACATAAGATGGGTGTATGTTGCATTGCCAAGAACCCTTCAAACCCCAACATGGTTCTCACAGGGAGCTATGATGAATCTCTGAGAGTGTGGGATGTAAGATCTGTTTCAAAACCCGTAGATGAATGTTCCATAAATTTAGGAGGTGGGGTGTGGAGAATCAAATACCATCCTGATAATCCAGACTTGGTACTGGCTGCTTGCATGCATAATGATTTTGCCATAATCAGAATTGGGAAAAATGATGATATCACAGTTATAGAAAAGTACAAGAAGCACGAGTCGTTAGCTTATGGTGCAGATTGGCAAAGAAGTTGCAGAGATAGAAATGAATCGTCATGTCTTGTTGCTACTTGTTCATTTTATGACAACACTATGCGAATATGGATACCCCAGAATCTTTCTCCTGCGTAAATCCTAGTAAACAGGTAAATTGCTAAATTCTCGTATACGTATATTTTTCTCTTCAATTTTTCTCACATAAACAAGCCAAGTGATGCAAGACAACTATGTTTTTCTTTTAAGATATTTTGACTTTGAGCTTGTGATGTTGAGATTCTTTTGGAAAACCTCAACCATACAACTTTTTCATTCAAAGGTTACATTTACAAGTTACACTTGGTTTGCAGAACTTGTTGATCGGGTTGGATCAGGTCATCGCTCTCACGAACAGTTCTGGTCAACTCAGATCACTTCAGCAAGCAAGCAACATGATTCATGAACATATTTATTTGTCTAGAAAGAAATACTGTTTGCAATACAGACAGACAAAACACATTGACAGCTTGGTATTATTTATTGGATTGCAATTTGCAAACATGGAAATATGGAATCTTGGTTGAGCCAGCTCCATCCAGCTAGTGAGATGAAAGGGTTAAATTTTGGACCAGGTCATGGTCAAACCTAAATCAAACCATCCTCAAATGATAAATCTTGTAGTTTCTCAATCGACTCTGACGACCCTGACCCGTTTGGATTTTATTTGTTATAACTCAATGCACTTGGAAGCTGTGGATTGGTTGTCACTTGTCAGGTAGGCTCGGAGTTACTCCGAACCTAAAGTTACAGCTGGTGACAGACTGTCTACAACCAAGCTTCTTCCAACCTTCTCTTTCTCTCTCTCTTCCATAATCTCATTCGCCTCCACTTTCATCTCTTCTTTTCTCCCTCGTCTAGTTGCCTTGAGATTTTCTTCTTCGTTCTTGGAATCCTGTGTATTCCCCTGTGGCAGGTAGGGAATGTTGGTTCGTTGAGCGACTTCTTGCTTCGACGCGGTGGAATCCTGATCTGAATATTGCATCAATCTTTCTGGGGATTGCTGTCGATTTTGTTTCTTAAGGTATGCCTGCTGATTCTTTCTATTTTGGTCCTATGGTTTGCAGATTGTTTGTTGTTAGTTGTGTGGTATTCAGTCGTCTATCTAGGGTTCAGACAGTCATTCTAACAATTGGTAGGGATTTGTGTGCTTTTTTTGTCAGTCAACAACCCTGAAGAACGTCACGGCAGAAGGGGCAGAAATAAAAAAGGGAAGGCGACGGGCATCATAGGGTCTTTGTGTATCGATGCTGGCAGGGAGCATGCGTGGAATCTGTTGTTCGGGTGATGTCCTTGCGCAGACATATTGCCGATGCGTTCGGTGCAGCGACGGTTTCTCTACTGCTTCTCCTAGCTGTCCTTGGCTTACTCTGCATCGTTTACTCAATCTACTTCCGATCTCAAACCCAACAACGAAGGCGAGATCATCCAATTCAACTGAGATACTTTAACGGCCCCTGGTTAATCCGAATCGCGTTCATTTTAGTTGCGATTCTTTGGGGATTTGGGGAATTAATAAGACTAAGGTTGCTAAAAGGGCGGGGAAGGATATTCACCACACCAGCATTGCAAGATACCATATGCAAGTTCTACGTAATCTCCAACATCGGATTCGCCGAACCGACCTTGATTCTCATGCTCGTGTTCCTCCTCCGTTCTTCGTTGCAGAAGAAAGAATCCGGCGCTCTCAGTCACCGGTGGGACAGAAGAGTCATGCTTTACGTCTTCCTCATCTGCTTCCCGATCTTTATCCTGCAACTCGTCCTTGTTTTTTCCGGACCCGTACTCGTAACGGTGGAGGAGGATAGTAGCCAGGCCATGGTCAAACTAAACAAGTACTTTACAGACGTGTCCTCTTACTTGCTTGACGGCACCGGCACCGTAGTTTGCCTCTACCCATTGATCAACACTCTCCTCCTTGGCCTCTTCGACGCCATTCTGATAAGTTACCTAGCATATCTCGGATTCAAGATGCTAACAACAGTGATCAATAAGAGCCTCCACAGGAGAATATACGTCCTGGTTGTCTCAGTGATCTCTCTGTTGCTGCTCAGGGTGAGTCTTCTTGGTGTCTCAGTTTTGCCCCGACCAGGAGGTTTTCTGCACGAAACGTTTGTTTTCATCGCCTTCTCAGCACTGCTTTCGTGTACCCTCCTCTGCATTTGGATGCTGGTTTACTGTCCCATAGCGGACTCCCTGGCGTTGAGAGATCTCGAGCATTGTCAAGTTGCCGAAGAAGAGTTTATCACGCCATTTGACGATTACTACTGCGGCGGCGCAGACACTGCGTCTGTCACGGCCGTCACTTCTTCTTCCTCAAGCCAGATGTAGAATGGTTAAAATCTCCTTTTTTTATCTATCTCAGTTTTGGTGTTTTTGCTATAAAGGGAATTTAGATTGTAAATGGTTTGAATTTGAAGAAAGAAGTGTATAGTTTTTTTTTATTGTATCGTCGCTTCCTGTTTTTTTTCAATTTACGTTTTACTCCGTCCTATTGGCAATCACTTTCGCTTTAATCATATCTTGCATTAGTTATTTAGATACTTTGCTTTCCTACTACTTACTTGGCACATATCGTGGATCGTCCGTAATCATTTGTAGCATTACTGCTGGGAAATTGGGATTAAATTCCAAAACATTCCTTTCTTCTTCTTCTTCTTCTTCTTCTTCTTCTCTTTTGCGTACGAACTACGTTTTGATCAAACCCTAATCATTTACCGAACTCCGGCATGGCGGAGATGGAGGAGTACACAGCTGAGCTGTTGGATTGGGAGTTGCTGCAGCACCCAAACGAGATCCCCTCTCTTGAAACTGACGATTCTGAAACCCAGAATTACTTAGTTGTCGACTCTGATGATGGCGTGACTGTGGAGGTTCGTTCTCGTGGTTCGGACGGAGAGATGGCTGTTGGTTCGGAACTGGAGGAGGAGAAGGGGAAGGGAATGGTTGAAGTTCCAGGGGATGTCAATTCGTCGGATTTGATGGGGAGGATGTATGTGGAGGAAGAAAAAAAAGAAGGGAGTTATGGAGGAGTTGAGATTGTTAAAAAAATCGAGTCAAAGAGTGATGATTCTCAACATCCGGAGGAGGTTAGTGACGAAGTCGACAGATCAATAACCTCGAAGGCGAATTCTCTAGAATCGGAGACGATCCCTATGAAGAAGAGTGAAACAGAAAATATACCTATCATCAGCAATGGAATCAGTTCTAAGTTGGTACTTTTTTGGAAGCTCCCACTGGACCTAATCAAGTACTGTATTTTCAACATGAAACCTGTTTGGTCAATATCTATAGCAGCCATGGCCGTGATGGGGTTTGTAATGCTTGGGAAAAGAAGATGGTACAGATTGAAGAAGAAGAAGAATCAGACCATACCTGTGAATCTCAGCTTCAGTGGCAGCAAGGTGAACATTATCTATATTGATTTTCTGAGTAGATATTAAGATTTGAAGTTAGAACACTATACTTATCTGTTCATAACTTGCATGTAATATGCAGAGGGCATCACAATCAGTGAGTCGAGTTGCACGTCTGAACGAAGCTTTTACCACGATTAGGCGTTTACCTCTCATAAAAGCTTCTTTCCCGGCCTCCGGAATCACTCCATGGCCTGCAATGGCATAGCGATAAGACAGACAATAAGGATTAAGATAAGTCTTTCTTCTGTCCATCCACAAAAGTAATAAACTCTTGCTTCTGCCTTTTATACATAAATAAATCTTTGATTAGGCGTGTGTTCTCTGTGTTTTGTTGTATATTCATTATGATTTTGTCATGTCTGCATATTTAATGAATCATTATGTGTGCGTGTGGATTATCTCAACTAGTTTGTGTAGACTCTTAAAGTTCACGAAGTCTGTCTGATATTCAAGTTTGTTTAGTATTTGGTATTTTGGTTTGAAAAGACACACAGTTTGTGTGCTATCAAACATCAATAACATGAGGAGGAGGATTTAGACGACTTAGTTCAACTAGTTTCAACTTCATTCAATCAATCCTTCACTCCAGAATTTGAATGAAATGAGTTAAAAAGAATTCACAGTTTTGAGGCCTGAACCTTGAGTGTTATTTGAGGTTTCCATTTTGAAAAGGAATGGTTTAATTTTTATAGTTGAGCAACTTAACATGAAATCCAGACTGGAGATCATGTGGTAGTTAACATGTCCTTGCCAAACCTGTAAACATCAAGTACAGTCATAACACACACATCCAGGTGATCCAGCAATGCAATGTAATTATGTAGATATGCAATAGAAATTTGAATTTATATATTCACAAAAGAAGAAGTAGTTTTCCTTTCCACCCTGATTTTACACTGAATTCTTGTCTGTAAACAGCATAGAAAGCAATAACAATTCTAAACTGCTGGCTCATCATGCGTAGCATGTCCTGTGCCTACTATATATGGTAACCCTGGGCCCAGTGCCGCCTTGGCCCCAACTTCCGGCGGCGTGACCGGCCGGGGAGGCAGGCAATATGACTTGTTCCTTGTGAAAAAAAAGAATCAAAGAATCAAAAGAATTATCTCCATTGTAGGAGGAGAGGGAGGGAGGGAGAGAATCCTAGCCTAGTCTACCCTAGCCTCTCTTCAGTATTTCATGAGTTTGGAGGACATATTGAGAAGTGGCCGAAGTGCGCTTGGAGCGAATTTCCGAGCAAAGAGATAGCAGACTGAAGTAGGTCTGTTATTGTAAGTACAGATGGTTCCATTGTTTCTTATCGAGTTTATAAAATCCTCGGTAACATCCTCGTTCCCGAACATGGCTGGATGAGGACCTTCTCGCGACCAATCCACCCAAGTTACGGTTCGGTTTGAATTCAAACTGCCATTGAACATGTTTAGATAGGTTGGAATATAATGTTCATCTGGGTAGCACGAAGGTCTGCAATACTTCTTGAAGACATGGTAGTATTTAGACTCTGATACCATGGTGACTGCTAACTTTCGATTTAACTCGAACCACTCCGAACCTTTCCGCCATTGGAAAGGTCTGACCTCCGGATACATATGGCGGCTGTACCGCCCTCGTCCGCGCGGGGTGTCTTCGTCGTAGGATTGAACGTAGCTCTGCTTGGAGTTTATCAAGTAGTTGTACACTTTGGGAAAATTGAATATCGGAATGCAGCTCTCCGAGAGCAGAACAAATCTCTCGTTGTTGAAGTCCAGTAATGCATTTGCCAGAAGTCGTTTCTCTGCATCTACCAGTGTTATCGATCCCCATTCCACAACCTGACCAAAGGAATCACATGAGTGAGTAGGGAGCAGATATGATGAAACAGTATGTTAATGTATGGATGTGATTGTTGGTTATCGATTGGATGGATGGTGGTTGTTGATTTAGGGTACCTGGCTTGGAATCTCCTGACGGTAAAAGGCGGAGGTTTTGGAAACATTAAGTTTATATCCAGGGGCAGTATGAACGTAGACGGAGAAGTACTTCTCATGGCCGTCGAAGAACTTATCCCATAACGGTTGGAGAGGAATCGAACCTCTTGTCATGAACATGAAGGCGACTTTGGGGACCCTCCTGAATGGGTAATCTTTGATCGTAGGCACCATCGACCCTCTCCAGAAAAGCTGCTGGTCGTTCATGTTATGGTTGACTTGTGCAGGTTTTACAAAATTCCGAATACCGGAGCAATCCCTGTTGCTGTTGGAGATGTAACGCGTTTCCGGGAAGAAGACATCGGTGTGTAAAGGGTAGTATCTCGTGAAAGTCGAACTTACCGAAAGACCCAACACGCCTCCGGCCATGAAGATGACCATGGCCGTGACGATCCGGATTAGACCTATTGAGAATTCCTTTCTTGGTGTTGCCGGGAAGAACTCGTTTGAGACGTCGACTTCGTCTCGTTTGCTCTTGGGAAGAGATTTCATTCTCTGAACAAGGAAGAAAACAACAAAAGAAGGAGATGTATGTACGTATGTAAATCTCTGTCTGTGTGTGTGTTTAAATCTGAGAAGGGAGATGAGCAAGATACGGTTCCCCCTCCGCCCTCTGGGATGCTGCAAGATGATGGTGAGCCAGTTGCGAGAATGACGAGATCGGAGAGGTAACCCAAAAAGGAAATGAATATTGAATAGAAAGGAGTTGGATATAATTAGATTAGAAACCTAATCGAAAGGAAAATGCAGATTGGAAGCGAGCAAGACGGCGATGGATGAAAATGGTGAAGGAGACGGAGAGATTGAGAGTGGGATCCTACGCAGAAATGACAAGGCAAAAATGATGGAAACGGACAGAGATGGGGGAAAACCAGGGAAGACCAACGAAAGGCAGGATTAAATAGAAAGACAGGTCGACAGACATATCATGAAGAACAGCAACAAAAATACCTTTTTATTTTTATTTCTTAAAAAAAAAAAATAATAATAAACGGCTGTGAGGCTACGAAATTTTGTCTCTTTATCGTCCATTCATCGGACCATCGCTGTTTCTCCTCATTTTGGCAACCGCGTCATCATAAGTCGTAACGGCTAATTTCCTAAATCCTTTCCCCAGTCCTCCCTCTGCCTCACCCTCACATTGTTATCCTTTTGGCCTTTTCTTATTATTATTACTCTTTAAACACAATTGACAGGTGACGTCATGATAACCGTCCATATTAGAAATCAATCGATGATGGATGATCATACGTCATAGATTGGTGAGTTTATGGAAATATCCAAAAATGAGCAAGTATAACTTTTGAAAGTCGTTGATTTTCTTATTCCATTTTTTACTCCGTTTGGCGGTCTATTCGTTTGATTTGATCACATCAAAATATGAAAACTGAACGACTATTTCAATTTTCAATTAATTGAATAAGTATGTAATGTAATGTAATTAGTCAAGTAAAAGAAATAAATAATATTACATAACAGTAATGATTAATGAATAGCATTTTAAGAACCAAAGAACATACATATACATACGTTATACAGTTATTATTCGTATACGGTGGTTGTAT
The DNA here is from genome assembly GCA_001185155.1 of Zostera marina. Classification (NCBI taxonomy): domain Eukaryota; kingdom Viridiplantae; phylum Streptophyta; class Magnoliopsida; order Alismatales; family Zosteraceae; genus Zostera; species Zostera marina. The sequence continues at coordinate 524,185 of LFYR01001099.1, read as the reverse complement.
AAGATAGAATATTATAAAGAAACACGGTTCAAAAGATGAATATTTCTGACTATTTCCAACTAACAAGAAAAGCAGAAGACATCGAAATTGCTGTCATTTGTTGTTGTTCTTGGTAACGCGCCGCAAAAGCTTTCCAACCCAAACCAAGCTGTCAGATGACGTGACATCCATTGGTCGTTGCCGTTGGTTGTATACTTATACAAAGAAACAAAAAATTATGTGAGATATTTTCAATAAGATACATGAAAATGAAATCAATAAATTATCATGATATTTTTTTCAATAAAAATGGTATTAAAGTAGTTCATTTTTCATATATTTATTTATTTATTTTTTATTATTATTATTTTTTTTTTTTTAAACCTGTTAGAGTATTAAGTAGTTCTTACTTCATACTGTTCATAGGCATACAAAGAAAAAAAGTTATTTTATATTTATAAATTATAACTTAAATAATTAAATTATATTCAGCAAATGAAGTATTGGAGATTTAGAGTATAACCCCTTCCAACTTCTCAGCTTTAAGATTTGTCAATTGTCAAATATCGAAATTCCAATATAAGATTATCTTCCATCACATTCTTAGTTGTCATTTTATTACATATTTACATGCATGTTAAAAAAATTTCAGAAAAGTCCAAACTATTTTCTTTTATTAATACCATTTTCAATTTTTCACATATAATTAACTAATCAATAAAATAGTTAGAAAATAAATTACTCATAAATTCTTTAGCAATGTTACTTTTTTGTGAAATATGTCCTTATGTTTCTACGATTTTTAATTTCGTCCAAGTCATCTCATCCACTCGCCTCTTCAGACCGCCTCTTGTTTTACTGTGCCACTCGTCCACAAAACCTGGAGGTTGGGGATTTGGAACTTTCTGCGTCCGCGATCGTCGGAGATATTAGAGGATCCAGGTATGGGACTTGACGTATTCATGCTCTACATCGCTTCGCCGGTTTCTCACTGTAACTGTCGCTTTTTCAGGATCTGTTTTGTGTGTAACTGTCTTTTGTTATTTATTGTGCCCAATTGTGTTCGTTTTTGGAGTAGCGTTGTTACTCATGTGTTTTTGGATTGAAGTTGTGAGTTTTTTTGTGGTGGAATCGATTGGTTTCGTATTTGTGATTCCCGGGATAGCATATAGATTGGCTTGTTTTTACTTTTTAGTGTGGGTAAATGGTAATGGATAAAAACATTTTTTTTTATGTCAACGGTGCAATCGATTGTACCACAGTAGTTAATAGAATTCTATACAACAAGCATCATGTGTTTGCATGAGTATAGTTGTAAAAAATCTTTGGGTTTTAAAATCTCAACCTCTTGTATCACACAAGGTTTTCACTATTAAAATTTCTTGTGCAAAATATCGATAACTTGATTTTTCCCCTATCAGGGGAACGATTGTCGTCGTCTTATCAAGCTAGTACACGAGGCATGATCGAAACGGGAAGCTTGAATCTTCATTGTTTTAATTTATCTCAAAATCAATCTTCGTCAATAAGGTATTTTGTTGATCTTGTCTACATATAATAGGACATCATCCATCTTCCCAAGAGTGAGAAAATGTGTTTTGTTCATATTTAGTTTGGTTACAAAATGTGCGATTCATTCCTTTGTAACTCATATTTCTTTACATATCTTATAGCAAAATAAGTGTATCACTATAAGTACCTTTTTCCTTATTAAAGATACATTATCTATTAAGAAAAATATGCCTCTATCTAATATAGTGACTGATCATTTCAGAATCAGTTCTCAGAAATGTATAAATCACACTAATCGTATTTATGGACTTCGTATGGACGCTCGTCCTGTCTCGGGCCTAGAGAAAAGGTCCTTGGTCGTGAAAAGTTTTCCAGGAATTTATCAGCCTTTGTTGGTCTCAAAAAATCCATTTCAAAGACATGTGTCTTCTTCTGAGACTGCCTTAACTTCTCAGATGCAGGTTGCACCCAATAAATTTATCATGGGCAATGACAAAGTTGGGGTTCTCTTACTTAATCTTGGAGGTCCAGAGACTCTTGAAGATGTGCAGCCATTTTTGTTTAATCTTTTTGCAGATCCGGTAATATGCCTACTCTGTATCATTTTGATTAACTTGTGTTTCTCATATTATTTTTCATCTTCGTTGTTAATTTTTTTTACCCTATTACTTTATGTGAATGATGTGTTTGAAATTATAACATAACTTTTATACTGTCGTATTTAAAACACATGATTTTATGATATGTATAAATATTTGTTGACAGAATTTCTTAGTAATAAATATCCAGAAACTATTAATTTGATAGGACATGGAGCATGCTTTCTTGTATCCCCCCCCATGTCTTATTTTTTCCTAAATCCTGAAATATTTTCTTCTTATTTTATCTGTAAATTTTTACAGGACATCATCCGTCTTCCAAAGTTGTTTGGATTTCTTCAAAAGCCTCTTGCACAATTCATTTCTGTTGCTAGAGCCTCCAAAAGCAAAGAAGGTTATGCTTCTATTGGTGGTGGTTCTCCCCTTCGACAAATGACTGATGCACAAGTAAAGTTTTTTGCTTACATGGTTACATTATTTTTCAACCATGCTTTGTTACCAAATCTTTGTCAAACTAGTTTATTAAGATTTTTTAAAATAATCACATGATTCATTTGCTTCTGCCTTTTCATTCATACTGTAATTAAAATTTTAGATTTGTTGTGTTATATTAAAAGATCTGGCAGAGCATTTAATGGTATTTACACATGCAGTTTTATATAGTGGTCGTAATCAGTTTTATTTTTGCATTTACAATACATAAAACAATTCATAAAATCCAAATGCAAAATGCAAACCAAAAGAGTAATAAAAATTACATTCCAAATACAACATTCAAACTAAATTTACTTTGCAAAAGAACAAGAGTTGCAACTTTTTTATCCTTATATATGTCAAATAGCGTTGATTACCAAAATGAGAAGATGTTTGAAAGTGCTCACCTGAGCTGCTCATGTGGTCTCAGAATCGGTGACATTGTAGTAGAGGATGTTACCAGATTGGCTGAAGGAATTCTTGAGCCATTCAGATGAACTTTCCTCGAACAGATTTGCCACGATATCAACTTCACAGATGTTTACGCTATCATCGGCCTTGGGAAAATCTTTTATGACAGCGTTAATTTCAGTGTTGTTCTCCGATGTCGTTAATTTCGTTTGCAAAGGTCATGGAATGATCGGATCGTGTTTTGATTGAAGTTACAAACGATTCGTATTCCTGTACCAGCTCCCCAATGTGAAAAATATAATTTAAGTATCTTTGAGTCTTTCTCTTGCATGAACTAGAGCATCTTTTGCGATACTGACATAGGTTTTTTTGTCATGTAAATTTTCTGCCTGTTCAGCATTACATATAACATAAGTTTGAAATACTACATTAGTACACTTATCACTTGGGTCTTAGCTCTTCATCAATTAACTAAATGTAAGGTCAAACACAAACATAAGCACATAAGGTTCAAATCAAATCCCAAAACATAACTTAACAAGTTCTTCCAACTTCCAAGATTACTCATTATAAGGTTGTAGACAAGAATCATCTATGTCTACTATGGAATGCTATTGGGTGCTTGTCGTGGTATATATGGACGGAAAGAAATAAAAGATACAAACAGCGTTAGTAGGCCTCTTGAGGTAGTCCTTAAGGAGGTCATTAAAGACATCAGTTTCTCCTTTGATCCGAAGTGTTACAAGAAGAATTGTTGTCACTCTTTGGAGACATTTATAATGGAAGTATGGGAGACCAACCTCCTGAAGCAGCGTATCTAGTTACTATATAACTAGATTACATAGCTAATGGAAGAGAGTCAATGATCTTCTTGCTCTCTTTTTTTTATACTCTATGTAACTTGGCCATTGCCCTTTTTTCTTAATGAAATTTAATTGCTTTAAAAAAAAAAGAATCATCTATGTAGGAAGAACCCATTGCTTTCTCAAATGATAGGAACTAGGAAGAACCCATTACGAATTTATGCATCCTTATAAAAAACCTTGATTTGATTATTTTAATCTCAAACAGTGAGATCAAGGGGAGAGATGGAGGGAAATAACCTTAAGATATCCAAGGGGAGAAATTATATATATATCGTTTTTAGGGGGTGGGGCTTGATAACATTAATAGTACAAACTTAGTTCTTTTTATAATCAAATTCAAACATTAAATCTTTCAATTATGCTTGGTCTTCATTTTTTTGATTCAATTATATATTTTTTCCTACTAGGCAGAACAACTAAGAAAATCTTTGATTGACAAAAGTGTGCCTGCACATGTGTATGTTGGAATGCGTTATTGGCATCCCTTTACAGAAGAAGCTATTGAGAAGGTAAAAAAAATCATTATACTTGCCAATGATCATGTTCGTTTAGTATGACTGCAGATTTTTCTCTATGGAGTTGTGTTCATTTTGGTTATCAGCATTCTTTTTAATAGATCAAACAGTCGGTGATCTTTCTTTTAAATTTTATTATTGGTTAATAAATTAAATAAAGAAATTAAAATAATCTGTTTCTGTATGTATTTAGAAAATTAGAATCACGTGAATGAAGGTTGCACTTATCTTCTATTCCTTTTGAGGTATTTAGATTGTAAAAGATATTTTTAATAATCGTCTATGCAGATTAAAAATGATGGCATCACCAAGCTTGTTGTGCTGCCTCTTTATCCTCAGTTCTCAATATCTACAAGTGGTTCAAGCCTTCGTTTATTAGAAAGTATTTTCAGGTTAGTTTTTGCTTGTAATTAATAACTTTGGTCATATAGAAGCATATATAGACTTGTTGACAGTGCTTTAGTTATTCAGGGAGGATGAATATCTGGTTAACATGCAACACACAGTCATACCATCTTGGTACCAACGAGAAGGCTATATCAAATCCATGGCAAATTTAATTGAAGTGGAATTAAAAAAATTTCAAGACCCTCAGCAGGTACATACAATTATACTTTTTAGTACGCACTATTGACATAAAGATAATCAGATGTAAATTTTTTGCTATAAAAATTGAAGCATAAATGTAGAAATTAAAAGAAAATATGTGGGAAAATATAACAAAACAATGGCCAATCCCAGAGAAAGGAATGGTCACTTTTCAGACACCTGGAATAAGCACAGCTTTAACGAGATATTCTGCATGTTCATTTTAATCTTACCCTAGTGAAAATCAGCTTAATTTTGAAACGAAATAGCTGAATAAATATTACAATTATGCTTTAGTTGTCATAAATAAATAAACAATTTTTTTCTACATATATTTTGTAAGATGCTCATCTTATAAATGGTGTTCAGGTTATGATATTTTTCAGTGCACATGGTGTGCCACTTTCTTATGTTGAAGAAGCTGGAGATCCATACAAAGCAGAGATGGAGGAGTGTGTAGATTTTATCATGCAAGAATTGGAAAATAGGAAGATTTCTAATGCTTATACTCTTGCTTATCAGGTAGGTGGTGCGTAGTTTGACAGGATATACTTATTGGCTATTCCATGAATTTTAATTTGGGATGTAAACTAAAATACTGGGATTATCTAGTTCGACGTGACATTACATTATTTATTGTGTTATTGCTTTCGATTACCAATAATTAACATAATGTATTCTGTTTTTAGAGTCGAGTCGGTCCAGTAGAATGGCTGAAGCCATACACTGACGAAACCATTGTTGAACTAGGACAGAAGGGAATTAAAAGTCTTCTGGCAGTACCAATCAGGTAATTTCACTTGTAAATATGTACAACCAATCGAGTACTTATTCCCATGACATCTCTATGATTTTACTATTACTCATTGTCAATTCATTCATTTATTATTATTTCCAGTTTCGTGAGTGAACATATCGAAACACTTGAAGAAATCGATGTCGAATACAAAGAACTTGCAATGGAATCTGGAATAACTGAATGGGGAAGGGTCCCAGCTTTAGGCTGTGAACCCAATTTCATATCTGATCTCGCTGATGCTGTAATTGAAAGCCTCCCTTATGTTGGTGCTATGGCTGTGTCGAATCTTGAGGCCAGTCAGGTGATGGTTGTATATTACTATTCTACAATTTTTGAAAGTGGAGTCGATTTCAAAGATAGGAGTAAACTTAGTAAGAAATGGATGTTGTAATTTAAATAAAAATTCTGGTTTCCTGCAGACCCTTGTTCCTCTGGGAAGTGTGGAGGAGCTACTTGCAGCATATGATAGCACACGTGCCGAGCTACCATCGCCTGTGAACTTGTGGGTATGGGGTTGGACCAAAAGTGCCGAAACATGGAATGGAAGGGTAGCCATGTTAGCTGTGCTTGCTTTATTGGTGGTAGAAGTGACAACAGGGCATGGTCTTCTTCATCATTGGGGAATTTTACCAGTGTTCCACCGATAAAAAGATGGTTAGTAAAGCAGACTCCCCCTTGAATTTACCTTTCAGTTTTTTGCTGGTGACCTTTTTGACTTATTTTCATAAATGCTAGTTGGCTTTGTTGAAGATATTTATAGAAATTTTGGTGAAGTGGCGATAAACTTTTTTTTTACACACTAAAAAAGTACTTTTTAATATTCAAAAATAAAAAGTGAACGAATTATTCTGATACTCAATTACTCATTACTCGATGCTTGTTTGCTAGATTTCTTGTTGAAGAAAGAAAAAAATCTCATGAATAGTGTTGAAGACTTGAAGGGTTCAAAATCTTTCCATGAGATTGCTTTCTTCGCAGGGAAGCAAAAGATTTGCCTGGGAGTGATGTTGCAATATCAAATTATCATATTCTAGGTAGGGTACACAGTTACACACCACCCTCTCTCCTTTAGCTTGGCATATACTATTTTGTTTGTGTGAGAAGATAAATTATGAAAGATTTTAAAAGTAAAAGAGTTGTTGAGAATTGAGATATTTGTTGAACCCTAACTCGCAAAGTCACGTAACATGACTCATTGATATGTCATAGTCCATCACGCACAAACATGTATTTATTTTTATCCAAGTCTTGTGTTATGAATTATTGATGATGATATTGATGATGAACTGTTGATAAATATATTCATGATTCATGCACACAGATTTGATTTCTGATTTTACTAACTATTTAAGATTTGAAAATGAAAATGAATGATGACTAAGAACAGTGGGAATTTAAGAAGAAGAGTTAATTCCCGATCTAATCTATTTTTTTTACTTACTGCATTTCTTTAAACATTGTTTATTATCTGTTTAGTTTTTACCATTAATAAAAAAAAAGTTAATAACATAAAGACAGTTGAACTGTTGAAAACAGAGCGAAAATGACAGGAAGAGAGGGAATCATAAAGGACATGGTACCTGTTTCTCTTTGATATTTGATATTTACAGTAGATTTGGACGATCTTAAACCATTAATGCAGGAGGAGGAATGACCAATAAGAGCCACATACATAATTAAATAATGGTCAAAAACCGCCGTCATTCATTCACATTCACCAGTCAGTGATCACTGATCATCACAAGTTCACAACATTTTAAACTTATTATCATGAAATTATTTACCTAATCCCTATTCCCTTTGAGTTGTTGACTTGTGTTAGTTAAAATTTAGAAGGGAAAAAAATGGAATGACAGGAAAAGAAAGAAAGAAGAAGAAAAAAGATTTAGATTAACACTTTAAACTTTTTAAGTTAAGATCTGTTTAGTTAATGCCACATTGAAGTAGAAAGTGGAGGTGGAGCCCACTTTAAAATCGAAGATTTTAGAGAGATCTTGTGTGATGGTGTGCGTGCCTTGGATTTGGTTGTCGGAAACAGAATCTTTCATATCTTTCTCCTTTTTTCCATTCCTTGAGGATTTGGGCAATTTGGATTCCTCACTTGCTTTCTCTATTTTCCTTACATCTCTTCTCCCTTTCTCCTTTTCCTCCCATCTTGTGTTTGAACGATGGAGGAAGAGAGAAGAAGAGTGGTGAGGGTTTTGGTGGTAGACGACTCCATTGTAGACAGGAAGATAGTAGAGAAACTACTCAAGAATGCTGATGGTAATTTTGAAGGTACATCTTCTTCTTTTTTACAACCCCCTCCTCCTTTTCTTTTTCTACTATGGTTTGATTTGGTTTCGGTTTCCAGTTATTGTCGTCGACAGTGGAAAGAAAGCCATGGAAGTTCTTGGTTTGCTGACGAAAGAAGAAAACAGCAGCAAGTCTGGGACCAGTGATGATGGGCATAATAAAATCGACATAATTCTCACAGATTACTGCATGCCGGGGATGAGTGGCTACGATCTTCTGAAGGCCGTGAAAGTAATAAAATTAATCTGATGCAAGATATCTGTCTGTCTGTCTGTCTGTTGTTAAATTTCATCATTTATTTATTCATTCATTCTCTACTTCTCAGGGAAGTGATTGCCTTAAATCGATTCCCATTGTGATCATGTCATCGGAGAATGACCCTCGGAGAATCACCAGATGCGAAGCAAGTGGAGCCGAGGAGTTCATCTCAAAGCCATTAAAAACAGCAGACATAATAAGACTGAAGACCTACGTCAGGCCCCCTCCTGAAGAAGGACCCGATGCTTCTTATTCTGCCTCTGCTGTTGCCTCTATGGAAAACCCAAAGAGTGCCGGTACAAAGAGAAAACGCTCTATAGAAGAAGACATGAATGGGTCGTCGGACAGACAGAGCAGACCTCGTCTGGCCAGAGTCACCGTTGTTTAAGATTTTACCGACAAGGAGTGATCGGAGAAGAGAGCCTTTTCTTTTTCTTTTTTACACGTAATCTTGATATTTTCTTTTGTTGTAATTTCGAAATATCAATTCAATATTTCGATCTATCGTCACTTGTAAGCTGAAATTTGAAAATATCGATTATTGGATTGAAATTGAAAGTATGGAACTCATTCAATCACTCACTCACTCAGTGATTATAATAAGATAATGAAAGAGTGGGAGACAAGTAGTCAAGTATACAACATTACAGCTATTTTTATTAAACTTCAAATAACATTTAATAAATCATCTGCCAAAAAATTATTTTTACAAATTTAGAATATTATTACAAATTGCATTTTCTATTTTTCTCCACAGGAGGGGTCCACAGCCACAGGCCACAGGGACAGGGGGGGCACAGGCCACAGGATACAACCATTCAGGATTTGAAGCTCCAAGAGTCCGAGACTTTGGTTTGGGGTTGGAATTAGGGTTTTTTTAGCGCTAGACAACGACGCTCAGGTGAGGAGGTATCAGGGATGTTCATGGAAGATGGCGACTTGGACCTCGGCGATTTCAACCAGGACGTTGATGAGATGTTAAGCAGTTGTTCCATGGGTGGATTCTTCAATGACGTCTCCAGAGACACGCAGGCATGTACCCACACCCACACCTGCAACCCTCCCGGTCCCGATCTCGCCAATACCCACACGCACACCTGCTTCCACGTCCACACTAACATTCTACCCACGCCCGACTCCGCTGGAGTTCGCGACGTCAAGAAGCGAAGTGTTGGGAATCGCGAGGCGGTCAGGAAGTACAGAGAGAAGAAGAAGGCGAGAACGGCCAGTTTGGAGGATGAAAATCGTGATCTGAGAGAGGAGAACCGGGTGCTGTCGAAGAAGGTACAGTATTTGGCATCGCTAGAGGCTGAGAATACTAGGCTCAAGTGCATGCTTTTGGATTTCAAGGGGAGGATAGATGGTGAGATCGGATCTTTTCCGTATCAAAGACAGCAGCAGATCAAGGGTTCATCGGGGAATTCCAATCCCCTTACTCTGCTAAACAATGCCAATTTCAATGGAAATTCCTGCATTATGAGCTGTGGAAATGCCCAGGGATTATTTCCTAATGTTTGTGAATTGGGAACGGCCACTCCATGCTTGAGACCTTCTACTTCTTCCATGGAGAATAATGGGGCTGCCTGCAAATCAATTCAAACTAGTACAAAGGAGACCTAAATTGCTGGTATTTATATTACAATTTTTATAAATATATATATATACATATCTGGATTTGCTGCACTGCTCTCTGGTGATGGTAGGTAAACTATAAAAGTAGAAGTTTTTATTTATTTTATAATCAACTTCACTGGAATAAACCTAATAACACAATAAAAGTAGTCGTTTTGGGAATTTTGTCAAACATAAGGTAAGGATTCTTTGCAGTAAATTTAAATAACTTGGCAAATCTTTTTCCAACAAATTAGTATACAAACAAGAAAGTAGAGACAAATACACATGATTATTGGTGATAAATCTTCAAAATACATCATTAGGAAAATTCCAAAGAGATGTAAACAAGCCCCACATTCATGATTCATCATGTTTGAGATATCTATAAAGGGCAACAAGCAATAAATAGATACAACCAAACAGAATTGTTGTTCTTGTTGTAGTTGGTAGATAGTAGACATAATCCAGAACCCTTTTAGATACTAATGATTGGCGCCAATATACTGATTTTACTTCTCCCACTCCGCCATTGGAACGAGACGGGCATCTTGCTTAGAAGAATTGAACTTCATACTTTCTTTCAGCTGAAATGGACTTACGCAGTCTTCTTCTTGCCTACTAGAATTGAAATTCGTACTTGTTGGCTGATGATGATTCAGACTTGGATGGTGGTCACCCTGAAATTGCAAATTTGTTGCTTGATTCATTGCAAAAGCTTGGCTCCAACCCATGATATGTGGCAAGGTAAACTACATTCAAGATATATAGTATATTGCACATCAATCAATTGTTGGACAAAACATTATAACAAAAGCAAAAAGAGGGAGGGGGATGATTCAATGAAATAGATCTGGATCACTAACACTAAAAGCAGTGCGCATGACAGTGAACTCAGCTTTTGTCACAGGGAGACTGAATCTCTCTGATGTTTTTAAGATAGAATTATTTACAGCTGCATTGTGATGAAAGAAGGTAAACATAAGCTGAAGGGAAGACACAAGAATGCAATCATGTAAATGTTAACAATCAACACATAAACATGGTATGCTTACTCAAGTTAAAGAAATATCCACCATTCTGTGAAGGTATTGGAATTATATTTAGTGTCTTTTTAATCTGACCTTCAAGGCTGAAATTAAATAAACAGAATTCATCAAACAGTTTCATCAACACCTGCATCTTTCCCATTATACATGTAAACATACCCTGATTTCATAGAAGGATCATGCACAAATTCACAAGATTCATTAGGATCCAGGCTAATTAGGCATCCAAGCTCAGTGGCATTTAAAGCAACTACCTGTGATGCCATCGATATTGGCAAGAATTGTAAACATCAGAGAAAAGAATTTGTTCTTAGCAAGCACTCAAGCTGTGTGTTTTGTATGTATGTGGAAGAGTGAATAAAATAAAACCCTAGATCTGAGCAAATAGAGAAATAACCTCCTTCTTTTGATAATCATACTTGCGCGCACCAATAGCTGGCATGAACTTGAGAAACATGGTACCTTTCCTATTGATTACGGATGTTCCATTCTGCAAAGAGCAAACACCAACCAACATGTTACTATGGCAAAATATATAACCAGGTCCAGATAGATGATAGATTCATACAAGATTCTTGACATATTTGGGAAGAAATGGTTCGATGATGAGCGCAGCTTTGCCCTTGAAGATTGTAAAAGCGGACAAACTGGCACCAGCATGAGTTCCTGCAGATGATTGTTCATACCCAGTCCCTGATATCAACAGATTTAGACCAAACAAAAAAACTACATTCCAAATGTACGTGTATGTGGGTATGTAGTGCGTAATACCATGACCAAAAGATGGGTGACCATTTCCAGATAAGAACTTCCGATGGAATGGTGCATCCTTTATGAACAGACCACCAGGTTTCGATTTTGAGGTTGAGGTTGTTATTGAAGATGAAATCAAGCAGGTATTCCTGCTTCTTTCCAATAAACAAATGAACGAACGAACAAGTAAATAAATAAACCCTAAATAAACCCAGAACCCCCTTTCTATCTCACTTATTGAAATTCGAAAACTGGCTAGTTTTTGCTTGAAAACCTGGTAAGCAGGAAGCGGCTCGACCTCATCGTTGTTTCAATCTCCTTCCGCTGGATGTTTACTTGTCGACGTTTCTTCAGGTTTCAACTATAGGATCAAACACACACTGTTTAATTTACAAACATCAAGAAATAGGCTGCTAATTCCCAGTACACTGGGGTGAAAATAAGATAGCAATAACCAAATTCAAAAAGTTAAATATCGATCGGCTATAAAATTAATTAATATGTCAATAATTCCAAGAACATCTCTAGCATTTTTTTTAATAACGGAATTTAACTTTTTATAAGTAAAAAGATTTTCTAAATATAAGTCACAAATGTCACATATTATATTATCAATTACGTCAACATAGAAATTAAATACACAACAAGAACAAAATCCAACACCCACCCTCAATCAGAGGCGTATCCAGGATTCCCCGGCAGGGGCAAAATTCGCCGAAGACGAAAAATTTTTTTTGTACTAATTAAAAAACTTATACAAATTTCAGAAAATACAACCACTGATATTACCTCTAATAGAACTAAATCTGATAAAAGGAGAAAGATAGATCATAAGAATGAAACTATTGGTATTTTACCACTGTTTGACAAAGAAGCAAGGCAAAAGTTATTTCCCAGCAAAGTTACATGTCAGTCAAATGATACCAAAGGAATGCACTTAAAAGAAGCAGTCTCTACCGCTTGCTTAAAAGTAACCAAACAGCCTGCAGAAGTATTTTTATCTTTTCAGAATTCCAAGGACTTTCTTTTCTCATGGAACATAATGATGTTACAATTTCAAAACCTACCAATGATAAACTGTCAAAAAGAAATGCTCGTGGAGCGAAAAAGAACGTTTGTAAAAGCAGCAAAATTAAACAGACATTCGTGAAAGAGATCGTGGTACCTCAATTCAACGATACTAGTGTTGATTGCTGTAGAGATACAGATACTTCCAATGAAATAGAACATAAGTTGGTAAATGTTTCGATTTCAAACCAGAAATCTTTGGAAATTGTGAACATCCTAAATGGTGATGTGAGTAAGGCTTCAAAAGGTAAGCAGTAACCTTGGTAAGAAACGAGTTTTAGAGAGAAGCAGCTGCAGAGCTAAACCAACAACAAATCAACAATACAGCAGTTTGGGGATATGGGAGGAGGAGAGATTGGGGAAGAAATTGGAGGAGGAGGAGAAATCGACAGTATTGGGGAAGAAGATTGGGGGAAAGAAATTTATATAATATATAAATATTGTGAAATTTATATATTAACCCTTAAAAATATTAATATATTGTGAAAATTATACAAAACCCCCTATAAAAAATTTAATTACATATCGGTCCTCCAAAAATTTCCAAATTTTAGGGGGGGCAATTGCCCTCCCTTGCCCTCAATAGTTAGTTACAATCATCTTCTTATTATATTGTGTAAACATATCTTTTCAATTTACATCTTCTTCTACAATCAGACAGAATGCAATGAACATGACTGTGTGTGATCATTATTAACACTGCTTCTACAATCTAGTGAGCTGCACAATGTAAATCAGGATTAACAAAATACATTGTTTAGGTTTTAAAAATCTGAATTCAAAATGTATGCAAAATTATTTTCATACAAAATTTAATATACATTGGCTTCGCCCGGGTTCGAACCGGAGACCTTCAGTGTGTTAGACTGACGTGATAACCAACTACACCACGAAACCTTTGTTTAATAAATTACTATAGTAGTTTATAAAATCATGTAACCTATTTCTCTTAAAAAAAATATTCCGACAGATCATCTTTAAACTATTCGGCTATCCAGAAATGCAACATCTATTGACCTCTCAACCAATATACTGATAACCATTAAAAAATACATTTCAAAACACAAAATGGTATAGGAACAATAAAATAATTTAAAATGAGATGGAAGTTTGATCTACTATCAATATATGATTTACAAAATGATTATGTTTAATCAAAACCTAACTGAGTGCACAATTACAGGTTGTTATCTATTTATACTATTAGATTTAATAATAACTAACTAATAAATGTTAACCTAACCAACTACTAACTGTTTACTGACTGGACTAATCTATCCGTGTGTGTAGACTTGTAAACTTGCAAATAATTTTGGAAAGAGTGCTTAGTCAGAATGTCCGACCACTGATCTGTCCCGAGAATATGTTTAATTACGATGTCACCATTCTTCACCTTTTCACAAACAAAGTGTCGATCTAAGGCGGACCGTTATTCCCAATTCCTGTAACATGGTGCGGACTGCTTCGACTTCATTTCACACGATATTTCATTTCGGTACTCGACCGAACGAGCATGCTCTGCTTCCGCAAAATCCAATATTGAAATGAAGGTTCCTAATATCCAAATAAACAATAAAAATCACAATGGACCTAAAATATTCCAAAGAGTTGGTGATTTGTGTATAGCAAAACTTTAAATAAGGAGAAACTAACTAAAGAATGTTGCAAACCAGACAAGAAAAATAGAGTTGTAGCCTGTGGGGAATAATAAGAGGTGACTGGGAGAGTCAAAAAACACAAAAAATTGCAAGTGGGGAATTAATTATTCCACACAAAAAGTAAAGAGTTGGGGTTAATTTTTCCCAATAAAGACAAATAAATAAATCAAATGCAGATAAATAATAAAATAAAGATCAACAATTATAGAATACATGATTACACTTAATCCTAACCCAATATATTTAAAAGCAGATGGACAAGCAAATCACTATTTATGAGGGAAATTGCTAAAATAGTTTTCATTTAAGAATCACTATAATTCATTTATTGATATTCACATCTAAACATTCTTTTATATCACAATACAAGAGTATGAAATTCTATAAATTTCAATACCACGATTAACAGAACATAATAAACCCAATCCATAACATGCATAAATAAGGTTGTCATTGCCTAAATCAGCCATATATGGTTGCTTATACATTGCAAACTCCTTTCAAATGACTTGATATTAAGGATTTATAGTCCTTATAATATGTCAAAAGGACTGGATAAAATTCTATAAAGTTTTCATATTAGGAATTAGCTCTAATTTGAAACCCACAGGTCTCCTCATGCAGCGTCGGAAGGAGCTGACTTGCTGCTGCTGCAGCCAAGTTTCATGGCTGTAGTGATATCAGGTAATTTCTTTCTTGGAGAGAGCCTCTTGGCTTCTTCATTTGTATAGATACAGATTTTCTTCACCATTGAACAGAACTCACTAGCAAAATAAACATGTTAACAACCGTACACTAAGATATGCAAATTAGTTGATGGAATAGAATATGGATTAAATGGCATTAGTGCAATACCTCCATGGATCATCCCCTACCAACATCATGTCACCCTCATCATCAGTATAGACAATTGTATATTTTTTGACAGATCCAGTAAGCTCACTTTCGATGTTAAACATCTCCTCTAGTTTTCCAAGGAGTTCGTCATATCCCTCCATCCTTGTCAAATCCACAGCTCTTCCAACAGCCATACCATGCATATGAACCTGGGTAGGAAATATAGACATTTTTATGATAAAGATAAATAAATGGACAAATTACTTGACCTACACATCAAACACGCACACAAATAATATCTACAGCGCACACAATACATCCTGGTTAACATACCTTGGTGCAACTTCGAGTTTGCTTAGCTTCAATCTCCAGACCATCAGACCGATTTATTGTTGATGGTTGTGACAACCTATCTGATTCCGCATTCAGAGAAAAAACAGGATGATCATCTTCAACAAAACCAGACATAGCCACTAAGGGCGATGTTTCTTCAGTGGTGGTATTTTCAATAAGTTGAACACCAAACAACCTGTATCCATTACCAGTGTCCTGTTTCTTTTCAGATGTCTCATTGTTAAAACTACCTGAAAATAAGTCAGCATGTGGCTCCTTAAGAATGGGCCAATGCATTTGATTAGTGGATTTCGGAGGTTGGTTACTGTTCACACTGAATGCAATAGAGTTTGCTTTTGAAAGTGGAGAGAAGCGCGGAGTAAAACTATGCGATGAATAAGGTTCTTGGTGACGGTACATGGGAGAATATGAAACAGGATTCCCAGCATCAGTGGAAGGTTTCCACATACCTAAAAAATACGGGGGGGAAATTAGAGGACCATCCTAGAACAGTAGAATGAGAACTCAGTACAAATCCAGTAAGTAATTTGTGGAAGTAAAAAAGGAATTAAAAACGTCGGCCTAATTTAATATAGTTTATTCAATTTCTTTAAATTTTTATTCAAGATCAAATGTCTAAACAAATCAAAGACACGTTAATATAAAGAAACACATACCAAATGCAGAAGAAAGGTCTGATGCAATAGAATTCAATGTTGGAGATCGTGCCCGCTTGGTTCTTGATACCAGTTGGGCAGTGGGAGTATTGGATGTGACCAATGGTTCCAATTCCCACTGTGAAACTCTTTGAGGGCGCGAAATCGACGAAGGCTCATCCCATTGGACCTTCATACAATTTTTGTGACCATATTGGAAATGTTAAAAATGTATATATATTTAATAAAATGGAGTTATCAAAATGTAATTAGCAAAATTTCATAATTCCAAATGTCAAACTTTGAGGAAACATGCCACTGACCTTTAAAGATCTCCATTCTGAACCTTCCCAGTGTGATGATGCATTATCTCCTAGACCTGTTATGGTCCCACTAAACCTACATAATCAAAAACATGTAAATAGATAAATATCACACTTCCAGAGAAATTATGCAAATTGACTAAAAAATGAAGCCATTGTACCTTCTTTCAGGATCTTCTTCTCCCTCAAACCTCATTTTAAACCGCATCCCAATTGAAAGTTTTTGGCTTCGAGCTTCAAGATATTTGTTAAGGCTTACGATAAACTCAGACCTACTTGTTCTGCAATTTAGTAATTATTCAGAGATTAATTTACTATTTCAAACACACACGGACAAATTATTATATAAATATATTTTTTGGCAGATAATATTACAAAAAAATATGAACAAAAACAATGGAAATAGGTAGCTTAGAAATTTGAAATATTCAATTAATGGAATATTTCTCAGAATGCAATTCCTCAGAAAAGAACCAACGTTACATTATTAAATGGGAAAATCTGATTACAAAAAAAACCTTGGTTTGTAGAAGACAGAAAAAAGTGTCCCAGTTGAAACTGCGTGAGATGCAGTTGCAAGAACCCCTAGATGCATGCTATGACTTGATATGACAGATGATGGCATGTTGTTCAGTTGTCTCATAAGGCGTCTTACACCAACACGCAATTCTCCATTATCTCCTCTAAGGAAATTAGATTAATACAAAAGATTAGAACGAAGATTAATGTATGGGTCATTCAACTTGAAAAATAATACTCACCTCAGGAAGATGAATGCATCACCAGCAACTAATCTTTTAGCACTTACGAAAACACTCCAGCCAGTGGTTAACAGATGTCTCCTGGGTTGTCCTGCGTAAAAAAACTGTGATTAGACACAAAAGAATGTCCCCCATGATTACATCAAAGATTCACAGACAATTGAGTTATTGGACTACTATTTTAATCAAAATCAACTTTTCTCCTAAAGATAGTCAGTATATTAATAAACAGGGCTTTTCGTATGTGGTGCATTAAATATAAAAAGAAAAGAAATGAAATGAAATGATTTTAATCCAATGAGAACATATTGAAATGGCTATCATATCCTGAAACCATTGCTTCCGTTCAAGGTTTCATTTGTACCATAGCATGTAGTGTCGGCAATGCGGGGCTATATCGCCCAATATATTTTTTATACATTTTAAAAAACATAAATGTATTGTGTAAATATTGCCTATTTAGAATAAATGCATTAAAATACTTAAGTACACAACAGACTAACATAGTGATAAATATACTTACGTAATTAGCTAAAATACAAACTAAATAAGTCAAAATGTCATAAAGAAAAAAGAGATATAATAAGGATGAGGTCGTTGGATGGTTTCTGGAGGTTGCTGGTAAATGGAAGTAGGGAAGAGTGGGTGCTCTAAGGTGAAATCACGATTTCAAATTATAGCTCAATCCTAACCATAAGCTATTACCAAGTAACTTGGCGGAAACTTACTCGGATCCGCCTAGCAACCAGGTTGAAATAGAACGCTAAATAGCGCCATCAACTGGTGCTATGGTGCTAGTAGTAGTAGCATACTATACTGATATAGCTCGCACACTACGCAAACCATGCTTCAAATATTAGAAATTTATAATTATGAAATCAATTGAGATAACAAACAAACAAACTAATTAAAACCTCGGAAAATATGACGAAAATGCCATTCATTGCCATGCAGATCCGAAGCCACCAATTCCTGAGAAGGTGGCTGCTGTGACATATCCTGGATTAAACAAAGATCGATCCATCAAGTACATGATTTTTTATAAGAAGTTCACTGGAAAAAAACATAGGGATATAAAATTACTAACCAGAGGTGGAAGACATTCATCTGCATGCCTTCTAAGAACTGAAAATCCTCCATGTGTGCTTGTGTCAGAAGCAGTAAGTGTCTTACAGAATGAATGTACCATGCATCTCTCAGGTTCTGGTAATGGAGGATCTGGACTTGTAATTTCTCCTTGCTGACCCAAGATCAAAATAAATGAATTTATTTACGTATCTTAATTATTTGTGTGAAGGTTATTATTCTGAAATATCTCATTCTAAGAAAACAATAATCTAGTTGAATTTGAATAGATAAAAGTAGTTAAGACTCATTCTCACATCAAGTTCAGGCTGCAATGTAATCTGTGCATAAACTTCATCTGTTTCTGTTTCAGCCTGTGGAGCAAGCAGACAACGTAAAATATAGTGAATAATATACACTCTTCAGAACCAGATTATGAAGCAATTGACTATCAAACAAGATACAAGATCACTTAATTGGAATTACCTGAAGCTGAACATGTACTACGCTGCAAAGAATTTTAGATGGAAGATTAAACAAAGGAACTTGTTGATCTACCTCTAAGCCCTGTTGTGTTGATGCTTCAAGCTATAAGAACAAACACAAGAACCAAAATGGTAATTTTATATTAATGAATAATGATGTTTCAACAGCACAGATGAAAAAGGAAATAATCTTTTCTGGAAGGAATATTTAAAATGGTCAATTTTTAAGTCCGTGTGTAAGTTTCTTATTTCTTTTACCAAGTCATGTTATCAATCAAATTTACCTGTTCCATATGACCTTGAGGGAAATAATAGACCCGTTCACCCTCTCGAGGAACGGTTACTAAAGGCCCAGCACAAGCATGCCAGAGCTCCCTCAACAGCATCTCATTAGATTGGCCTGGGAAAAAATTAAGAGAATAATTTTATCATACTGAATTAGTAATGAAAGAAACAAACTACACAAAGTTATCTGATTTTGCGATATAACAAAACAATGTTAGATATCATGATTAAACACACGCACACGAAAGCGTACATGGAAATTGGGCAAATTAGTTGAAAAACCAACATGAATTGGCAAACGGAAGAGACGGTACGTGGAAACAAAGATATGGCCAAAAATAGATTAAAAAATGGGGAGGTGTTACATACTTATATAGTTATATGTGCTGAGGAAATCAGTTGGTATAGTTTTCAAAGATTCAAACAAAACGTATATTTCAACAAATATAAAACAGGACGAACACTGACCTGAAGTCGGACCTTCCGGTGCCATCGAACTCATTCCCACCCAGAAACTAACTACAATTGTGTACTGCAACAATCACTCGAAAAAGAAGATTCCTTCAGGCAACACAAGTAAGCCAATAAGAACGTACTCAACTTGAAAGATGGAGAAGACGCGTTGTCTAACTATCCAATACCTCGAATTTGTTCCGTCTAAAAAAGGGGAAACACCAAAAAAATTACGGAGAGGAAAAGGTGAGACGAAACTAATACTAGACCCAAGCTTCAAGTTCCTTCAATAAATCTCGCTTTCCTTTCAGATTTTCAACAACTTGTTGGTCACGATCCAGTCACCATACGTCCAGAGCTAGGAGCAATAATTACTATTTACAATAGATGTCACCCGGTGACCTACCTTTTCGCCGGAGACCCAGCAAAACTATTGTAAATCAATATTATTTGCCTCGGAAAAGGTGCACGCTAAAATTAGCATACACCAAGCGGCAGCTGTAGGACTAACACCTCTACTGCTGATGCTCTAGCTCTGTAACTGCTCGCAGTGGAGAAACCCCAAAGGGCTCAGCTTTTAAGGCCAAAGAACTGAGACCAGACCCGTAAAGATACCACCGCCTTTATTAAGACACTAAACATGAGAGAGAGAGAGAGAGAGAGAGAGAGAGAGAGATGAAGAAAGTGAGGGGTTGAGGGATTTCTGGGATTTCTTCAGATCTACCTCTGGAGTCCGGAAAAAAGCAAACGACCTCCAATAGCTAATTTCTCCACTGCTAAATCCTTCGATTTTTCACCTACGCCGGAAAATCCACCCTAGATCCAAAATCCTTCGTCGCTGTTGATATTTCCACCGAATCAAAACCACAGACCACAAAATTCACCGCAGCTCCGTTGCATCCGCAGAAAATCGGCCGGATCGACTCCTGAATTCACCCTTTTCGACACCTATTCGGATCGGTCGAGGATTGGGGGAACTCTCTCTCGACACAGACACGAACACACACACACACCAATAGCGAAATAGATATTCAATATATTGCCCTGATTTATTTATTTATTTTTATCGTTCAGTTAATAACTTAAAGTGTTAAAGTATTGACTTAATTCATAAACCATGAATCATGATCATTAACTGATTAATTCATTATTATTATTAATATTTTCCAAATTAAAATATATATATATATTTATTTTTTATTTATTTTTTTGAATTTTTGGCTTTCCCCAACACGAGTACACGATTACTTTTAAATCTGCTGTCCTTGCTGCCTCCCTCTGCACCTGCAGCATCCACTGTTGCTGATGCCTCTCTCTCACTTTCCACCAAGACTCCAAGACTTTTTTTTTGCGTTTACACCCCTCTCTTTATACTCTTTATTTTTCATCTACCCCTCCACTATTCACGACTTGATCATTTTTAATAATAAAAAAAATACCGATAAGGTAAATATTTATTTCATTATAATTATTAATTATCGTACCTTCAAATCTTCAATCCTTCATTCGACAAGTTATTAAATAAAAACTAATTACAAAATGCAATCCGGTTCATTTATGATCATATATTTTTATTTAATGACTTGTTAATTATATGATCATTATCTTATTTTGAGATTTAAGTGTTAAAAAAATAAGAGAATGAAATGTAAAAAAAAAAAAATAGTCAACCGACCACAACGTGTTTCAAACCCGATTATCGAAGTCGTAAACGTGTTCCGAGATAGCACAGAACGTTTCTGCAAAGAAATCTGGACCGTTGATTTACCAGACATCAATCTACCACGTACCCTTGATTCCCAGCAGCACGCCATTCAAGATAAGATAATGATAATGAAACCACGATTTAATAATATAATATAGTAGTATTATAGTATAACCGTGGCCACCAAATGACCACTGATTCTTCAAAATATTACAACCACGTGCAGGAAACTGCCACTGCCTTCCAAAGAAATCGAGATAAGTCAAAATTGCTATTTGCTAAATCTCTCTGTGTGTTTTATTTTATAGGATTTAAAATTAGTGATAATCGAGTGGTCCGCGGTCGTGACTTTTACGGACAAACATCGGTTAGCTTTTGTTTTAAAATTTAAATAAAATAAAATAAAAATAAATTGATGGGTGATTTTTCGTGATCCAACCACAGAAGAAGAAAATCTGATGGAAAAATTATAAGAATACCCTTTCAAATATCAACATCACCCAGCAAAGGTGTGTTGTCTCCTCACACCTTATTGATAATTATGTTTCACATTGCAACAACATCTTAATGGGTGAAGACTAAAGAATGAAACCATTTCGTCTAAGCTACACATGACATACATTTTACCATTTTGGTCCAGACCAGAAGATGTGTAAAAAAAAAAAGATAATGTGCACAATTTTTTAAGACGCTAAGGGAGCTTCACTTGATAAGACTCAACCCGTTAATAATGGTGTTCCATTTACTTATTGAGTCGAGTTTCGAGTTATGTTGTTCAATAAGCTCAATAAGAAAATTTTAAAAATATATTTATAATTTTTTATATATAAAGGTTATAATTTATAAATAATCTAATATATTTTTTTTTTCTTTTAAAATTTAAGTCATTAAAATTTAAAATACAATAATATAAATAACCCAATGTGGCAATGTCTCAATTACAAAATAATCTCTAAATAATTTTAATTTATTTATTTAAATTCGAAGTTGAGTCCAGCTTTGTTTTATGAGTCGAGTTCGAACAATATCTTTAAAACTCAACTCGTTTGCATCTCGAAAGAAATCAGGAAATTCATTTTTCAATTTTCAGAAATCCGACCCGTATAAATTGGAAAACGGATCAATCTGACCCAGTTGTGTCATTTAAAATTCTATACGGGATAAACTCATAAACCACTACCGTTCCAGACTTCGAAACGTCGACTCCACTACTAAATAAAAAATATATATAATATTTTATTTGTCTTCCAAAAACGAACAGACTAACTGACCACGATCCGAGCAATCGGATCTATTTCAAAACAAAGTCTCCGCCGTTAAAATAAGCTCGAGTTCTTTTCTCAGTAGAGAGAATTCCGATGGCGACTCCGGTGGCAGAGATTGCGCCGTCGGGTGGAGCGCAACAGCCTCCGGAGGAAGGAAGACTAAGCCAGTCACTCAAGAAGTTTTCAAAAACGGTGATGATATACGTTATCTTCATGAAATTCTTCGCTCCTAAGCAGCAACCAGCTGAACCTTCGAAATTCATGTCCAACATTTTCGAAAAAGGCGACCGATTGGTTAGTTAGTTAGTTAGTTAGTTATATCTGCCTTGACAATTTTGACGATAATCTGCGAATGTGGTTCTCATTGGATTTATTTTTATCTTTTGATTCCATACGGTTCTATTCTTGTTTGATTTCTAGGACATGTGGCTTTATTTATCCGAGAAAGACAAGTTCGAAGACTTCGGTAATGAGAGTGCTCTGCTCTGGCATGAAATTGATGTCCCATATGCCTCTTGGGAACCTGAAAGTAGAAGATCTCAGATTCTCAAATACTACCCATCAGAGGTACTCTCCTAGTGTCCATTCAATTCATTGCAACAACATGACTTGCAGTGTCTTAAGGATTTTAAACTTATGTTAATGAATGGTATGTTTTTTTTTATCAGGATCTGAAACACAATGGGAGTCTCTATGTGCATGTTTTCTTTGCTCTCTCTGGCTACCCTTGTGATCCTGATGATCCTCAGTACCAACGCACTTTTGTTTTTAGCAAAACACATCGTAAGCTATCCTGGTTCTTTTGTTGCTCTCACTTCAATCATCCAAGGATATGTCATGTATGTATGGATTGTATACTAATTCTATCCTTGTTTTCAGCTATTGTGGCTTACCTACCAAAATCAAAAGTCGACAAAAATATGAATTTACTAGGAAATGAGGGTTCTAAAGAGGATAAGTCAATTCCTGAGGTTTGTTGTTAATAATTCACTTGTACTTTAGTGTGGTGGTCTTTGTTGTTAATAATTCACTTGCATGTTTCTTACAGTCAAAATATGACACTCATGATGATGCAAATGACAAGAGTCATGAAAGATGGATTTCATACTGGAAGCCAAATATCACAATAAATCTCGTTGAGGACTTCACAAGGTATGTGTTGATGCTTTTGAATTTTGATGCATGATATTGCAATATATTTCTTAAAAAAAGGTATGTGCAAGGATAATTATCTATTTTTATGTACAGATATTCCCAAGGCTCTGTTCCGCCTACGATTGCTTCCGGTATCCATTGGAAATTAATTTTTTTCATGAAAATGAAGGACAATACCCAAATTACAAAAATGATAGAGAAATTAGAAATACAAAATTAAAGTAAAAAAAAAGAGCAAAAATTTTATTGACTCTCTCCCATTAGCTATGTACTCTAGTTATATAGCAAATAGATACGCTGCTTCAGGAAATTGGTGTTGAAGCAAACAAAAAGAGAGTTGTACTGGAGGTAATAGCAACGATTGGAAGAGAAGATGATGATCGTGGAAAGACGATCCGCAGCCAGCGATGGGACGATTGTAAGAAAGGAAATAACATAACCGAGAGGAATCCACCAGACGATCAGTAGAGTAACAGAAAGAAAGGAAAATTTGAGGGGGAAGAATACCTGAATTGGATTAGCAAAAACAAAATGCCTTATTAACCACTCTTATTCTTCTTTTATACTCATATCAAGGCAGTGGCACCCTTGAGATGAGTCCTCATTTCTAGTTAAGCATCACCGAGTCTTGCACTCCCGTAGAGGCTCGGTTAGGATAGCCCGATGCTACATCAATTAGTCTCCCATACTTCCATTGTCGATGTCTCCAAAGAGTGACAATAACTCTTTTTGTGATACTCCGGTCCAAAAGAGAGACTGATTTCCTTCATTATCTCCTTAAAAACTACCTCAGGAGGCCTACTGGTGTGCTATCTATATCTTTTATTTTTCTCTATCCAGATGTGACACGAAAAGAACCCAATGGCATTCCAGAGTAGCCCCCAATGGGGGAGTGATGTGTGAATTTTTGTGCAACTTTCGTAAGATCCCCCAATCTTATATCCACACTTGATTGGGTAGGAATTGGAATATTCATTAACCTCGAAAAGGAGAGATTTAAGTGCTCAGCCAATGGGATTAAGAGAGACCTAGAGTATGAGCAATTGAAAAAGAGGTGACTTCTAGATTCTTTCTTCAGATTGCACAATAGGCAAGCAGGAGGTACTTGCACTCTCCAATTCCTCAGTTTTCTGAAAGTGTTTGTATGATCTCATTCCACTTTCCATAGAAAAATAGAGATTTTTTTGGCATATTCGATCAAATTCCCTTCGCTAATAGGTTTTTATGACTTCTATCTATAATATTTTCCACAATTCGTCCCAACTTATTTATAGGAGTATCGGATCTCCAAACTACAGTTCTATTAGCTCTACAATCCAAATATTTATCTACTAAATTCCTCTCTGATATGAAAGCTTTCCAGAAATAGGCCTAATTCGAATATCTCTAAGTGTTTCCCCCCAATATATCTATCCTGGATCCATTGTACTAAAATAGAATCACTCTTATCCCAGTACTTTGAGACCCTTTTAATTTTGGTTGCAGTGGTCATAATAGGGAGATCTCTAACCTCTAGGGATCCCTTTTCTTCCATCCCATATAAATTTATAGACCAACCTTCTTACCTTCTTAGCAACAGAGTCAGAGATTGTCATGTCTTGTGCAATTGTGCCCAATAGGTATACTTTCCAACTGTTATCGAATTAAGTAATTGTATTCTACCCTCACAGGAAAGGCATTTTCCACTTCATCTTTCTAAGAGTGCCTCTATTGGTTGGATGAGTTTTCATTTTCCAGCATTGCCTATACGATTTCATCTTCCCTGTGATTGAGAGCCCAAGGTATGATATGGGTAGACTTTTAACAGAGTATCCTAAGATATTAGGTAGGGATTGGTGAAGGGATTTGAGAAGGGTGAAGAAACTCTTATTTGCATTTACTTCCAATCTCGAAAAAGCGAGAATTTCTCAAGCAGTGCTTTAATTGCCTTTAGCAATTTCATGAAGCCATAAACCATTTCATCATCTAGAATGGTATTGTCTGAGATGAGCCTACCCTAGATGAAAGTTGTTTGGCTCGGGGAAATGAGCTCACTAGAGACCTTACTAATCTTATCTGCTAAGATTTTTGTCATTAGCTTGTAAATCAAGTTAACACAAGAAATGAGTCTAAAATCAGACATATTTGATGATGTGTTTGGTTTAGAAACAAGCGTGATAAAAGTATGATTAGAGGATTTCAACAAGGGCTTGCCTTTGAAGAACTGGCTTACACACTCCTCCATTACTAAGCCTTTCAAGTCTTCCTAGAATTTTTTGAAGAATTTCGAGGTGAAACCATCCGGATCAGGGGATTTACCATTGCAATTCGCAATTAACTTGATTACAAAAAATTTAATTACAAAGGTTAAAACTCTTGAGAGTAAGATTCATGACCTCATGCAAACTTTAGTCTCGTGAAACCATTTACTAGTTGCTACCTCATGCAAGCCTTCTCTGGCTTAGACTAATTAAGTAAAAATTAATTAGTAATAAAAAAATAGACAGAAGTTGAATGTTTTTT
The DNA here is from genome assembly GCA_001185155.1 of Zostera marina. Classification (NCBI taxonomy): domain Eukaryota; kingdom Viridiplantae; phylum Streptophyta; class Magnoliopsida; order Alismatales; family Zosteraceae; genus Zostera; species Zostera marina. The sequence continues at coordinate 497,925 of LFYR01001099.1, read as the reverse complement.
CCTGAATTAGTACAACTGTCGAAATAATCCACAACAGTTTTGAAATATTCCATGCTCGTATTATATATATTTCCATATTTGCTTTAGCATTATTCTATTATGATCCTTATAACAGTCTACAGAACTGATTGTGGAACCTAAGAACCTGAGATATTCTCCCATTGTGTACTTCAATGAGTTTTGGCTTTTAAAAGATCAATTCATTCCATTAAATGAGACTGTTCTGGAGCTGCCCCTATATCTAGAACTTGGTTCAATTAGTAAGACCAAGTGGCAAATATTCCAACAGATAGAACTATCTTTCCAGTTGCATAACAACTATGGACTTATGATTGAAGGAGAATCTGATGGGTTGAAGGTACTGACCTTATTAAACTAATTAAATTAAAACATCATGTATTTGTAATTTCGTATGTTTATATATAATTTTTTTCAGGCTATTTTTAATATCTGACCTCTTTCGATTTTACTTCATGTACCTTGGTCATCTGAATTTTTTTCGCAACACTTTTGAGTTTTCAATGTGCTGTTTTACAGAGAGTATACTTGGAAGGGAATCCATATCTACTGGCATTAACAATGGTGGTTTCAATATTCCATTCTGTCTTTGATTTCCTAGCATTTAAAAATGGTAATCAGTAAAAAATGTAATCCCATTGTTATTTTTATATTATTCAAGATAAATTGTTTTTTTATCAGATCAAAGTTGAAAGTATTAATACTTTTTCATATTTATTTTCTTACAGATATTCAATTTTGGAAGAAAAACAAATCTATGAAAGGATTATCTGCAAAATCTGTGGTTGTGAATTTTATATGTCAGATAGTTATATTCCTTTATCTTCTCGACAATGATACTTCATGGATGATACTACTAAGCACCGCCGCTGGTTGCTGCATTGAGTTTTGGAAAATTGGAAAAGCTATGCATATCAAGGTATGTATTTCTTGACTCTTGATCATTTTACAAAAATATAACCATGCACAATGGTCCTAACCTCTAATGATCAAGGTGTAGCAATATAATAAAGATTGAATAGCTAGCTAGAAGTACTAAGATTGGTTATTATTTTTCTTGGGCACATACATGGATGGGCGAATTATTGGGGTTTAGACGATTCTTGTTAATGAGTATTAGATTTCCCTCACTCTTCTTTTTTTCTTCTTCTATTTCAGATTGACAGAAGTGGGTGGTTTCCGATGTTAAGATTTCGAAATCATGAATCATATAAAAGGAACAAGACTAAAGAATATGATGATCTTGCCATGAAGTATTTATACTACGTTATTTCCATACTAATACTGGGTTTCTCTGTCTATTCTCTCATGTATAAACGCCACAAAAGCTGGTATTCTTGGATACTATCTTCTCTCACCACCTGTGTATATATGTTTGGTAAGCTTCAATTCCCGTCTAGTTAGTAATTAATTACTGATATTGCACGATCACCGTCCCTCATCCAGGCATCATTTCTCATTGATATTCATTCTTCACTGCAGGTTTCATCATGATGTGTCCACAGTTATTCATAAATTATAAAATGAAATCAGTAGCTCATCTTCCTTGGAGACAGATGACTTACAAGTTTCTCAACACCATCATTGATGATCTATTTGCATTTGTCATCAAAATGCCAACATTGCACCGACTTTCTGTTTTTCGTGATGGTGAGCTTCTGAGCTATTCATTATTTACGTAAATACAGTCCATCGCCATCTTTACATAAATCTGGATGTCTGATGCTAACTGCATTTAATTGGGTGCAGATCTTATCTTTGTGATATTTATTTACCAAAAATGGATTTACCCAGTTGATAAGAAACGAATCAATGAATACGGTTTCGGAGGTGAAGAGGTCGATGAAAGTTCCATTCCCAGGAATACTGGTATTGGATTTGAGGAGGAGGATCCAAGTTCCATTCGGGCTTCCGTGACTAACAAGCCACAACGTGGTTCCAAGTCCAAATCGAAGAAGAAGAAAAAGAAGAAAAACAAGTGAGCTGGTTTGGTGGTGTTACAATTATTAATTTGTTATTATTATTATTTTGAGGTAAATTTCTGTTGTTTGCATAAGAAGTTAAAAATACAACATTTTTATGTCATTATCATTAGCTGCTTGGTGAGTGGTGAGTGGTGAGTGGTGACTGGTGTAGTTGTAAAGATCTTAATTCTTATTATCTAATACAAAAGTTTGAGTGTTGAATTTGTGAATTAATTAATATATTCACCTGATCTGTGGACTGCGAGATTTTGTATATGGACCAGATTTAAGAAGAAAGTCCAACGCGAGGTTCATAATGGGCTTGTCATAGGGCCCAAGTCTAATTTGGTGTTCGAGCTCTTGAGATCCATGCATCTAGTTTAATTGATTATCATATCGCTAAGTAATGATTTTATACAATTTCTTCTTTAATATTAGAGTGTTACAAAAAAAAAGTTGTTATCACCATTTAAAGATATTTACGATAAAAGTATAGAAGATTAATTTTCTAAGACAACGTATCTAATTATTTTATAACCAGACTACATAACTAATGAGAAAATGTCAATAAATTTTTTATTCATTTTTTATATATATTTTTATTCTCTATGTAATTTGAACATTATCTTTTTTTAATAAAAATTATTTTATTTTTTAAAATAATGATTTTATATTTGGCTATTTGACAAGATTACACAAAGTATAAAAATATAAAACAAAAAAACTAATTGATTCTCTTCCCGACTTTCACTAGTTATATAGTTTAGTTATAAACAAATCTTATGATTAAATAGGAGTTATAGAGATAGGAATCGGTGGAGGTGTTGTTGCCAAACTAAACCTTCTCAAGTACACAGTCCTCATACCAAACACACCTCATTTTCATTGCCAATTCGACCTTGAATGCATGTTGATTAAATTAAATCAATTCTAGCTAAGGTTTATATCATGATAAAAATTAAATACACAAAGAGATTAGAACTCTAAACGATAATTTTAACAATTTTAATAGTTATCGTGATTAGTTGAATTAATATCTCCGTAAGTTTTTTTTATCTTAGTTAATCTAGGATCATGAGATGTAAATAAACACGTGTGATCTTTTGGACGGGCTGTACCCAAGGACACTGCAAGTGATTTTTATTGCTACCTACCACAAGCTAGAAGAAGAAAATGAAAATTGTAAAATATCGAAAAAATCTGGGCAGGTAATCAGGCAGAGATGAAAAAGAGTTGATTAATACATGCGAGTTATCAAGGTCGAACAGACAACGAAGATAAGATTGATCTGCTAAGATCTGTTTACTTGACAAGAATAGTATGGCAACTACTCACCCGGCTGGCTGCAGGAAGCTCTTCTCTTTCTTATATCTGTTCTAACCTACTTACATGTATAGATCGATGTACGTTTATATAGATTCTTGAGTGGATTCCGATCGGTGGATCCTATTCATTCACAGTTTCACATCATCGATTGATTCTGACACTTTTCAGACAGCACTGGGTATGTTTTTTTAGTGGGTAGTTGGCTAATTTTTTAGGGTTTATTTCATTTGCATCCTTATGCATGTGAGGAATTATGACTTTATATATAATTTAGTTGTTGGAAAGATTGGATGGATAGATGTGAAACTCAATTTTTTTTAATTTTGAACCCTCCTTCTCTTTCAAATTTCAAAGGAGGACAAAAATTTAGTTTCAATTTTCATAATCTCATTCAATTCCCACTGTTACATCAAGACGTCTATTTAAAACTGTACAAATATTTATCGATATCGTGCTGAATTGTTTTATCTATTTATTGACAAGCAGTTGAAAGAGTTGAATGATCGTTTTGCAACATCAAACATGGATGTAATTCAATACATGAGTTATTTGACACAGGATAATAGATTTTGTTCTTATGATAAAACAAATGTACTGAATTTAGCGAAATTTTATCCTATGGATTTTTCTACTGTTGACATTAAAGCTTTTGAAGATAAACTGTCAGAATACATTTTTCATGTACGTAATAATGAAGAACTTTCGAATTTGAATAAAATTGGAGAGTTGACCGTAAAGTTGATTGAAAAAAAAGATATCGTATTTCCTTTGGTGTTACGTTGGTTAAAATTAACATTTACATTACCAGTTGCGACTGCTTCAATGGAAAGATTTTTTTTCAGCAATAAATCTTGTGAAATCAAATTGTCGCAATCATATGGATAATGTTTGGTCAAATGATATTTTAGTAACATATGTTAAAAAATATTTATTTTTTAGTGTTAGTAATGATGATATTATGTATCGGTACTAAAACATGACACCTCGTCGAGAACAATTGGATTAAAAAAAATTGAATTTGGTTAAATGATTTAAAATTCGCTTCTCAGAGAGAAAAAATCCTGGATTCGCGGCTGCTTATTTGCTTAAGGTTTTTTTAAATAATTAAATTTCATTAAAAAAGAGATCAATGTCTAGTTTATATAGAGTATATAAATAGAAACAAAAGTAAAAAAAAATAACAAGAAGCTCATTGACTTTCTCTCATTAGTTATATAGTCTAGTTATACAGTATCTAGATACGCTGTCTCAGGAGGTTGGTCTCTCATACTTTTATCATAGATGTCTCTAAATTAAAAGGCGACAATAACTTTTCTCGTAATACTCAAGGAAAGACTGGTGTATTTAATGATCTTCTTAAGAACTACTCAGGAGACTTACTAATTGTCTGTATCTTTTATTATTTTTTTTGTCCATATATGTCATGACAAACACCCAATAACATTCCATAGTAGCCTCCAAATGAGGAGTGATGCGAAATTTTTTGCGCAACCTCCGTCAGTTCTCTCAATCTAATAACTGGATTGAGTGAAAACTGGAATATTTATTATTTTTCAGAAGGTGAGATTTTGCTCAATCAACGGAATTAAAAGAGATCTGAAATAAAAACAGTTGAGGAAAAGATGACTCTTAATTTCATCTTTCAGATTGCATAACAAGCAACATGAGGTACTTCTATTTTCCAACTTTTTGAAAGTGTTTAGGTGATCTCATTTCACCCTCCACAAAGATGATAGAGAATTTTGTCGACATCTTCGACCAAATTTCCTCAGCTAACATGTCTTTATGTTTTCTATTTTTAATACTTTCCACCATTCCCCCTAATTTGCTTATCGGAGTACCACTCACAATCGTACTATTGACCTTACAATCCAATATGTGTTTATAAATAGGTCTAGCAATTCGTGTCCATACGACACGATCCGTGTCAAATTTTTTTGACACGAACAAGACACGACCAGTCAACATATAAAACTTAACCGATAATATGATTATAATATTTTATATAAAACTTAAGAGGTTTAACATAAAAATATTATTTTACCCATATTACATAAAAAAAAATAAACATAGTTAATTAATAATATAATATTATATTTTCGTGTTATCAACGTATTAATTTATATTTCGTGTAATCACTAATTGTGTCGTATTTTTAGAGACAAACATTAAACCGACATTATTATTAATCGTGTTAAAACTTTCGCACTAAACCGACACTATTATGAACATGTCGTGTTCGTATCGTGTTAAAATCGTGTCGTATTTTTTTACGAATCGTGTCTATTATTAACACCCTTATTCATAGGTGCTTAAGACTCTTTCTTTAACTATAAATATGAATACAAAATACTCTTAGATGTTATTTACATCCAAACACCTTATAAATTGAAATGCAAAAGAACCACACCTTACATAAATTTATAAATATTAGGGGAGGTAAATAGCAATTCAAATGTAAAAAGTAAAAAAACAACAACAAAACAACTGTGACTTAAGTCACTTAACCAGTTAACCTACCTGACTTCCGTCCAATTCCCAAAATCAAAATCCAAACGCGGGAGTTTGAGATGATTCTGAGAACTCCAAAGAAGCGGAGCAGGCTGGAATCCACCTCGGATCAACCTCAATCAATCCATGAATGCATCCCTACCCGTGTCTCCGACCGACGTCTCGTTCTTTACAACGATCCGTCTTCCTCCGATCAACTGGAGGAGCAGTCGGATATGGTCTGTACCTATCATTGCCGCCAGATGGTAAATTATATTCATACCGTGATGTGGGCATGTGTGCTTATGTTGGACTTCTATATGTTTGCGTGCTTTCTTCTCTCGTCGTATCGGTTCTTGCCAAAAGTGCTGTATTATTTTTCCATTTATTGGAAGTCGGTTCCCTTTACAAGATTGTTCACACTTCTATCACTTTGCACTCATTTTGTTAACAAAAAATAATCTTTTTTGTATCCATCCTTGCCAAACTAAATTCGTTTTCTGTAGGTGAAATCAGAGTTCATGGATGCGTTGGGCAGCGCTGAGAAGGAAGTATCTGATTGCCAATCTAAACTGAAAACCATGAGCCAGCACTTGGATACGAGTCGTTAAGCTTCCTTTTTTTCATTCTATGTTTCAATTTTTTTCACAAATGCAGGATAATTGCTTATTTTGCATTGGCTTATTTGTTATTGATTATAGAAAGCGAGAAAGAAAAATTTCGCCAACGGATACTTGCGTTAGAGCAAGAACTTGCAGCCTCCAAAGGTCGTGAAAATTCACTGCAAGAACGTTTACTCAAGGAGGTTTCTGATTCTCACAATAAATATCAGCAACAAGCTACGCACAGCAGTGAGCTTGAGGTTTTTTGTTTGTTTATCTTCATGTTTTTTGTGCCTACATTTATTTTCTCTGCCATTATGGCTTTAAACATGCATGGTTCTCAAAGGCAAAATACTATATCACATAAACATGTACAATGCATACTGCATACACGTAAACATGTGTATTTATGCATTTATTTATTCATTGACAGTCGATACTAACAGATGAACGTTTTCATTGAAGCCAGATACAACTTAAAAAAGAAGAAGAACTACGGAGAAACGCTGATTCTTTAGCTTTTGTTGCTAAAGAAAATGCTGCAGATGCAGAGCAAAAACTGAAGCATTTTTCTGAAAGTGCACAAAGGGAAAAACAAATACTTCTTAAGGAGATTTCTGAATCTCAAAGTGAAGCAAAGACGTCTCATTCTAGATTAAATATGGAAGTACGAATCATGAAAGTGGACTTATACATTTGTGATTTCTAATTTTGTTACAGCTTTTTTTAGGTCACATTTTATAATATATATCGACCTTTGTGGTTTGTTTTTCTCTCCTACTTCCTAGCTTGAACGGATGAAGTTTAAAGCAGATTGTGCTGTTGAAGAATCAGATCTACTAAGGGAAAAAATGGAGAATTATGTGGAGAAGCTCAATGAGGTATGTAGCATTTTTGTTCCTAGTTCAATGAGGTCTGTTTTTCTTCCTAGTTCATAACAAACTCAGTAATTATCAATAGCTTATTCTTGTACAGTTCGAGCCATTACTATCTTGAATTTACCAAATACCTCTTTTGATAGGGGTTGTCAAGGAGAGTTACTGTTCTTTTGCCTCATCATGGTGAACCAGTCAATTATCTATGTGATGGATCCCAGAAGGCACAGAAGAGTGCTCATCCGTCTGTTTAATCCACTAACAGTTTAGGTCTGATGTCCAAGGTTTTACATGCAAGTAGGCGTTCATGCGACCAGCTCCATCGCATGAATGCCTAAGGCGCCAAGGCGACGCCTAGGCGTCACATTAAGCATAGTAAAAATTTGCCCCAATTTTTTAAAAATATCTTGTAATACTATCTTTTATTTAATTTTAACTATTTAGATTTAGGATTTAGGTATAATGTATTTATCTTCAAAGAGGGATTGCAAGGACTAGGGAGTGGGCAAGACTAGATGAGAGGGGCTGGAGAAGATTGGATGAAGATTTCGATCACTGCTCGCCAGATCTCTGATCGACGTTCGTCGGAGGTGCTTGCTGGTGATCTGCAGGGGAGAACGGCATCTGGAAAACTCGGGAATATGGAGAGAAAAAAACCCTATTCCTGATTTCTAATTCTTTTTTTAAGGTTTTTTAATTATTAAATGGATTAGTAGATTAAACGGATCCACCTAACCCGGTCAACACCTGAAGGTGCCAGTTTGCATGAGCGTTTAGACGCTCGCATGAAAAACCTTGTCAATATCTACAGTGAGACTTACATTGAAGGAAAATCCTTCAACTTTACCCAGTATTGTTCCTTTGTCAAAGATATCTTGGGAAGGGCTGCAGGATTTTTTAAAGGAAAAAGAGGTTCTGTCTAGATGAATAAGAAAGTTCAGTTGGAGTTTACTTCACTAGATGAATCTATTGGAAGATGGTACTTGGGGTGATGTCGCCCCAAGAGTCGAGGTTATTGTAAATAAGTAGTATTGTAAAAATATCATCATGCTGTACTTGATGGGCAGAAAACCATTCTTCCTATACATGGATATGTATATCTAGATGGTTTTCAAGACGCCTTTTTCTTTCAAGCTGTTTAATAGAGCCAAAGGAATAAATACTTTAAAAAATCAATGGATATTTAAGTTAACAACTTAAAATATCAATCAAATGGATATTTAAGTTTTGGAACGTTTTGAGACGAATAAATCAGAAAGTGAGGAGTAATGCCCTGACCAAGTTGTTTAGTGGCTGGGAATTCATATCTAATGGTGTAGAAATGATCGGTATTTGGAAATGGACTAATGTTCTCATGATACGTCGACATACTGCATAATGCGACCATTAAACAGGTCATTGCACCTGTTCGGCAATGTTATAAATTATAATAGTAAATATAAATACAGTTATTGAACCTTCTAATGCAATCTCAGCACATAAGATTATGATCCAAATGCGAGGACTCTTTGGAGAGTAGTGAGAGTTTCCTAGACTTCTTGCAACGTTTCACAGCATGTCATCTGAGATTAACGATCGCAACCACTCGAGGATCAGTTGATCTTGATGTATTCCAATTGAATCTTAGAGCGATGCTTTCCCATTTGACGTAGTCCGTCATATCGCCACCATAATATTTTTCGTGAATTATACTCTGCACGTGTAGCAGTGACCGTGATCAAGTAGAAAAGTAATTTTTTTATTATAATTATAAGTTTATAACTAATTGCAGGATCAACTTATTAATTACAAGGCGTTAATACTATCCACAGTTGTATATCATCAACGTCCTTCTTAGTTCTAGTAGAGGGAACACCCACCCATCCACTTAAAAATGAGAGGGGGATTAGACAAGGGGACCCACTAGGCCACTGGCCCCAATCTTATTTGATGCAGTAATAGATGTGCTCTCAAGGTTAATACAAAAAAAAAAATTGCACAAAAACATAAATATCAAGTGAATGGAGCCACCTCAACATCATACTTAATATATGTGGATGATGTATTGTTATTTTCCAAAGCAAATAAGAAGTCACTCGAAGCAATAAACTTGATTTTAGCAATTTCATAGGACTAGGCATAAATAGAGGGAAAAGCTCGATCACCTTCTCAAAAGTTTAGTATAACCTATAGAGAAATCGACAGCTAAATAGAAAGGGAAATGGCTTTTATATGGGGGCAAAATCCAAATGGTAAATTAGGCAGTTGCTGGAATCTACACGTATTGGGCTCATGGAACCACACTCCCCAACTTGGTAATAAAAAGGTTAGGAAGCTAGCATATCAATTTATATGGGATGGAAGGAAAGGAGTACCATGGGAGAAAATGGTTCTTCCTAAAAGGGAAGGAGGGTCAAGGGTCAAGAATTTGCCAATCATAACCAGGGCAGTGGCTTTGAAAAGAGCTTCCAGTTTCTGGGGAGAGGGGTCCTCTATCCTAGTAAAATGGATCAAAGAAAGGTACATTCAGGGACAAGCATTGGAGGACATACATGCCAAGAGCACAATTGACTCCCCAATATGGAAACATCTGTTAGCACAAAAAGTGGAAATAGGTGAAGTAATGGAGCACATTAGGGGACAAGCATTGGAGGACATACAAGTCAGGAGCACAGTTGACTCCCCAATATGGAAACATCTGTTAGCACAAAATGTGGAAATAGGTGAAGTAATGACGTGTGGGACAAATTACATAATTAATTGGAAGAAAGCTTCCCCAATCAATAAATTGGGGAACTTTTCCCAACAAATCGGACCTTCTAGCCATATGGACCCCCTACCACAAGGAATATGGTCACAAATGCCCTCAAAAATCTTAATAATATTATGGAGGGTTAGATGGGGTTAACTTTCAGTAAACTTGTCAGATGGGGAATACAAACACCATCAATCTACCTACTATGCAATAAAGAGGAGGAAACAATCAATCACCTTTACTTTAATTGTGAATACACGAGAAGAATCATCATTAAAATAATAGAATCACTAGGCCAATCCATCTGGAAAATATCAAATTTGCCAATTCCTGCATCCAACTTAGATATTAGAATGGGTGAACATACTGAGGCATGTCATAAATTCACTACATTGGAACATCCTAGGCAGCACAACATGGCACATATGGGCAGAGAGGAATAGAAGACTTAAGAACCATACTCTCAGACTACCAGAGGTGCTCTCAAAGGAAATTATAAATGACTAAAGTCTATCCTTCAAAAAAGAACTCTATAAGAAGGATAGCACAGCAGAGGAAATACAATGTTTAAATTTGTGGAAGGCTTCGCTCCTGCAAAAAAAACCCTAGTTTCACAGATCTAGGAGAATTGCTATATAGGACTAGAGTCAATGGGCATGCCCCATTTCCCGTGCTAGAAAAATATCATCTTTACCATGTATTTTACTGCTTGTTTTTTTCCATTTTTAATGGACTTAACTTCATAAAAAAAAAAACTATTGCTATGAGATTAAAATGCATCAATGCGATATCCTTTAAAAAGCACAATGTATTTAAAGCTTGGGAAACTAACATTCTGAGGCATACTGATGCAGTAGAAAATACAAAGTATTTTAATTATCAAGTGTGCCATAATTGGTTTGACCTTGGTCAAGCTAACTCACATTCCTCTTAAAGAACCCCAAACTCACATCAAATGGGCTGCCCATTACCATTGATGTGAGTATAAATATAATGGGCCAATGAAGGAAAGGATCATTATTGAAAATCGTGCCAAATCAAAGTATTATCCTTAACCTTCCTTCTCTCTCGTTCTTACCTATTCTTGTACTGTTTCCTTATTCTAATTTTAGATCTAGACCTAAAAACCTTGGTGGACTCCAAGTTTCTACATTTCTACGTTTGAAGAAGCTCTTGTAACCTTCTTCTACCTCCCACATTGGATTCCAGAGTTACCTCCTACATCAGGTGGTATCAGAGCGTAGAGTTTGGCGATCAGATTTGAAGGGTGTACCTCTGGATCAAAAAAAAAAGAGAGAATTAAAAAAATGTCCTATGATCACATTACAAGGCAGGAGTGGGGATCCACAAACAAGGCCATCGCCGACCTCACTGCAGCGATGCGCGATGGATTCCAGGAGCTGAGGAGAGCAATTAATCCAGCTGAGCCGGCAGATCACGTCCGACCGCCATTCGACGGAAGGAATGTCGACTCTTCTGGCAACGAGATAATACGGAAGGAGTGTACCAGCGTCGTCCACCAGAGGACCACCTCCGCACTTAACACTGGCGAAACAGACCACAAGGAGAGGATCCCTTGGCTGCGTGACGTTCACCGGAGTTCCAACGTCGGTTACTGGATCCTCAGATGTGGATCAATTTGCGGAGTTGTATGAAGATGAGTACGGAGGACTAAACATGTCTCCCCAAAATAGTTATCACAGAAGACCACAATATCAGAGAACAAGGAGAGAACAGTCCGGGGAAAATGATTATTTTGAGCCACTGCAGAGGAATTTTAATAGAAGTCAAGGGCAATTTAAGTTGAAGATGGACTTGCCTTCCTTCAATGGGTCAACACACATTGAAGATTTCTTAGAATGGATCATCGAGGTGGAAAGATTTTTTGATTATATGAACATCGATGAAGATTGAAGACCAGCAAGTTAAGTTGGTGGTCTTAAGGTTTAAAGGACTAGCATCTGCCTGGTGGGACCAAGCAGGTACCAATAGAAGAAGGGCCAATCAGAGACCAATCCAGACTTGGTAGAAATTGAAAAAATTGTTAAAACAGAGATTTCCGCCTAGCGATTATGAAGGTGTTTTATTCACTCAATACCATCAATGCTGTCAAGGTAATAGAAGTGTTGCTGATTATGCCAAAGAATTTCATCGATTATCCTCTAAAAACAATTTGAATGAGACAGAGGAACAACTGATAGCAAGGTTTGTCCAAGGCTTGAAGGGCAAACACCAAGAGAAATTAATTATGCAACCACAGTTTTCGTTAATGGATACAATAAGAGTTGCTGATCAATTAGATAAGAGATCTGAAAAATTCACAAAATCTACCTACTCCTGAAGACAGAAGAATGGATGTTGAAAGTCAGCAGGATGTGGGGGTTCACAGAGGGTCAGACCTAAGAAACACAAATATAGTGTTATAGATACAATGAGTGGGGTCACAAGTCAAATACTTGCCCCAAAAGAGGAAGTGTGAATATAGTAGATGATAAAGGCAAGCAAGCAATGGAAGAGGATGAATCTGATGATGATGAAGAGGATCAATACGATGATGAAGCTCCACCAGATGAGGGTCAAAGAATGTCCTGCATCATCCATAGAAGTTGTCATGTTCCTCGTAATAAACTAAACAACCAAAGAAATAATCTATTCAAGACAAGGGGGACAATTAAAGGCATTATAGACAATGGCTCTACAGATAATCTGATTTCATGGAAAACTGTAAAAAAATTGGGGCTACAAGTTGAAGACCACAAGAGTCCGTACAGTGTGTCTTGGATCCATAGTGGGAATTCTGTGACTGTGGACAAAACTTGCAAGGTACCTCTGTCTATAGGAAGAAGGTATAGAGATCAAGCTTTTTTAGGCGTTCATGCGGTCATGCGATGGCCATGACCGCATGGCCGCCTAGGCGCCCTAGGCGACGCCTAGGCGGTCGCCTGAAAATATTGGTACATTTGCAAAAAATACCCTGAACTTATACATATTTGCAAAAAAATCCTGTAAATTCAGAAATATTTAAAAAAATATATACATCAATTTTAAAACCTCAAATTAGTAATACAAAGTAATAAACTATTAGTCTAAAATTTAAAATGTAAATACATAGTTTATAAGATGGTTCTAAAAGTCTTCTTCTTCTTCCTCAGAAAATTCAGCCTCTTGTCCAAATGTTTGAGATGGTCCTCCTCTACTATATTGTCTAGTAGTTGGACCATCTGTTTCATTGACGCCCATTGCATCTTCAAGGGCTACCCAAGTAAGACCGTCATCACCATAAACCCACTCATTGGCCGGTCCTTCCTCTCCACATATCCATTCGGAGTTATAGTTTATGTCTTCAGCTGCTATGGAGTCGTCTTGACAATCTAGCTTGCGTTGCAATTGTCGTTCATTCAATCGCTTGTTGTAGTGAATGTAGACAAGCTTTCCCATTCGATCGACCTCTAGACGAGTGCGTCTCTTTGTATGGATCTAAATAACAATTGAACAAAGTCAAGAAACGTTATTCAACAATAAGTCATTGAACTATTGAAGTATTGAACTAGAACTTACGAGACTGAATGTGCTCCAGTTTCGTTCGCAACTTGAAGCTGTTACACAGAGGCTTAAGATCCTCTTCGCTATCACACTAAGGTCACGGGTTCTAAGACCAAATGAATTCCACCAAGCAACTGAAAAAACATATCATGAATCATTAGGCGATTATAAATGACCGAACCATGACTCATGAGTCTTGCTTCTTCATTCTTACCCGGGTTCATTGACTTTGAAGAATCCACAGCTAACGGCATTCCAAAGTGTCCCAACCTTTCCTTATATGACATTGCGTCGTTCAACAATCCTATTTTCTTATCCTTGTCCGACTCCATCTTCATCAAACAAGTTTGGAAGTCTAATTCGTATTCCGACGCTAGACTTCGTTCATCACTACAATGTAAAAGGAATAAGTCATTGAAAATTCAGATTGAAAATTAAGAATATCAATTATCAATTACTTACTCATCAGAAGATTCTGATAGACGATAGAAAACGTTGGGGTTAAGGAAGGCACCGGCACCAAAGATAGGTTTGCTGAAATGCTTCTCCCAACGCTTATCGAAGATCTTGTCAATTTGGGTCAGCAATGATACCTCTGCTAGAACCAAGCTTTTTCATGCGACGCCTAGGCGACCATGCGCTCCAGCGCATGTAGGCGTTTGCCTTCATGCGTTGGAGTGGGTTAGGCGGGTCCGGGTCGGGCCCGACCCGGACCCGCCTAACCCAATAGGTCTGTTTTATTTTTTTTAATTTTTTAATTTTTTTTAAAATTTAAATATAAGGCCCAACCACCCATTTAAGGCCCATTTAAACGACTTAAGTCATTTAAATAAAAGGTTGAGGGTTTTAAAAAACCCTAACCTCTTTTCTTTCTTGTTTCTTGCACCTTTCTAACCCTAAATTCATAGAAGTCTTATAATCTATGTATTTACATTTTAAATTTTAGATTAATAGTCTATTACTTTGTATTAGTAATTTCAGGTTTTAAAATTGATGTATATATTTTTTAAAATGTTTATGAATTTACCCATATTTTTTTAGCAAATATATATAAGTTCAGGGTAAATTCTGCAAATTTACCCTATTTTCAGATGACCGCCTGGCCGCCTAAAAAACCTTGGCTAGAACACTCTCTCGCAAGGTGTCGCTGCTCGCTTGCTCTCAAAATTGCCTCTTTCAGTCGACTCAGTTCACTTGTTTTTACTTTAATTGAAATTCGAAATGGTGATATTTTTTTAGGTTTCATATATAGTCATACGTTTCTACTTGAAACAACGTTTGCTGCAGACGTTGTGATTGTAGGTTACAGTGGAACCGATATTTTGCTTTTCGTACGTTAGTTCACTACTTCACCTTACTCTCACACCATTTCTATTTTTACATCAATGGCCCATTTCACATTTAATCCAACGGCTGTATTATATGTATATCACTTTAATATTTGAGGTTGTTTGTTGATAAATACTAAAAACTATAGAACTTTTGTCAAAGTCTTAGGTACATAATCAAAATATATCGAACTTGTTACTAACTATGTGTATATCTCTTTATTACTTTTTTTTGTAGACTTTTGTGTTGGACGTCCACCCTTTCAATCCTCGGATAGCTATGAGTGCTGGATATGATGGGAAAACAATAATATGGGATGTATGTGTTATGCAATTTATATGATCTTATGCAATTATAGTACGATGTATTTACGTTGACAACATATTTTTGACCACCGTAGATATGGGAAGGCATTCCGGTTCGAATATACGAGACAGGTCATTTCAAGTTAGTTGATGGAAAATTTTCCCCGTAAGTTATTTAACTGTGTACGATTTTAAAAATCATGTTTTTTTGTTATCTTATTTCAATAATATTATACATTTATTTGTGTGATTAACTTTAGATTAACTTTTTAAATTCATAAACATATGCATTTTTTCATATAAAACACATGTATGATAAACATTTCGATAAAATTATTTAGTCTACGTACAGCTTGACATACAATATTTAGTCTACATGTCATTTTAAATCTTTACAGTTTTTTTGATGACTTAAAGATTTCATTGCTGAAAAGTTAAGGGGTGGGCACTGGGCATAGCCCAAGACCCAAGTACATATGTAGGGAAATGAAAACATGCATGAATGTAAAACATAAAAACATTTAAATGCATTGTCTCTTTCTCATCCAGCTATGACCTCGGCATTAGGTAGGCATGGACTGATACCTCAAGAGGTTGGACTCCCACAGAGTAATAAACCTGTATTTCAATCTGATAAAGATTGCTTTTCTTATAGGATATGTTACCATGTGCAATGCTTACATCCCTCAGTATTTCTCTGTTGACTGATTCAGGGGGTCTAAATGTGTGCTGTTTTAGCCTTTTGTTCCTCTCACACCATATGTGCCAGGACAAGGAGCTAGCCAATGGATGCTTCAGCAGCTGGCTCTGAGTAAATTTTTCAATGACTTCCATAACATCACCTATTCTGATATCCTCAGTGGGGACTGGAGGACTCTGGCCTCTCCTTGTCCACAATGTGTTATTCAGATTGCCAATTAGGAATCTAGTATATGCATATTCAATAAAGCGGCGCTAGATGCTTTCAGCACGACACAGGAAGCATGTGATTTGGAGATTGACTTCCCATCTCTGAAGTCCGGTTAGTGTGTTCAGGCTTTTTGATTTAATTCTCCAGAGCAGCATGAAGAATTTAGGGGGGCATCTTGGACCAGATTCCTAGGTTTAGGGATTGAATAGTGCCCCTTGGTCTGAGTATTTTTGAGTGTTAGAGGGTAGACAATTGAGTAGTTCTATGGTTACTGAGACATTCTATACAAGCACATATTATGTCCTGGTTGGCCAGAATTTTTTTCCACAGGAAAATCCAGATTATTTTTACATGTGATGTCATTTATATGCATTCTCCTAATATATCTAAGCTTTACCCATTCTGCAAATATGGATTTGTTAGGGCTCTAACATTTTCAGCCTTCACTATTGCAGTGGAGTTGGTGACAAAACAATCTCTGGCCCCAATTCCCCTTCCTTCTTAGGGAGAGCCATTTTCTTCCAGCTGTTATTTCTCCTACCATCCCAAATAAAGTTGTAGGCTAGGTTTTGGATCTTTTTAATTACTGAGCTAGGCAGGGTTGATTGGATGTATGTTATGTGATTTGGGAGTTATAAGCGTGGAGACTGTTTATAATTGGTATCCTAAATCGGGCCTATTATGAAGTCATTAATTGGGCCAGCGGCCAGCCCAATTAATGAAACTACACATAAGTACATAACTAGAATATTGAGACTCTATTGTTGATTCTGATTGTAATAGAGTAGCCACCATCATAGTTCACCACAGTGGATGCACACTATCTTGGGTGAAACCACTATAAATTCTTTTTTTTTTGAGAAATAACCGCTATAAATTCTTGGTATTCTTGTTCTATTTACTTTTTTAGAGGAGATACAATGCTTAAATTTGTGGGAGGATTCACTCCTGTGGCATACGCCCTAGTTTCACGGATCTAGGAGAATTGCTATATAGGACTAGAGTCAATGGGCATGCCCCATTTCCCATGATAGAAAAATATCATCTTTACCCTGTATTTTACTGCTTATTTTTTTCTGTGTGTGAGGCATAGTATTGATCAGATCAGATCAGATCAGATCTTATAGGACTTCATCAAAAAAAAATTTCTAGATTAATCCAGAGGTATTTATTGATCAGATCAGATCTGAATCGATATCATAGTAATCATACAGTAAGTGCATTGTTCTTTGTGTGTGAGTGCTACCAAACTGTGTAATTAGCTTCCTCTGATTTCAGTTTCTCCACTAGTTCATTTTCTTTGTTTTTAACCTCCATCTGGATATCAGAGGACAAAGGACTTGTGTTCAGTTGCTTATGAAGCTTATCAAGGTTGTCTTTGAATGTAGCCACTTGCTTTGCATCATCACCCTTTGTTGCTGCCCATTCCTTGGTGAGTTTTTTCACTTCCTTCTGCTTCTGCCGTAGGATAAAAGACCATTTCCACAGAGTGTCTTTGCCAAGCCAGCCCTAGCTATAGTTAGGAACTGTTGCTCCTTTAGCCAAGAGTTAAATAGCCTAAAGGGTTTGGCTACTTTCTCAGGTTGGAGAAGGCTCTGTCCAGCCTTGACTGCACAAAATCCTCTCTATTTCGTCTGTTTTTCCAGGTGAACTCTCCTCCAATTGAGGGGAGTTCCTGTAAGAAGGCCTGATTCGTTGCTTCAATGAATTCAGAAGGACCCACATGGATGTAAATACCTGACCCTCTTCTCTCCTCAGGGACCCTTATCTCATTGAAATCATGAATGACCAGCCATGAAAGATCATTAGTGCTTGGCTGGATAGTGCCTATAAGTTCTCAAAGAGTCCTTACTTCTCTGTTGTTGCTTCACTTGCTTGTATAGACAAAAGTGGCAAGGAATTCCAGTCCTCCTTCATTAGAGATTTTTGCATGGATTGACTGTCTATATAACAGAATTGGTTAAATTGCCCATTAATCTTTCCTCCAAAGGATCCATAAGGAGTCAGGATGAACAGGGTCAGTAAGTAAATTTTTGAACATTACTAATTTATCACACCAACCTTGACACGATTTTTTGTAGTGCTGCATGCCTGCATACTTTTATTTTATTACTTACATTAATATGAAAAATGAATTTTGCATTTGGAATCTGAATGTAATCAACATTTTCTTAATATGAATCATATTGGCCAGTTTACAATAAACAGATCTTTGATTTCCAAGATAATGGATCTTCGTAAGAAAATAAACTGTCGACGACCAATCTTTGTTTGAGCAAAATGCAATCAAAGCTTGGGATACAAACATTCTACTGCAATGCCCCAGGAGCAATTAGTAACTAGGGACAACTATATAAGATCAATTTCTATGAGTTTATTTATATTCACTCATTCCCATATCTTTGTGTGTAAAAGGGAAATGCTCTAACATCTTCAATAAAAAATCTGTTGAGAATCATACTTTTCGAATTTTATTTAAGCATGTCTATTTATCTATCATGTTTGTTATAAAATAAATTTTGTCTACTTTTCATTTTCGTGTTGCTATTACTTTAATATAACAATATAACGTCTCTGTCTTTTTCATGTTAAAATATATTTAACCCCGACTGTTCTACTACTCTATCTTTTGTACAATGCATGGATCTGCTTATCATTTTTTATTTATTTTGGATCTTTTATTTCCTTATCTTTTTTAGAGATGGAACATCGATCGTGCTTTCAGACGAAGTTGGGCAAATATTTATAATAGCTACTGGTCAAGGAGAATCTCAAAAGGATGCCAAGTATGACCAGGTATTTCGTTAATACACCATCATTCGGTAATCATTAAAATAAAGTCACAAAATTCAACCTCAATTTTCTTTTTACAAAAATCTTTACCATCATTCTTATAATAATGTTAGCTACCTAAAATAAAATATATTCATGGTATTTTCTCTTAGTTCTAATTGCATGGTGTTTTCTTTCCACAAGTTCTTCCTTGGAGACTATCGTCCTCTTATTCATGATGTCCATGGGTCTACTTTGGATCAGGTTAGTTTTTATATGAAATAAATATATTAACGGAATTTACCAGGATACATGTTCTTTGATATAATAGGTTTTTGTGTTTGTACCATTTGAATTATAAAAATAATCAGTTATATATATTTTTTTTTTATATTAGTTGATGGCATGTATGATGTGAATTATTAAATATTAGAGGGTATTGCAAATGGAAAAATGAGTATTGTCTGAAATATATGAATTTTTTGCATGTAATCATTGTTTATACTCTTGGGGCTGGGCTTCCGTTTATTTTTAATAATATAATTTTGTACTTATATTGAAATCACTCTTTCCCAGAAAGAAATATTCAATGTTTCTATATTTTGGATACATGAAACTTATTGATTTATTGGACTGAGTGAGAAAGTTAACTCGGTGTAAGGCGCTCCTCTTTATTGCTTTCTTTAGGAGTGTTCCTGTAAGGAGTCTTATGGGAGTATGGGTATAGCTTGTTTCGAGGGTCTTCTACTTGTAGAATAGTATTTGGTAGTTCTTAGTTGAAAATTGAAAGTGTAGGGTCTATTAGAGGGGAGAATAGAGGAGGGGGGGTCTATGCTTAACTTTTGATGTAACTTTTATTTTATGACGTACATTTGTTTACAAAAATACCTTTTCCATTTCAACCTTCCATCTTTTGCACTAGATAGTAGATAGAATGTCTACTTTCAATCACGTACCCATTAATCAACCTATTTACCATCCAGCTTGATGAAGTTATCTTTATTTTTGCAGGAAACTCAATTAGCTCCATATAGTAGGAATATGCAAGATCTTCTTTGTGACTCAAGTGAGGATGTAGTGTCTGGAGGAAATCAGCTTGATGAAGTTATCTTTATTTTTGCAGGAAACTCAATTAGCTCCATATAGTAGGAATATGCAAGATCTTCTTTGTGACTCAAGTGAGGATGTAGTGTCTGGAGGAAATTACTATATATTATTGAATAATAATCATTATAATATAATATGAAATTTTTACCTTTTATCCTTAATAACAGGCATGATTCCTTATCCTGAACCGTACCAGAGCATGTACCAGAGACGTCGATTAAGTGCATTGGGCATTGAATGGCGCCCGCCTTCCTTGCAATTTGCTGTGGGTCCATCTGACAACATCAATGTTGGTGAATATCAGACATTGCCTATTGTGGACCTTGAGAGGTGGGTTGAGAATCTTCAGGCAATGCCAGATTTTGTAGATGCTATGGACTGGGAACAAGAGAATGAAGTGCAAAGCGATGATAACGATTCTGAATATAATGTTACCGAGGAACTTTCTAGCGAGAGGGAATACTGTAGCTTAAGTTCTTCTGGAGATCTAGAATCCTCTGCAGAAGAGAGTGAGGATAACAACCATAGTGGCAGAGAAGGCCTTCGCAGATCTAGAAGAAAAGAGTCTAAGCGATCTCGCCGAGATGTAAGTAATTATCTCTTTGCGTCTTCTAAAATCTAGTGCTTGATTTTTTTTAAATATATCTTGTTATTTTTCCATTTGTCAGGCTGTGTTCACTACTTCGGGGAGGAGGGTTAAAAGGAAGAATTTGGATGAGCATGAAGACACTATAATTAAAAGTAAGATGAAAAAGAGGGCCCGAAATGGAGCATCAACCTCGAAGAAAAAATCTTCTAAATCAAAGTTACACAGGCCTCAGAGACGTGCTGCAAAAAATGCACGCTCACTTTTCTCTAAGTATGACGAGGAAGCTTCTTCTGAAGATGAAGTTGCTGAGGCTTCTGACTCTTACACATCAGAGAGTGATTCCCCAGTTCCTGATTTCATTGATCATAGCAATGAATCTGAATCATCTGATTCTCTGACAGAACAATCACATGGAAAAAGAAACAAAAGATGCGAGTATGAAGAAGTCTCAAGACAATCTTTGAATGAGACTCCATCCAATGCTATACCTAAGAAAAAATTAGTTCTGAGGTTACCCTTTCGTGATCCTATGAAAAATATTTCTTCTGATAACACAACAGCCAGAAGTCATGGGCAGAATGAATTTAATGAAATGGTTCCATCTGCAAAAGATGCCTCGACCAGTAGTAATGTAAATGGATTACTTCCCAGTCCTCAGAAATTAGATTCATCTTCGTTGTTTAAGGATGATCCCATTTTGTCTCAGTGTGATGCCGGGAATTTATTCCTCGGAGTGCAAGCTCAGAAAGCTGAATATCAGTATGACATTCCTGTTGGCTGCATGGTGTCTAAAGGGAGTTGGGGAGAAGTGAAAACTCGCTCAGCTAAACGTACACGCTTGTGTGAAACTTCAGCAATGGAGACATTAAAAACATGCCCTATGGATTCTGAAGATGCTATTGTTGTTTCCAGAAGTGTTAATGGACATATTAAATCTGAGAATGACTGCCAAGCATCATTTTCTCAACCTAGAAGTCAGAGTAATGGACATGCTTTGTTTATGGAAGATTACCAAAAGAAAGGAAAGTGTGCTAATGGAATTTCAGAAGCACTGGACTGTTCAACAAATCAGGAACCTGTCATAGACAACACATTAACTCTTGAAAATCCATTGCAAAATGGAATTTCAAATGAAAAAAATACCTTGCTTGATGCTTCTAAGAACATTGGAAAGGAAATGATAGGGAATTTGGATGAAAATAATGTTGAATCTGTTAACCAAAAGTTAATCATCACATCAAAAAATCCAGACAATGAGCCTGGCAGTTCATCTTCCAAGTTAACTCTTGTAGCAAAACACCCCGGTAGCTTAAATGGCTTTATACAAGATGCTGGTGGCGATGGAAATTCGGAACTTATTAGTTGGACTAATGGATCATCAAGAATTAGTAGAGGGCAAAATTTAGTTTATAGTAGATCAAATTCTAAAAGTAGAAGAGGTTCTAAGGAAGATATTGATGGTATAAAGGACAGTAGCTCAACTTACCTAAATCATAAAGATAACCAAAATGTGGATGTAAATTGCAACTTGACAACAAAAATTCATTTTACAAGGTCTTCTAGTGCAAAGACTAACATGGATAACCCTAGCAGTAGTTCCAGATCAAGATGGAACTTTGATAATTCTGAAGAACACAATTTTGGGGCTGGGTTGAGGTCTTCTAGAAATAAGAGAGAAAACTGCATTTCTTCTGATTTAAGTTCTTTAAATTCAGGAAGGAATGGTTCGGTGTTGATGCTTTCAGAGCATGAGGAATTTTATAGATATATTCCCCAGTTAGGTGACGAAGTTGCTTATCTAAGAGAGGTATTGTTTTATTTTAATTTTAAAATTTTGGATATTCGATTTCCATTGTGTAGATTTATCTTTTTAAGAGTGGTATTATTTTTTTATCTTTTAAATGTAGATTTAAATTCTTTATTTCCTCTTCAGATGCTATCAAAGAAAATTATTTATATTATGTTCTTTGTTTCTCTTTGGTACCTATAAATATGGTTTCCCTGATTTCCTATTTCATAAAAAAACGCTACAAGTTATCAAAGTTCAAGATAATTATGCGATTGATTTTATACTTGATAGTTTTTTTATTAATAAAATGAAGGGAGGTGTACCTTGAGATTACAAATTAGAAAATAAAATAAAGTGGGGGCTGATAGAGTGGTATCCCACTCCATCGACATTTTCCTACGTGGCATGTACTTTTAGTGATCTAGTAACTAAGAGTTGAGCCTCAGAAGGTTTGTCTCCTAAACCTGCATAGTAATCTTCTCCATTTGAGAACCACAGCCTTTCTTGAAGATATCAGCTCTAAAGGAAACGTTGGAGTCCTTAATGATTTCCAAGAACAATATCTCTGGAGGTCTAAGAGTATGCTCTCGGACCAGATATGCCAAGTGAGTTTTCCTATTGTGTTCCAATGGAGGCCCCATGAAAGTGCATTATAAGTCACCTATTCTGATGTTTGTGTGTATAAGTGTTGGAGTTTGTGTGTTGGAGATTCTCCACAGTGCTTGGTTAAGGAATTCAAGGAGTTTTAGGATTAATTTTCTAGTGTATATACAATTAAAGAAGAGGTTGGTGATGGATTCATTTTCCAGTCCACATAGAATGTGGGCTGAACTTGGACTCACTATGCATATAGCATTTGGAGTGTTTTGATCTGATATTTTTTAATTCTCCACAGAATGAGGGAGAATTTTGTTGGCATATGTGCCCATATACCCTTAGGCCTTAGCCATAGTGTCTTTGGGTCCTTTGGTTCTTATTGCTTCTCCGATTATTCCTAGGTTTTGTTTCCCATTCCCTATCTTCCAAATGAATTATAGTATTTTGTAGTATTTCCTGCTTCTACAATTACTTGATAATTATTCTTTAATGAATTATGATATGTTTTCTTTCATGAATAATGACTATTGTAAATTTGATCTATATTTGTGATTACAAAATATAAAACATCCAGATTTTCTAATATAAGCAGTGTTATTAGAGAATGTATATGTATAAAGTTCTGAATGAATCATACAAGGATGGTTCTTAAACATTACTGTTTAAGACTCCCTTCCATTTGCTATTTGACTTTTTGAGTGTGTCATATGACCATATCATAAACAGTATCACTTTCTTTCAATCTTCATACAGGGTCATGCTGAATATTTAGTTTCAAAATTAGCTCAACTACCATCAGAATACTCAATTAATGGAAACTTGGATGTTGTAGAATTTTGCAAAGTAATCTCTCTTGGATACTCACAATTTCCTGGATCTGGATCAAGCTGCTGCAAGATCACTCTTGAATTCAATGATCCTAAATCTTGTGCTTTTGGAAATTCATTCGATTTGACATTAGTTGATTTTGATGAAATACCTGAATTCCTTGTGGAAAAAACAAGATATCATGCTTGCATGGAAAGAAATTGGACAACTAGAGATAAATGCAGAGTTTGGTGGAGAACTGATGATGCACAACCTGGTAGTTGGTATTATGGTCGTATTGTTTCCAAAGCGAGTCGACCTAATTTGCCTTCCAATAGTCCATGGGAAAGATATAAAATTGTGTACAATTGCAGTAACGAAGAGTATTTGCATAGTCCTTGGGAGCTTGAAGATCTTAATACTAAATGGGTCCATCCACATATAGACGAAGTCGTATCTAGAAAAATAGTATCATCATTGGAAGAAATAGAAGAAACATCACAAATAAATAAGGTTTGATTTGGCCTCTCTTATAAAACTTTCTATTTTTTAATTTTTTTATACAAAACAAAAATTTATTTCCATTTTTAATTGCAGGACAAACACGGGCTTCAAAAATTTATTAAGGCTTCACAGAAGGCTGAATATCAGAACAGGTGAGGTTCTCTGCTTCTTAAAGTCTGAACTGCTTAATTTTAATTCCCATCATTATTGATATGATAAGAACTAAAAAAGTATTTTAGTAATGTTTCGTTAAAAAAAATATTTTAGTAATTTATCACATATATTTTTTAGAAAATGGTTTAAATTTACAAAATTAAAGGAAAAACAAATCTATTTGTATTAGTGATATATATTAGAAAATAGAAATAGTTTTTATGTAAATGTCTATATTTTAAGTATTACTAATTTCCTAGTTAATAATGAGTTGACTAGAAATAATATGTCATGTTAGGAGTAGTGGGTATAACAACTTTCTGTTATAATATCGCCAAAGGGTTGCGTTATCCAAGTTAATCTTAACTCATAGCTACGCATGCTGTTGCACCCTCAGCACGCCACACAGACACAATTGAATTTAGACCACCTTTTTAGGTTCGACAGGAACAGAAGACTGCGACAACGTGTTCTGACCTCCAGAGACTCTATTTCAGGATATTATTATGGACTTCAGTCTTTCTTATAGATCAGATTACTTTAGGACAGACTGGTTCACAAATGAAGAATACTACTAGGCAGGTTTGGCCGTTTGGGAGACACACCTCCTGAGGCTTAGCTCTTAGTTACTTTTTTTTTGAAGCAATTGAATTTCATTAAAATAAGGCTAATGCCCAGTTTACAAAAAATAGAGTATAGAAATAGAAACAGAAGTAAAAAGAAACGAGCAAAAGCTCATTGACTCTCTCCCATTAACTATGTAGTCTAGTTATATAGTAACTAGATACGCTGCCTCAGGAGGTTGCCTCAAGAGAGCTCTTAGTTACTTAATATCACTAGGAATGCTAGGAGAAGGCCGATGGTTGTGGGAAATCACTCTATCACTTCCACCACATTTTATATCTTTTTATTTGTATTTTCAGGGGACTACCTTTCATTATCATTAATGAGAAATATTAAATTTCTGCAAAAAAAATCATCTGAAATATCTTAGAAACTCATGATGCTTGCATCACAGTCAATCTGAAATATCTTAGAAAAATCAGGAAGCCTTAGAAGTGGTGCTTCTTGTAATTTTCTTTTTAATAGTTGAAATGCTTTATTTGCTTCCTCTGTCCATTTGAACTGCCCTTTCTTCAAACAATCTGTAATTGGAGAAGCAATTGTGCTGAAATCTTTGATAAATCTTCTATAAAAAGAAGCGAGGCCCATAAAACTTCTAATTTTTGTTAAGTTTGAGGGAGTCATCCAAGTATCCAATTATCCATTGCTTCTGTTTTTGTAGGGTCGACTTTCAGACCATGACAGCCCACTATATACCCCAGAAATGACAGTTCATGGACCAAAAATTCACACTTCTGGCTATTTAGCTGTAGGTGGTTTTCTGCCAATAATTTCAGCACTTTTTCCAAATCTCCAAGATGAGTTTCCTTGTCTTTACTAAAGACAAGTATATCGTCAAAATAAACAACAGTGTAAATATTTAAAAGAGGTTTTAGTACCTTTGTCATGAGTCTCATGAAGGTGGAAGGAGCATTTGACATTCCAAATGGCATTACTAGCCATTCATAAAGACCCTTGCTTGTCTTGAATGCAGTTTTCCACTCATCGCCTTCTCTTATTCTTATTTGATGGTACCCACTCTTCAGATCCAGCTTTGAAAAATATTGAGCACCCACTAACACATCTAGAAGTTCTTCCAGTTTGGGAATTGGAAATCTGTATTTTATTGTTATTCTGTTGATAGCTCTGCTATCAACACACATCCTCCATTCCCCTCTTTTTTTGGGGACAAGTAGGGCAGAAACAGCACAAGAACTGATTGAGTGTCTAATCAGTCCCTCTTTCAGAAGTTTCTCTACTTGTTGTTGCAAAATTTCAGTCTCCTTTGGGCTTAATCTGTAGTGTGCCATATTGGGTAGTGAGGCCCCTGGTTCTAAGTCAATTCTATGATCCACTGCTCTGTGTGGTGGCAACTTTACTGATTTATCACTACTTACTGTTGGAAACAATTTCAGAATGTCTTCCACGACCTTGGGTACCACCAATTTTTTTGTTTCTTTTTTTCCCTTGATTATTACAGCCAGCCCTTCCTCCTCGATACTAAGTATTCTTTTGAAGTTTGTTTCAGCCTGGATTATCAGATTTGTTTTTTCAGAGGTTACTGTTGACTTAGGTGGCAGAGGTGACAAAGCTACCTTCATGTCATCTACCTTAATCACATATTGGTTAGTGCGGCCATTGTGATTTCCATATACATCAAATTGCCAAGGTCTTCCCAAGAGAATTTGGGTGGCATTCATGTCTACCACATCACATTGCACCTCATCCTTGTACCTCCTCCCTGTAGATAGGGGTACCATGCAAGATTTGTTAACTATTATACAGAGTCTCCTTTTTTAATCCACCCCACCTTGTAAGGTCTTGGGTGGTTTTCTATTTTCAATCCTAACTGTTTGGCTGCCTTTGCTGAAATAAGATTATCAGTACTGCCATTGTCCACTATTATATCACAAACCTTTCTCATCACAGTACCTCGAGTCTTGAACAAATTGTTTCTTTGTGAATTTATTTCAAGATGAGGTGTATGGTAATTTATATGAATTAGGTAGGATAATCTTGGCCCCTCATCTGGTGGTGCCTCATCATCATATTCGTCGCAAAAATCACTATCTTCTCCTTCCATTATATTTTTCCCTTTATCATTGACCAGATGAACTTCTCCTCGTTTTGGGCAGGTATTTGATTTATGTCCCCACTCGTTGCATCTGTAACATTTAATGTTACTGAAATTTCCAGCCCTTGCCCCTTTCCGTTCAGCTACAATGTCAGTCCTGTATTTTCCTTCTTCAGGTGTTGGTAAAATCCCTTTATCCGGGGACTGCCCCCATCTGTTGGAAGGTCCTCCATAAGTATATTTGGAAAAAAATTCAGCTCTCTTCTCTAGCTGCTCGGCCACTCTAATTGTTTCCATAAGGGAGTGCTGTGGCTGTAGGATTAATTTTTCTTGGAATTTATCTTTCAAGCCTTGCACAAATCTAGCCATAAGTTGCTCTTCTGTCTCACTTAAATTATTCCGTGAGGATAATCTATAAAATTCCCGTGCATATTCCACTCCTTGTTCCTTGAGTACATTGGTGGTACTTAGTAAAGAGAACACCCTCGTAGTCACTAGGGAGAAAACGCTGCCGGAGTAATTTTCTGAGTTTCTCCCAACTTCGAACTGTACTTTTATTGCCCCTAGCCCTGTTCTTCACCGTCTGTTCCTACCATGCAGACGCTACTCCTTTAAATCGCAGTACTACTAACTTAACCTTCCTCTCCTCCTCAATGTTCATATAGTCGAAGAACCTTTCGACCTCGGTCATCCAATCGATGAAGTCTTTTATGTGCATTGAACCATTGAAGGACGGAATATCCATTTTCAACTTGAATTCTGGCTGCCCCCGAGTGTGATATCCCCTGTTCTGAAAATGAGGTTCCAAATCGTGCTGAGGTTCCTCAAACAGTCTGAACGGGTGTGGACCTCTCCGGTGATATGGTTGCTTAGGAGTGGTCTCTCTGTCCAGCAAGTCAGTGTACTGATCGAGAGCGTTGGGGTAGCGGCGTTGATAATTTTCCGGCTGATCTGGATTCCGGCGCCGGAAGTTGGGCAGCTGGACGTCCGGCGATCGTCGAGCGTCCTGCTGTTCCACAAACGGGTGGATGGGTCGACGCTGGTAGGTGTGGTGGGCAGGTACTTCGCGATTGGGAGGCGCTTGCGGCTCTGTGGGGATGGCTTGAGAGGCTACCTCCCTCCGCAAATCTTGGAAGCCTTCTTTCATGGCAAGGGCCAGATCGGCGATGACCTTGTTCACAATCTCCCATTCTTGCCTAGTCACATTGTCGGCCATCAAGAACAATGGCTCTGATACCACTTAATGCAGGATCTGATGCCCAATGCAATAACGTTGAGAATTCAGATTCTCAATCGGGATGAACAGTAGATTAATGGTCTTGGAATCTACCAAGAAGATCAGTAAGGGAAGATGATAGATCTAGAAGGATATTTACTAAGATGAAGAATGTAAATAGGGAGGAAAAAGTAGACGAGAATAAAGTAGATCAGTGGAGTAGATGGGAAATACCTTGATAATTCAATAATGCAAAAAGTGCCCTTCCCAAGTGAGGTCCATCATTTTTATACTCACATCATGGGTGATGGACAGCCCTCATGATGTGAGTGTGATGACCATCTAGATAGAAGGTTGTGAGGTCCAACCTTGGTTAGGCCCACCACACATCCTTTGTAATATACTCATCCCAATGTGCTTCGAATTGGGGTTGTTATTGACTAGATGCTCTGCATCAGGGGACAACTCCACTTGATTCTTTGCTGGAAATTTCTTTAAAGTTTAAATCGTCCACTTTTGTCCTGTAGATAGAGAAGAAGTGATATATTAGATTATTATGGTAATTACTAATTACTTAATTAGTATTACCATATATATCTAGAATAGTTTTCTCTTTGGGTTGTTTCGTTTATATTGTATTGTCTTCGTCATTAAGGATTTTTTTTATAGTACGAATGTACAATAATAAACGATCATCATCTCCTTGTTTTAACAATTGTGACTAATGAGTTTGAAACGGAGAACCATAAGCCATCGTTAAATCTTCCTTGATTCTGTTTATTATATCTGGCAAGAGATTCTGGCATAATCATCATGGTTTTTTATGCAAGCACATAGTCCTCGTATATGCAGATATGATCAAAATTTCAACTACATACTATGATTATGTGATTGGTAAATTCCTAGTTGGATTTTGGTTGGGAATCCCAACTTGAGATCTACCTTAGAAAAACCCAAATAGGGTTAAAAATAAAGAGTTAGACCAAAAAAGTTCCGACTTCTGTAACTGTTTCCAGGTGATTTCTCTTCTCCTGAGTCCTTGCATTACGCCATTAGTCATTTAGTCCTTAGTTCTTTATAGAAAGTCATTAGTTTCTGTCTTGACTTAATATATTTGAACCTTATGTTTAATGTTTTGATTTCATTTTGTAAGTTTTTATTTGGTTGTAAATTGCATAAACATTTTGTTAATGTAGGGATATTATGAATATATATATATTATGAAAAAAATGCATGTGCATATTTTGCATCTACACGGTATGGTATTGCTGGCTATTGGCATAACCGTTTAGACACATGAAACCTTGATAGCAGCATCTATAAACCTTTCTTTTATGACATATTTATTATGTAACATTCAGATGATTTAAACTCTATCAGGTTTCCTGTTCCACTGTCACTTGAGATTATTAAGAAGAGATTACAAAACAAGTACTATCGTACTTTGGATGCCGTTGGAAATGATGTGGAAGTTATGCTTTCAAATGCAGAAAGCTATTTCGGTAAAAGTCATTTCTCTTCCAAGATTCACAAACTTAAAGACATATTTAAACGGGCAATTCAAAAATAGCCAGTGGAGAAGAAACACATACAGTTTTGTAGATGAATCAATCTGTGTCAATGTGCGCACTAGAGGTTAGAGAGAAAAGGAGTTGGTCTACTTGTAAATATCTATTTTCTATTTTTTATGATTCATTGATTTTGTTTTTGTGAAATGGATTTTTATGATAGAGGAAGAGAGCATTATTTTCTCTCAGAAGTATAAAAGGAAAAGAACATCTTGCGGTTTTCTGACCTGGAAATTCGGTAACAATCATTGTTTCTTGGTATACACACACGACAAAATCGATAATTACAATTGAAATCGGAAAGTATGAGTTAACCTATTTGTAATCCCTGTTTAAATGGCACTTTGATCAGAAGAACAATTTTGTTCTGCGGCTATTGCCGTTAGTTTTCATTAATTTTACAAAACAGATGTTTGTTTTGGGTAAAAAAGAAAGGTGAAAAGTTTTGATGTTGATAATAATGGTGTTATGAAAGAAAACACTAAACGAAAGTTTTCATTCCATGCTAGAGGTTGCTATATATTGCGTATTGCATTGAAGAAATGAAATGATGGAGGATATTGCAGATCGAGAAAACATAGATTCCATGACATCTGGAAACAGTTAGAAATTGTAATAGAATAGCTTCCAATTATTCCATGTCCCTTTCATTTTCAAAAGAAAAGATAATTAATTCTTTTCAAAATCGATGCATGATGCATTTATGAAATCCCCCTTTTTCTTTTTTCTACCAGTTCATTTTTATTGTCATTCCTCTGTTTTTTTCAGGAGGAAGCATTTTGAATCAGGCTCTGAAAACCTGAAAGAGATGATTGCATGACGCGTGCATTGCAAAGTTACTGTATAAGATCACAAGTTTTATTTTTAATGGACACATCTATATTAGATGAATTTTGATGTCACTGAAGGCTAACACAGACAATTTTTATCTAGTTACAATTTAAGAACTTAGTAGTTTTATAAGAAAAGAAAATTGATATTTATCCTAATTCATACCACAGTTTTTTGTGTGTGGATAAGATAATCTACTTTCATAGCCACCAACATCACTATCTAATCCCATATCTTGGAATCTATCTTCTTGAAAACTAAAATTCCAATTTGAATAACTACATACTTCCATTGGATTTACAGTACTCAGAAGTTGATAATATGATGTCTACAGGCAGGAGGAAAGGCAGAATGGACATTCGTCGTCTCAGTTCGGTACATTACTACACTTTGAGCATAGCAACAATCTTATTTTTTACCGGAATGACAAATTTGCAGGATGTTGCATTCCTTGTATGTTCCATTATTTACCTTGTCTTTTTAGACAGAGTAGTATTCCCACCTTCAAATGTGTCGATTTCTTTACTATCAGTGTTTGGAGAGAAAAATCTGGTTGTGGGATTCTATCTTGTTTTTTCGGCAGTTATTGGTATTTTTCTTCCATTTCTGTACATTTTTGAGGGAGTTGTTAAGGGACACAGTCAAATAGTAAGCATTGTTGTACCAAACTTGTTCCTGATCTGTTCTCAGGTTTTCATGGAGGGGGTGACAGATGTTTGCAATTTCTCACTCCCCGTCCAATTGTTTGTGTCAATTTCCTACAACTTGAGAATTACCATCGTCAATTGGTTGGTTGTTGATTTGGGTAGCGTCAAGGACCAAAATTCGTCTTGGAGGTTGAGTGCAGGTCAAGGTTTGGTCTTTGCAAACATGTTGTTATGGACCTTCAATCTATTTGGTGTATTGCTCCCTGTGTTCTTGCCCAAAGTCTTCAAATTGTACTACGCCGATCATCCCAAAAAGTATTAAAATCCATTTTCATTTTCAATAGAAGGAAAAATAGTATTTTTATTTTTTGTTATAATTTCAATAGTAAAATTGAGATAATGTGAGATATTTCAATCTGACAACGACATAAGATTATTTAATAATAATAAAATTGATTGATTACAATAACAATAAGAATAACAAACGACTTCGGATGTGAGATATCTCATAAAATATATTACATACAGTTGTTATACACTATATCAACAGAATTAGAGACAAGAGTAAAGATCTTCAAAAAATATTATAAATCTTTTGTTTAGTTAATTTTGCTGAATTTGATTTTTTGTTTGCATATATTTTAACATAGTACTTTTTTCTTGTCTCAAATTTCCAATCCAATGAATCCATTCATGTCCTCCATCAATCCTCTCCATTGCTTACCTATTTAAAAACTCACATTTGGATTACTTTCATTAAAAAAATATCATCCAAGGATTATTTTTTCCAAATATTAAAATTTCAATTTAATCACTTCCTAAACTAGACTATTTTTGCATTTCTAATCACTTGATGTTGTGTTTAAACTCATAATTGTGTAAAAACTAGATAGTTGAAGTAGAAAGTGGGGTTGGACATGAGTCGGGTTTAAATCAAATATGATTCTACTTTAACCCAATATGATCAAATGTCTTTGGGTTCGAGTTTATTCCGGAACAAAACCAAAACTTGTTTAAACTTTGGGTATTTATCAGGTCCAAAAATTTATTAATACATGAAATCAATTGGGTTTTTTCCTTTGAATTCAGATAAAAAAAATACTCAATTGAATAACTATTAAGGTTGTTGAGGGTCTAAAGTTTCAATTGTACGCATTTTATTAAATTTTCAGTATTATATAATACGTTTCTATTTGTAAAAATATACATTCCGTTATCAAAAAAATATATCGAGTGGATAAAAAAATATATATTATCAAATGAGGTTGAATACATGAATCTCTGAACATATTATACATTGCGATTTTTGAAAGAAGAAAAAATCACAAAATATTAAAACTCTGAACAATTTTTTTATTTCATAATTAATTCTTGCATTTTTCTAAAAAAAAATCTAAATGAATAAAAAATAACATCCAAGTCCCAAAATCTATTATTATTAGGAACTCCAGTCTTTTTTATAGATCACAAAACTTTAAGAAAGACTGTAGCTAACAAATGGAAAGTATTACTGTTCAGTTTTGAGAGATAAAGGTTTAACTCTTAGTTACTTGACCACTAGGAATATTAACTAGATGTAACTTCAGAGGACCGTCCTTTTTTTTCATTTAATGAAAAATATTTAATATTTGCAAAAAAAAAATCCAAAATCAAAATCAAAAGGTAAATATTTAGGTAATAAAAGAAAAGTAACCATTTTTTTTGCTAGATTCTACATCAAAACTTACATGAACCATGGTAAACGGCCGTTGCCTTGCCGTCTTCACAAGATGCATATTTGAGAAGACTTTCATGAGTAGATAAAAGGGCAACAAAATACCACTTGCTCTCATACAAAAAATCTGCATTATCCAATAATACAAACATCACCATTAACAAGAGCAACATCACAGAATGAAAACATATACTTTGTCAAAATAACACTTAATTAAGGTACTTACAAAGAAAAGCATAAGGGGCTTATATGAGTTTTGAAGAGATATTATACATATCAAATGTCTCAACAATAGTAGGATTACAAGCTGCATAAAAAAAAAAACTCTTTTAAGGACTTAAATTGCAAATTTACCAATTAAGATTTTTGAACATAGCATCAACTTGCCAAGCACTTACAAAAGCGGCTATTGACCGATACCATATCATCATCTTCTTTGTCCTTGCTACTGAAGGAGGGGAGCAGTATATGTATTCCTCTTCGTCAGCATCTTCATCATCGTCAATTCGTATTTGTACACCGCCGCCGCCGTCTTCGCTGTTGAGAGACCAATCTCTTGAGACAACGTATCTAGTTACTGTATAACTAGACTACATAACTAATGAATAAGAGTCAATGAGTTTCTTGCTCATTTTTTTTACTTTTGTTTTTATACTTTATGTAACTTGGACATTGATTTCATTTTTTTAATGAAATTTAATTGCTTTCAAAAAAATGTTCAAAATCACGGGAAAATATAAATTAAAAATATCTCAAATCTAAATAGATAATAATTAACAATTTAACATTATTACCATCTTTAAATCAACATAATTAAATTTTTTAAAGATCAACCCTATATATTAAGTATATTGCATAGGGAGATATTTATAAATGACACTATATTATAGGGGTATATTTTAGTTTTTATCATTAGAAACAGTCAAACTGGTACAGTCTGAGACAGAGATTTCGATTCACAATCTCCTTGTTTTTTTGAAAATAATTAAATTTCATTAAAAAATAAAGACAATGTCTAAATTACATAGAGTATAGAAATAAAAATCAGAAGTTAAAAAAATGACTCTCTCTCCTTTTATATGTAACTACATAGTAAACAATCTGATCCACTTGCTTTGGGTTGTAGACATATTAATTACAATATAATCCACTTGCTAAATTAATTAATTAATTACCTAACCTATTGCTAAATTGCAATATAATCCACTTGTAATGTCATTAATAAAATTACTACTAATGATGAAAAAAATTACCACTACACAATGGTGAAAAAAATGATGATTGATAAAAACACACCTGGTGTTTGTATCTGCTATATCCAGCACAATCTCTTTAGTCTTAACATTAGGCACCACAGTATAACCAGGTTCATAATTCTGATATGAAACCCAAAACAGAATTAAAATCAAAATCAAGTTTTTGTTTTGATTTGATTTGATTTGTTGAATTTAAAGTGGGAGGAGACTGACTTGTAAACAGATTTCACAGAGAATATTGCCTTTCTCATCACACCATGTCTGTATGCAATTTCTATGAGCAAACTGGAACCAAATTATCATGGCAGAAAGCAATCAATCAGATTACAGAATTAAGAAGGTTTGTTTCAATTTGATTGATTATTGAGTTACCTTGAGTGTTCCTGAACAACCACAAGGTGCTTCCATGGTTGTAGACCTTTGCTTCTCTTCCTCTTCTTCTTCATGGCAGATTCTGCATTGGAATAAGGTTGGATGATTTGAATGAAGACCCATGTTTTCTTCTTCTTCTTCTTCTTCTTCTGCTGCTGCTGCTGTTGCTTCTGCTTCTGTCATCCACACACAAATTCACAGCATCTCTGTTTTCAATTACTACGTAACCTCTCGAGTGTCGATTATAAAGATCGTGGCAAAAAGATGTTTTTCGCTCTAACACCTCCTGTTTGTAAAATAATTACAGATAACTCCATAATTTGAATATCTAATCTTCAATTTTTTCGAGTTATACAGATAGATTAGCTCAACTGTTTACAAGTAACTATTAAAATTTTCGAAAGTTCAGAGTTACAACTGTTATAACAGTATATTATCTGAATTATAAAAAAAAAAGACTTTACTCAACTGTAAAAACCAACTATTCAGATTCAATTCAAAATATGGAATTTAGAGACAAACTGAACTGTTATTTTAACAAGTGAAGCTCAACTAGTTTTCGAGATTGAGATCTTTCTACTTGATTGTCACGGATATGGTTGAAATGTCCGTTGTCGACGATTAATAACTAACGGTTCAGTTAGGATAGGTATGTTAGGAGGATAAGGGAATCTCAATTATCCATTGATTAAGACAGCATAACAACTTGAATGAATATATTAGCAAAGAACAATCCAGCCTTGCATTTCAATAACTAAAGGGTCTATTGAAGTCTACTTAAAGCTATCGGTAGGTGTGGTTGGTTTCATTGAAAATTGATCGTTTAGTATTAAGTGAATACCATACAATCTCACTCTATTACAGTATCTATCCTATCACAAATGTTCTCTCTTCCTTTTCTCAGTTCAATCCCTAGGGGTATTTATACATTTTCCTACTGGGCTGGATCTTCCCTTCTCAGTCAGGTATGACCGGCAAATGGGTCGGGCATAACATATTAAGCCGAATGGGCCTATTTCTGGGGTGGGTCTGGTCTGATGGATCAGAGGTATCATCAGAAATTTAAAATCATTTTGAAGGGTTATTTTAGTCATTTAAGGTATTTTAATGTTTATTTTCGAATGATATTATATAGTGCAAAACTTATATTATGAATGTAGAGATTTAAGAGTTGTTGGTTCATAGATCACATCATCATCATCATTCATCATTCATCATTCATCATTCATCATTCATCATTCATCTGCTCCATGATTCAAAAGTAAAGTCTTTTAATAATACAATCAAGCAAGATTTTGGTATTTGATTTTATTTATTTAGCAAGCAAGAAAATAAAATAGAGTTTAGAACAACAAAGTTTAAGAATCAGATGCAAGATGATTTAAGGTTAGGGTTTCCTGATAATTGAGGAAACCTCTCTCCAGTCTCCACAATATCTCAATTCATTCTGGTACTCTCCACTGGAGGGATTATGGAACCATTGGTTGGATGTTGCGGTTCATCTTCTTCTTCTTTCAGATATCGAAGTCGATAAGTCGCCATGGTTAACTTATTATCAACCATCCAAATGAGATTACGGATTGTATTTTCATCTGTGATATCTGTAAGATCCTTTCCTCTCATACAATCAAACAACATTTTACTTGTCTCCAACTCCTGTATCTGTGCACTAGTCTTCCTTATTTGATTCTGGGTTTTCAAGATTTTCTCCCTTAAGTACCCATCAAGATCACTTGAGTTTTTGTTTCTTTCACTCTCAGGGATTTCATCCACCCTGCATTTAAAGAACACTCAATAGTTTATGCACACAAAAAAATCACATACACAACAAGCAGATCTAGTAAGACCATGGACTAGTTAGTAGGGTCCAAATTCTGAAAACCCATGCAAAAATATTTTTTTAAACTTGGGAGACTTCATGAATATTTTAACCTTAAAAAGTAATTACTGAGGTCATGTGTATTGGAGATCGGAACAGCATTCGTAGTGGAAAACGATAACATGAAAGAGATGGATTGGCTAAGTCCGACCATGATAACGAATACGAGGAAGATCAACAATAGTGGTTTCGATAAATAACCGAGACAATTATTATGTTATTTATTCATGCATATATTGTATTCATACACTTGAGATGGTTATTAATAGGGGTGAGATTCCCCGTCCCCATACCTGGTACCCGTCTCGTATCCGGACAGGAGGGTATTGGAACGGGGAGGATTTTTCTACCCGAAGTAGAAAAATCTCCGTTCCCGTCCCCGACCGAAATCCCCGGCCATTTCCGGGTACGGGGATGAGGATTGAAATCCCCGTCTCAGATAATCCTTGTACCCGGGGAAAATTGTATATAAACCCTATAAAAAAAATTAATATTGTATAATTTATATAAATAACTTTATACAATATATTAAATATAAATTTATATTTAAAATCGTAAAATGAAATCTATATCATAATTAAAAACTTAAAAGTTAAATATATATTCTAATAAAGCCGTAAATATAAAAAGTAAAAAACTCAATCGATTCAATGATTTAATCATAAATAACCTAATCTCCAACTCTAAATACCACCGTCCACGACCATCTAGTTCTTATTCTTACACGTTGTTCCACCGTCTTACATTTAAATCGATATTTTAATTACATTAGTAAATAATAAATAGTAACATACTAACATTAGTATTTAGTAAATCACTGTTTAAATTAAAAAATTAAAAAAAAAAAATTTCGACCAGGATTCCCGTGACCGGATGCGGGTACGGGGACGATTTTTGGTACCAGGGATTTCCCCGTCTCTGTCCCGGCTCACCCCTAGTTATTAATAACCAATATAAAATATATATCTTAATATATTAATAATATGTTTAAAACATATTGAACAAATAACCAACAATATAAAATTATTAAAATACTTTGATAACTTATCAAAAAAAAACTTTATATACAATATTAAAAAAACTCAATCTTTAAAAATCTGACATTGTCACAGGGATTTTACTTAACCCCTACTCGGCTACTCCTGCTAGTCTTTGAAAGTAAAAGAAAATTGAGGTATGAAAATCAAGTAAATACCTCCTGAGAATTCTTCGAACATCCCCAACTTGCTTAGGCCAAATCTCAGAGGGTTTTTCCATGTCGAAAGGGTTGTTTAGCACAACACAAGTATCTACACCACATAAGACATTCAACTCAGAAACCTTCTTAAGCAATCCCTTCGATCTCTTCCGATACGACTGCCTTCTAGCCGCATAATTACGCATCCATTCTAATTTCACTTTAGTTCTTGCCATTACCTATCATTGCAATGGACAAATGTTAACCAGAAAAACAAAGTATCAGAAGAAGAAGAACAGTACCTTGAATCGATGTGTTCTTCGCCTACTGTTGCCTTTAGGTAATTATCCTTATATAAGGGATAGATTCATTGTTCCTATATATCTTAGAAAAGCCCCCAATCTCATCACTAATTTCAAAACAAATCCAATTCAATTAATTTAAGAATATAAGAATCCATCATTTATTATTGATAAAATCCAAATCATATGTATGTGTTACTAAATTGTAATCTATGAAATTTATTTTTTTTTTTTTTTTTCTTCTAATATTTTCTGATATAATTCGAATTTTAAAGTCTATAAATAAATAAAAATAATTCAGTCTCACCATCTTCACAACTTCCTCGTCTGTGGAGACCAGTTCTTCTTCTTCGTCGTGTCGTCGTCGTCGTCGTAGTTTTCCTCCTTGTTCGTGTTTCCGAAATACGAAATCGTTTGTTTAGATCTCATTCTCTCCGGATACTTTACATACTCTTAGATACGACAAATATTCTGTCTTTTCGTTTGACTCGAGCGGCATATAACAAGGTCCGTCGATTTTCTAGCTTCATCCGATGATGCGGCATCCTCATCGGAATCGTCGTGTATCGATCCACCGATTCCGCTTTGACTTATGCACTCTGGATTGTGGATCCAAATCCAATTTAGATTGCCTGTCTGTTTACTTTTCGAATTAGGGTTTGGGATTTGATCGTACACGCACAATAGAGACTTGCGAATGGCGATCAAGTAAGGATTAGATGTTCTTGCTAAGAAAAAGGACGATTGTGTTAAGTAGATGAACACAGGACACTGCGTTCTTCGTTTTTGCTTTATTGTTTTTTTTTTCATTTTTCTTGAGGTTTTTTATGAGCATATTGAAGGATCAGTGGTGGTTTTCATCGAAGAATACAGACACTTCTTGCTGGGTTTGTCAAGGATTCAAGATTGGTGCCTTCCTTTTAGTCCCAAGCCCTGACTAAGAAGATTTCACCTGACGATTTGGAGATGACAAGTGAAATGCCAGTGATTGTCTCACAGATAAAGGTGATCTACTGCTTCACTTTGCTTAATTATAAATCAAGTTTTTTTTTATGCCCTTGAATTATGAATCCTTCATGAAATTGTTAAAAATAAATCACATATATGTTTTCTTATTAATCTTCATCACTGATTTAGCTTAAAAGTTAAAACTATTGCGTAACATTTAACTTCAGGTTTAAGAGAAGAAATGTATACTGTTTTCTTGATCTTGTAGACTGTTTTCTATTTTTCCGATGTATTCAGATAAAATTCAAATAGATAGAGATATTTTCTGCAAGCTTTAAGCATTCATTAATCATTACTATTTACTAAACATAAAAAAGAAAGAGTAATTGCATATATAAATATAAGAACATAATACTACCATCGTTTTAAAAGAAGTGGAAGAGAAGAAAGAAGAAACATGCTTCAATGTTTTTACAAACTGGAAAATCCTAATAATTTACAGCCATGTTTTTTTTCTTCTTCTATCATTATTTTAATTACACTTTTCATTGCACATTATATATACTCATTAGGCAACATCTAGTTTCATACTTATTCTCTACTAATAAACTCATGAAGATGGATACAAATGACATATTCCTTTTACCGAACCTTGGCTGCCGCCGCCACTAGAGCTGTTGTTGTCCAGCTAGCCAGCCTGCTATTCATTATGTTCATCGTCATAAATTACCTGGAAAGATCGTGGACCACAAAAGCTCTTGGAAAAACTCAGACCTCTGAGCTTTCTCTTTTTTATCCTTATCAGATAAAGATGGTCTTGAACTGTATGTATTTACAGTTAGTCAATTTAAATGTCAAACATAATCAAAATCCACAAGCAAACTAATAAGAATATTCGTACTCTATTTTTTCATAATATCAATTATTTACATATATCAACATATGCAAGTACAAAGATGCAAAAGTTTATGCAGTTAAGTTGCTAAGTAACATGAATTTTGTCAGGAAATATCCTTTACATTCATAATGCATGGAAACCCCTCCCTTTGCCTCAAGTAGGAGGAAACACCAACACACCATCTTAGATACCTAAAGAGTTTAGGATAAAGAAAAATCTGCCAAGATGGTTAAAAGAAACATGTTTAAAGGATAACGGCTAACAGCGGAAGCTGTATTTATAGTTAAAACATGGTATGATGTTAATCGGTTTGATGTTAATACCGACAATTTTTCAGTTAATAGGTATGATAAAAAAAAAGACCTAAAGCAAAGAATGATATTTAAAATTTAATACAGAAAATGTGACATGGTACCTCTCTACCATCTGCTTGTCGATATTTTGACCGGATAAGTTATCATCATCATCAAGTTTTTCAGGCTTGA
This sequence comes from Zostera marina, assembly GCA_001185155.1. Lineage (NCBI taxonomy): Eukaryota > Viridiplantae > Streptophyta > Magnoliopsida > Alismatales > Zosteraceae > Zostera > Zostera marina. The sequence continues at coordinate 457,541 of LFYR01001099.1, read as the reverse complement.
CGACATCTTTAGCCAAATCCATTGGTGGTGGATTGTAGATAAACGAAGATAATAATGGATCCGGAATCGAACTGGAAGGTGGAAGACCAGCAGCTGTGTAAGTTGATCCACCAAAAAGAGCATGTATGTGTGGTTCCTTTGGTTCTTTTTTTAAGGAAAAAGCAGAATACGACCCCAATGAACCTCTGCCGGGCTTCCTCTTCCGTGGGATGTGATCACTTCTGGTTAAGGATTTTACCAAATACACAACTAGAACAATCATAAATTTCATGGTTTAAAATTATAAAGTAAAAAAGAAAAAAAGGATATTCTGAAGAAACTGCCATGCTGCAGCGTTATATGAGCAGCAAAGTCAGTACCAGTGCCGATTCTGGAAGAACATATGGGGCATACCTGTAAAAAGAATTTGAAGTGTGTTAAACAAACAAAAAGAAGTCGAAATCTCGACAATAAAAGAAACCAATTAACCGAATTTACACCATCTACATGTAGTTAATCTTCAAGGTTCGAGTTCCGCCTTTCATAGAACATAGAAGGAGAGAGGGGAAGAGAAAATCAAAATTTGCACACCGTCAAGGAAATAGAAACTGGAAAAAAACTCCACCTTTAGCAGGAATAAAGAAAGAGAACACACACGATTCTCAAAATCTTTAGTCTTAAACTATAATTGAAGGAATCAAGTCGAAAAAATAGAAGAGGTGATGAAAACACAGTACCCCGTTCTTGACCTCAACAGGGTGATCTTCATCGATATGGCAACAAAGTCCAACCGCGTCAAAATCATCGGCACAGAAAGGACATGAGTATTCAGCCTGTGAGAAATCGTCGTCTCCGAAGTCCATATCTTCGAATTCACGGTACATATCTACAGAATAAACAAAAATCATCGAGTAAAACACTCACTACAAGCCCAATTCAAACTATTCGATCGTCAATCGATGGATTAAAAAAAAAAAAAAAAATGAGAGGGATTTGATTAATCGATGGATTAGGTTTTCGTACCAAACTGAGAGGGATGGAGACCGGACTGGTGGTGGCGATGCCTGGACGAAGATGTAACTCGACTCCAAGCCATTTAGTAGTAATTTCTGATTTCAATTTCCCTGACGAATAAAAACGATAATCAACAATCGCAACCAAAGATTGGGGCAAACGAGAAAGAAATCGCAATGAAATTAGGGGAAATCCTGCCCTAAAATAAAAACAAAACATCTCCCGACATTATAATCGGGTCTATCTGGATTTGAATCCGAATAGATCTAATAGGACCATTATAGCATCGCTCTCATTAACTGTAGTAATGTAGCATTGTTTCTAATGTGCTATCATTTCTACTGTGTTATCATTGTTTCTAATGTAGCATCGCTTTCAATTTTGTTTTTTTTATAAAACCTCTCTGCAGATGTAAAATTGGCAACCTTCAAATGATATAATAAAGTCGCGTAATATATTATCGATTTAATTTAAATAGAAACTATCACTTTTGAGAAAAGGCAATTCTTTGAAGTCAATCAAAAAATTTGCTAGAAAAAAGAGGAGGATAAAGTGATATTCCTACTTAGTTTGAATAATGACTAAAGGTGTAAATGATAACAATCACACATAATCAAGACAATGTAACTTGCGATAAATGTATGATCGCATCAACAATATTATTTCCGATTGTTCATCTTCTCATTTTTAGTGTGAATTCTAACACTGGGTAAAAGATCATCGACACTCTATAAGTTTGGACTCGGTCTGTCAGCTCAGAGCTCTAGCTGGTACCCCCATCCAGTTTTATGAGCTAGTGTTCAGGTATATTTATAAAGTTTATGTGGATCGATCGATCTATTGAATGGACATCTGGACTCAGAGGCATGACGGGTACCCGATCCAGTTTTATAAGTGTTCAAGTATATTTATAAAGTCTACGTGGGTCTGTGGACTGGCTCTCTCATCTCAGAGGTCTAGCTGGTATGATGGTATCCCGATCCAGTTTTATGAGCTAGTGTTCAGGTATGTTTATAAAGTTTACGTGGATCGATCTATGGACTGGACCTCTGACTCAGAGTCCTGACTCAGTTTTATAAGTGTTCAGGTATATTTATAAAGTACGTGGGTCTGTGAACTGGGCCTGTAGGCTCAGAGGCCTGACTGGTACCCCGATCCAATTTGTTTGAGTCCGAGTACCATCAATAACTTTGTAAATTCCCTTTTATGTACAAGGCACTGAGCAATTACCACAAAGGTGCTCCTAATGATAAAATGAGAGGAGCATTGGGTGTAATTAGTAATAATTTTTTGTTCGTTTGGGGAAAAAGGAGAAAAAAATATATTTTAACAATAAAACATATTACAAACATAAGTGCATTAGTTAATTAAGTACTTAACTACTTAAGTAGGGAAGTTAACCACCTTAACTCCTCCTTCCTTAACCGCTAACCCTAACTACTTAAGCAGTTATTTACATAACTAAAATCTTTTTTTCTTTTTAAATGTTACCACTAAAAAGAACAAGAAAAATAATATCATATAATATTTTAAAACTTAAAAGGAATAACATCATCCAAGCTCCAAAGCTCAAGATTGCACCCATCATCACTAGCACTCAAATCTCTTCCGACATCACCACCGCTTCCTCCCTGTTCTTCCTCAACAGCCCTCATGAACCTCTCAATAGCCATCAACTCCTCCGGCGCCACCACAGTCATCGGCTGAGGAGCCGGTGCTGGAACCGGAGGTGAAGGAGTACTGCTACTGATCAGTTCGATATCAGACATCACAACAGGAACTACTTGAACTGGAAGAACAGGGTTTTCATTAGGGAAGTTAACCTTAGCCTTCTTCCCACGAATTCTCCTTGCTTCTTTGTCATAAGCTCTGGCGGCTTCGATGGCGGTGTTGAAAGTACCTAACCAGACACGCACACCTTTAGTCGGATCACGGATCTCCGCTGCCCATTTCCCCCACGGACGTTGCCGGATTCCTCTGTAGGGGTTTTTCCTCACACGCTTCTTCCCGGTTACTGTCGTCGGGATTGGAAAAAAAATAAAGTTATATATAATTATTATGGTTTAATTATTACAGTAATTTTAAAGAAACGAAACCTTTGTCAGTGGAAGGTGGCGGAGTTGGAGGAGAAGGAGAAGGAGGAAGTGGTTGAACTTGAGAAGAGACCTCGCCGCAACCAGAACAGCACTGCTGCCAAGATCCGCCGTTATTCCTCCTCGGTATAAAATCGTAGATGATCGCACCGCCGCACATCGTTCGAATTGGAATTAGAAAAGAGACGGTGGCAGTATGTTTTATAGAAACAGTGGACGAGGAGAGAGAGAGAGGAAAAACAGGAACACATGAAGACGACTTGATCACGAATCTTTACGGCTGACATGATAGGATGAACCACATGGGAGGAGATATGGATGGACCAGATCGATGGAGACACGTAGAAGGTGTAACGTGACGGGAATTATGGGGTTGCAGGGTTCAGCGGCGGCCCATTGGATGAGGTTTGATGGTAATGATCCGATATTTGAAGTGGGTTGGAACTTGGAATCACATTTATTTTTATTTTTTATTTTTTTTATTTTTTTTGACCCTATGGTCCATGACTACTAACTAAATAAAAAACTAACCTAAAAAAATGGCGCGCGAAGGAGTGATTTTTGTGTCGTTCGTATAATTAGTCGAATTCTCACTCGATTTGTCACGAACTTCAGCAATTCCATGTCGTTCGTCAAATGTGGTTCGCGGCACGGAGGACGTACGGTTTATCCTCCATGTCGTCGGATGTGATTTCATCACGATCCGGAAAGGAGCCGAACCGGAGAGATGTCGCGTCGGTTTTTTTCTCTCTCTCTATCATTTTCACTCTGTAGTCTAGACTTCTGGTAGACAGTATTAATAAAACTATCGTCGTTCGTTCGTAAAATGTGGTTCACGGAACGGAGGACGTGCGGTTTGTCCTCCGTGTCGTCGGATGCAATTTAATCGCGATCTGGAGAGGTACCTCGTCGGGCTTTCTCTCTCTCTCTATCATTCTCACTCTGTAGTCTAGACTTCTGTAGGTAGGGTAACATGTCTCCTACTTAGAGGTAAGCAGTATTAATAAAACCATCGTCGTCCGTTCGTAAAATGTGGTTCGCGGCACAGAAGACGTGTGGTTTGTCCTCCGTGTCGTCGGATGCGATTTCATCGCGATCCGGAGAGGTGCCGCGTCGGGTTTTTCTTTCTCTCTTTATCATTCTCACTCTGTAGTCTAGACTTCTGTAGATAGGGTAACATGTCTCCTATATAGAGGTAAGCAGTATTAATAAAACCATAGTCGTCTCCCAATACCAAGCCTTGACGTTCCTGGGCCATTTTGATAGGCTGAGGCCGATCTCGGACCGTTGTCGGTCCTCTGTGGTTCGACTCATTCTCTTTTTGGTCCATATTTAGGGGTTCGATTATCTGATTTGGGAACGACTTCGGTCTAAGGCTTGCTTACGACGTTCAATCTTCCACGAGACTCATCTCAGTAACTATCAAGGTTTCTGAGATCCAGGGTTTAAATCTTACTTTATACATTACCATTTAAATTTATCCGATGATATATTATGTGACTATGATATATACCAATCGGATTAGGATTTAGGAGTAAAAACAATAAAATAAAGGATGTAAATATAAATTACCCTATAATTTTATTTCAGATAAAAAAAGCTACCGGAGAATAAGCAAAATTGGAGAATTCAAAAGGAACAATTATCTCCTCCCACTTTCTTTGAATTCTAGTATCCTTCATCATCCATGCTCTATGCTTCTTTTCCCCATCGCTACCGACAACAAATACCTCCTCGCCTCCGACGACGGTGACGAAAGGGTTGGTCTCCAGCTTCTCCGGCGCATCAGCCACAACACACCACGTCTTTGCATTCCAATCGTACTCCTTGATGCATTTTCCTCTCGCACTGCAGTCAAGGTGCCACAGTCTCTCCCCCTTCGGAGTTGGGAGGGCGAATATCACAGACCTCGGTGACTCCACCCATGGTAAATCCCCATCGCTACCCCATAACTCGTCGTCCTCCTTCACCCATTTCAGTGTTTTGGGATCATACGACTCACCGCCACGACGGAATCCACCTTGGTTATCAGTGGTGTACCCACTTATGACCATGAACTTTCCCCCAATGCTCACTCCTTGACACTCGTCTCGCTCCTCGTTCATAGTAGGCAAGGACTGCCACTCGTCGGAATCCGGATCGTAAATCTCAGCGGTGTTCAGCGCGTTCTTCTGATTATCATGTCCACCGGCAATATAGACGAACGAACCTACAACAGCGTACGCGAAGAACGACCGAGCAATCGACATCGGTTTACCACGTCGGCACTGACCAGTGGCCGTATCGACGATCTGAACGTCGCAGATGGCGTTGAGGGTTACGGAATCCCATCCGCCAAACAGAATAAGCTTACCGGCGACTTCAACACTTCGGGCAAAGATGGGTATTGTGATTGATGGATGACGATGCCACGTGTTAGCGATGGGGTTGTAGAGAGTCGCGGTGTAAGTGGGTCTCGGATCCCAGATGTTGGATTTACCGGGAACGGTGAGGTCTGTAACATGGGATTGAATAAGACAGATAAGAGGGTCGGTTGTTTTCGAAAGTCGTCGGCGAGAGTAGTAAGAAGAAGAGGAGATCAGAGAGCGCCAGTTCCGACAAACACACCGTAAATTTGAGTGGAAACGGTGAGGGACTTTGATTAGACAGTCCATGCTTAGATCATCTGGCAAGCCAGGGATCAAACCCAACTGGTTTTGCTGCTGCTGTTCCGCCCCAAAATCAGCCATTGCAGGAGGAGAGGGGAATCTGAGGACACTGATCTACGAAAGATGAAATTTTGAAAGATGGTTAATGACCAGATCTGTCATAACGATGAAGATAGATGAGATCAGATAGATGGGATAGTGGTGGTGATTTGAAGGGAATAAATTTTTGGGAGAAAAAAAAGGCTTAGGTGTGGGTTGAGGAAGGAGAAAGGTAGGATTATTTATCGAGAGCTTGCTTCTATTATTGTATATTTCAACTTTTACAAGGCATAAATAATTCGTCATAAATATTTGAACTTTGTCGGCGTAGAAATTATAAAGAATATGAGTTGCATATGAATCTACATCTTATAATAAGCACAATCTTTCACAGATTGAAATACAAGCTATACGTTCATGGGAGTCCAACCTTTTGAGACTTTAATCCTTGGTTAGTTAGTCAGGATCATAGTTGTATAAAAGATAAATTATATTTTTACATTTACTGTACTTGGATTTCTCTATATTCTGTAATCTTGAGCTATGGCTAACTTTCTTTTTTTCAATAAAAAAAGTTTTTATTTTTTTTTTAAACATGAATAACAAAAGTATAAAGCGTCTGTAGTCCAACGGTTAGGATAATTGCCTTCCAAGCAATAGACCTGGGTTCGACTCCCGGCAGACGCATCTACTTTTATCATATATCCCGTCACAAATAATAACGTGTTAATTTTGTTTAGCCCTTAAAATTTAATTGTATGATATAAAGTTTTTGAAGTCTGACTTAATCAAAATAATAACGAGTTTTATATATTTTTTGAAACAACACTAAATAATAGTAAATTTTCTTTAATTTTTGATATCGAACATCTTTTCAAGTAAGAATTCAAAAAGAGAAATTTTTGAGGTCAACAGTAGCAGAAGATTACGTAGGAGAGTTAGGGAGGAGAAACTTCCGAAAACAAGTTAGGGATTTAAAAAATAAGATTACTCGGGATTTTGTTTTATTATTCTCTTCAATAAGATTGAGCTAAATATCAAATGGGTCCAATACTTTTTCATTATTTATTACAAGACTAATTTGTTAATCATAGATTAAAACACTAACTTAACTACTCTTCAATCCTTGTTTGAGTTACTTAAAAAGTGTTCAATCAACATCATTAGTGTTTTTTGATCATCCAAATACATACACAAAGATTAATTGAGTAATTTATAGTTCAACGCTCTCTCAAGTTGGAGAATATGAATTCAAGACATTTAATTTTTCAATAAACTTAATTATAATTACTTCTTCTATGTATGTGTTGAACAAGATGAATGTAGAATACAGTGGAGTATCGTTGTATTATACTGGAATAATTGTTTACAATAAATATGTATTATATTTATACAGAACGCTTCTGGTGAGAGCCCTTAAATGCGCACTATGTGCGATCTCAATCCTAGCCGTCCAAATACACCGTTTGAATGTCGACCGTCCGTGTCAAATTACTGACATGCCGTGTAATTTCTGACGCGCCGGAAGTGATAGTACACTGTGCGGTGTATTGTTTAGCGGACGGTAGGGTGTATTGTAGAAAGCGTGTATTTAGAGTAGTTCAATCCTCAACCCTAGGTTTTACCATTCCATTCTATTTCCTTCTCTGTTTTTATCTTCCTGCGGCGCATCTGTCTCTGATTCCATCTCCCGTTTCTTGCTTTTTCGTCGTCCTCAACCCAACAGCATTATGTCGAATACCAGTGGTGATCGCAGCGGGAAGGCGCCGGCGAGGTCCCCAATGTCGAAAGTGGGGTGCGGTTCCTATATTACAATCTGTTCTTTTGACATACCACTTTCCTGTCTACCATGTCTAAAATTTTTTTGTTCATGCCAAATGAATCAGAAAAGTAAATTTTATTTGGTCATCGTTTCTGTCTAAATGATTGTTGACTTTTTTTTGGTTGTCGTCTTGATTACCAGATTATTCTTTAGTTCTTCCCCAATATATCGTTCGATATTGTTTTTAAATTTTTTACACTAATAAAAAATCGTTTATCTCTTACACTCTATACCAAAATCGTTAAATGTTTAAATTTATTTAGTTCTTTTGTTATTTCCCTAATATACCAGATTTTTTACACTATATCGTTGATCTCATTTCCTTTCTTTATAAATATAAAAATTTTCTTTGTTCAGTAATATGTTTAAATTTTCTTTCAATAAAGTACTTGTTGTATCGATGGATATTTCAATCCATATCTTTTAATTGCAAAAAAAGTTATAGACTTTTTCATGAATCATGATAAAGATTCCATGTAGATGTAGGAAAACCGAATAAATAGGAATCCTTTCTTATTTATAAGTTTTATTCTATATTTCATTATTTATTTTGCTCCTATTCTTGTTTCTGAGAAGATAGATTAATATGAAAAAAGAAAAGGATTAATTCGTTCTGGATAGTCATTTCGTTAATCAGTGAATAGTAGTGTACTCTAGATCGGATTTATGGATAAGCACTACGTACTATGTACTATGCACCATGAACTGTGTCTAGAAAACTTGGTAAATATAAAGTAAAATTTAAATCAATATAACAGATTTTAAATTATATTTGTATAATCATTTAGGGCCACATACTTTATTAGTTTGGAATTTGATTTGGATCAATGTTCAGGTAGTGTATAATCCAATGCAAAATCTTATTTGGTTTATTATTTTCCCCAATTGTACTCGTGATGATTTGTGGATGACTTCTTTTTTAACAGTACCGGTTAGTTCCCACTTTTTTTCTAATTATTTACTGCTGATTTTTTTCCAATATATATTATCTGAAGATCGTTGTTTAAGAAGAAGGCTCAAAAGAAAAGATATGGCATCGGTATCTCTTCTAGTACTGGTATGTCTTAATTTTTATATTATGTTAGTACCGCGCATTTGTGCACTATGCACTATCGAGAATTTCTTCGAGTGGTATTCAAAGAAATTAAAATATCACTAATTTTCTATGTTATTTTTTATCCATTGCTTATAGTAGTTTATACTTTCTGCGGTATGCAGGCAGGTTGGATGAATGCGTATCTGACATTACGTTTTGACAAATTCGATCAAAAGAAATGGCATAGGATAGTTGAGCCGCGGTTTGCACAGGTTAAATGTAAAGATGACGATAATGGTTTGCGAATGTTGTTAGCAATTGAGACGTTAGCTTTATGTCATGTTGGATATGGATTAAACAAAGATTTGAATGCAGCAAAATGGTCTTTGTTAGATGGAATTCGTATGATGGCAAATTTTGACAATTGAGAATTTATGACAATCAAAATTTTTGAATATTTGTTTGCGTACTAGTGTTTTTTGAATAGTTGATTTGTTAGTAGGATTATAATGTATCCTAAAACATGGAGTATCTAAATTGTTTTCCTACAATTGAAAAACTAGTTGTCATTTAATAGAATGTAGAAATTACATCGATTTTCAAAGAAAGATATCCCTATTACATGTGATTCTATGGCTTCTACTCACTCTTGTTGAGAAAATTGATCTTTTGTTGGACATGATCGTTTGTCATGTCCCTTCATTCCACATATAGAGCACGATGTTTGTTTTGGAACATTGATCATTCTTTTGGAAATGAATCTATCTGATTTTTTGGAAGGACGCCCTCCGTTCCCGCAACCCTTGGTTCTAGCCACCTCAGGATTGCCAATCTCGATGCTTTTTGTGATTGAATCATTGAATCTTGTTATTGACCGAGGTAGTTTTGCATTCTCGCTTCCTGTTTGATTATCCGTAATATAGTTAATGCCGTCCTCTAATATTTTCCTTGCGGAGATGATTTTTGCTTCGCTATCTCCTGCCAATGAGATTAGTTGATTGAATAATGGTCGTAGATTTCCAGTGTCCTTATAATCGGTATTATGGGTTGTTGTCATTGGTCTATTTTTCTGTATTGCTCTTCAACGATTGCACACCAAAGTTTCTGGTAACGTAGATATGGTGTTTAGCGTTAGGTAGCAGATGATGTGCCTGCATGGAATCCCAAATGATTCGAACAAACGACAAGTGTATTTTGCGAACACACCCTCATCCCCGATGTGGATCGTACCTGATACCTCGAATGTACCAATGGATACTGCGTCGAAGACTTGTTTCGAAGAAGAATTTTAGGGGCACGATAATGAGCGCAAAAAGGGAAGCAAATAATTGAAGTTGTAATAGTAATACGTTAGAATAATAAATATAGTAATTGATATTGTTGTAGTCACCTGATTTTCCATGTGTCTTGGTCTAATGAAGTAGTGCATACTACGGAGCGCCTGTTCTTGGAAGTCAATGAAAACCTCATGTGTATAAAGTTCGCACATTTGCCTTTCGATGGCCAATGGAGTTAATGTTTTCTGCGGTGCATATTGACCATGATGATCCTTCGAGTTCTCTTTTTCACGTAGGGATAAGAGGACATACTCGTATTTTGAGTGAAATTCTAGCAGTGTGTAATGAGATCTTATTTTCATTTTGACTATACTATTCATGCCCTCGCTGCGTTGTGTTGTTTTCATTCCTGCGAAGAAATGATCTATCATGTAGATTGGGTACCATTGAAACCGAATTCTATAGATGTCTCTCAACCACATATTATCTTTGAGACCATTTGATAAGACCCATGCTGACCATGATTCTTCGAAAGACGTTATGCTAATGGAATTGTTTAGGAAATCATGAAATGCAGCCATAGCTGAACGATTTTGATATGTATGTCCGATTTTGTCACCCATTTTATGTGTGATGTGCCATAAACAGAATCGGTGAAATGTATTTGGAAAAACATGTAATAGTGCGTTTTTCATTGCAGGGTCTTGATCGGTAATAATAGTCTTCGGATGCTTTGTCATACAAGTTAAGAATTCATTGAATATCCATTCGAAAGATTCAACATTCTCGCGTGACAAGAAACCGGCCGCGAATATAATAGTGTTCTTGTGATGATTCACTCCACAGAAAAGTGCTAGAACCAAATTATATTTGTTTGTCTTGTAAGTCGTATCAAATGTAATAGAATCCCCTATTAGAATATAACTGAAACACAGGGTAAATAAGCAATTTACCATAAAAAACAAACTTAGGACTTAACTGTAATATAAATAACCTAAGGGTTATGACAAAACAGGATTAACTGTTTTGTTATAAACCAACAGGGTCTATTTTATAAAAGTTTCAATAAACGTTAATTGGACCTAAGTGCAGTTAAAAGAAACTAAAGGTTTTTCTCCGTATAACTGAGATTCAGAAATACAAGGATTAAAACGTAAAAGTTTCAATTATTCAGTTATAATTAACTTAAGGACTGTTATGCAAATAACACAAAATTAAATCAGGTCAAATGGACCTGGTTGATATTACTAATATTTTTGTGTACTTGTGCAGAATTATTACAGCTAATCGGGTTGGACTTAAATTCAATTGTATCAAGATTCGGCCCAAGTAACTTAGAGTTAATTAGTTATAGCTGTTAATGATCTGTATTAGTATAAATAAATGTAATTAAGAATTAACAAACACTTAAGTTTTTACAAGTTAATCAATAAAGAAAAGATTAACTAATTGTAACTTTTCCATTCCACCCCTTTTCTTCCTCTCTTTTTTCATTCACGTCGGGTAGGTAATTCCGTTTTTCCCCAAATACGTTTGGGCGGAAAACCCTACCTCCGATCTGCGTCGCCGGCGATTGAAGAGGTTCCAGACTTCGGAATCTTCATACATTGGTGACGACGACGCCTCCTGCACAGATTTTAATACTTTTCATTGCCACTTTCCTCTCCGGTAGTGCTAATGCTAATTTTGCCGACCTTGGTGCCTTTACCTATTCAACAAGATGCGGAATGTTGTTGCGATTGTAGTAGATTTCTCGGACGACACGTCCAAGAAAAAACGTAATCGGCGGAGATGTTGCTGTCGTCGATGGTTATGCTCCATCGGAGGCAGAGTTTGCGGGAGCAAGATCACAAGATCCCTCTGCTCTTGATACAATATCACAAACTATAGGATTAGATTTGTGTTATAAAACTTGATGCTTATTACTAATAATATCATGTCCTTATATAGGAATTAGTGTAATAGTTTTGTAACTAGATTAGCTTAATTATAACTAATTAAGTGTAACTAACTAATTAACTAAGTAACTAAGTGTCCTTTAATAACCCCAAACTTCTTTTTCCGACGTCTTCAACGCCGCTACGTACTTGAGGTAGAATTCCTGATGACAACGAAGTTAAGATCAATCCAATTGAGGATCAGTTGGTCCTTAGCGGTAGTTCCCAGGGTTAACTCCACCTTGCCTTCGACAAATTCATAGAGTTGATAGCCCCTTAGCATGCACAACGCTAAATTGAGCCCTCCAACTAAAATAGTTGTTTCAATCCGTTTAGTGTGCTACATCATCGTATTTGCTTCATAATTACTTTTCCCTTTGACGTTTCTCCTTTGGCTCCAGCCTCCGGATGCATGTTAGCACAGCGGAAAATTACGTTGGACTTTGTTCGAAGGAAGGCTGATCTTCTGCCTCTAACGAAGGCACTATATCACTATAAAGGAGACATGGCCGGAAAAGGAAAAAAGTAAATAACTGAAACCGTAATTATCATTATTGATTTACATGTTTATGTAATTACAATTAAGACTATAGTTACATAACATGATTAACTAACAAAGTTAGTTGATAATCGTTTAACTACTTTTTCCAATAAATAGTGATTTTTTATAAATAAATACTCCCAATAATAATAAAGGTTATTCATCTTCCTTCTATTCCAAGATTTGAGTTTCCTCGTAAGATTGAAAAATTGCAACCAGTTTAAAATGAGTAAAGAAAATTTAAATGTTTACATAACTTTATTTCAGTTGGTAAATGTGATTATTAAAGTGAATGAGATGTTAGGTTTGGAATTAGCAGTTTTATTTCTATTTATTTATCTTATCACGTATGAGTATGATGTACCTTATTAAAAAAAATTAAACTGTCAGCATTGATGTTGAGAAATGACATGTTCTCAAATTATTTAATAGTAATTATTACATATTGGCCCAACAATATAAAATATAAAACATAAATAGATCAGTCACCTCAAGATCCAACTTTTTGTATTTAATTGATTTCAAGCTGGAATTATTGGTGCAGCTGGTGTGATATCGGAACCATTCTTCTCCAAATCCACCACCTTAAGCGGAGGTTGTTCGAATTCTGGAGTTTTATTTCTGTAAATGAAGTACACTAGTAACTGAAGAAGCCCCATCGGGCAGCCAACCATATTGGGTGCCTGCAGATAGATAGATATATACAGTGATGATGAGCTGAACAATTGATAAACTAAGCATGAAATCGATCTGTGTTAATTGTACAGACCGCGAGGACTAAATCATGGGTGACCAGACCATATGCCATCCACAAAGAAGTAGCAATGAAGGTGAACAGCGAGAGGTGGAATGGCATGAATTTGACACTCCTGGTTTTAATAACCTGTTTCTGTAAATGGAAATTGAGAAAGGAAAATTCAATATTTATTTTCAAATCTATCTATAGTACGTTGTATTTGAACACGCACATACATACCACTGCAACAAGTGGAGAAGAATACATTAAAACAGAAGCAACCAATCCAAAGCTTCCGACCAATATCTTTCTGGTACGATGATTATGGAAGGAGAAGGTGGAGGTGAGTGCAACTCCGACGAACAATAAAAGTGCAGGGACCAAGAGACAACCATTTACTTTCTGCAAATTAATCAGTAGGTACATTAATATATATATATATGACTGTATTTTGATCGATCAAGGTGATTAATTAAGAATCAACTTCACTTGCCTTTTGTTTGATTGAAGCAAACCTTAAGTATATGGAAACAAAAGAGAGTTCCAGAAATATTCCCAACCCATTAATGGTGATGAGAGGAAAATTCTCCCATCCACGGCTTACCACCGGCAGACCATACCAAGTGTACAGCAGACAGTTAAACATTGCCATTATGTAAGGTATGCATGAGAACCCTTCTATGTTCTTCTTCTGCAACACCTTTTTAAATGTTAAGCTGAAGAACAAGAAGAGCAGATATATTAATTTCATTCCATACATCGACATATACAAATCGAACTTTGTTAATTTTTTTACATGGGTGAGGCAAAGAGAAGTAGAGACGATGCATTTCCTGCAAAAGTATAATCAACGTTGTTCATTGCTATATCTATACATAATTTCGACTACGTGCATGGTAATTAATTTTATTTCGATTACACAATTAATAAATTACCCATGATGCCGATAGCCAACCGGAGATTTGCCTCGCCCATATATGTTTGCTGATCGGTGAATTAACCAACTGAATGTTCAAGGATATAAGCAACTAGCTGCATGGCTATATATATATACACACACACAATTTGATATAAAATATATCGTTTAATTTAAAACTAATTTAATTTTTTAACTTGTAAAAATAGAAGGCATGTACTCATATAAACTAAGGTTGCCATAACATACACGTCCTAAAACAACACGACACGATTTTAACACGAACACGATACGTTCATAATAATGTCGGGTTAGTGTTTAAAGTTTTAACACAATTAATAATAGTGTCGGATAAGTGTTAACACTGACACGATAACACGAAAATACTATTATTATTAATTAACTTTATTTATCGTTTATATAATAAGAGTAAAATAATATTTTTATATAAAACCTCATAAAATATTATATTCATGTAATTATATAATAGGGTAAAATAATAAAATGTATAAAATAATAATGTCGTGTCGTCTTAGTCGTGTCGATACGAATTCGGTCGTGTCGTGTTCATATCAAATTTTTTTGACACGGATCGTATTCGTGTCGTGTTCGTGTTGATGAAAAAATTAGTGTGTGTCAGTTGTATTTGTGTTTGTGTTACACTTATATTATATTTTAACTACACCACTTGATCTTGAAATGGTGGCATACATTGTATTTTACATTTATATTTGACTTTGCTATTTTATTTCCAATTACTTAATATATATAACTTTTGAAGTCCTCAAATGGTATGTGAACGTTCTGAATACTCTTTCGAGGTCCTCAAACGTTTGTAAGCTGTGAGGGTGTAGGGTCCGGTACCATTTTATGACGTCTCCCAGCAAGGTCCTTTGGAATATCCGATACTAGATAAAGGGAAGTGCATATGAAAGTCTACAGGGAAATAATTACTATAAAGTTCTTATATTTTGATATCATCGAATTGAATTTCCTTGGAGATATGAGTCGAGTAGTGATGTTCAAATGTGATTGGTAGGACATCTACAAATTAAGGAATGGAAATAAACCGTTTGAAAAATGTCTCAATTAACATACATAATAAACTTAGTGCATATGAACCCTTTGTTCTATCGACGATCTCAACTAGCAGAGTAAGTTTTCTACGTACCGAATGTTTCCCAAAAGAGTTTTAAAGAGTAATCTAGATGTCGAAGATATAAAACGGTTGATTGAAAGGTAACGTAATTTGGATGGTATGGTAAGAGGGTGGTTGTGTTTAAGAATTATGTTTTTGACGATCGATCCAATTTTCGAAAGAATCAACCATCTTGATTTTAATGCTCGCAAACAACCACATTTAGAAACTTCATTCTTACGACGCTTGTTAACTTGAGGAGGAAGAAATAGATCAATATTTTCTTGTTTGGAACATAATAATCGTCTCATAAACACTACAAGAAATCCGACCTTGTATGGCGGTCTTTAGATGGCGGATTTCCGCCATCTAAAGTGATCCTCGGCGGAAATCCGCCATCTAAAGACCGCCATCTTGGACACCGCCATCAAAACTCCTAAACCGCCATCTAAAGACCGCCATCTATTATCCATCCCCATTTCCCACCAAAAATTGTATAGATGGCGGAAATCCGCCATCTAATCTGAAAATTTTGGCGCGAATTGAAAAGTTTTAGATAGCGGAAATCCGCCATCTAAAATATGGCGCGGGAATAGTTTGGCGCCAATTCATTGATGGCGGTTAATTTCATTGATGGCGGATGTCCGCCGACTTTCCTTGGAACATTAGATGGCGGAAATCCGCCATCTAAAGTACAGAAGGCGGTTCCTTTAGTTTATAGATGGCGGATATCCGCCATCTATTCGTAGGAGAGGGCGATTGTGCCCATATTTAGATGGCGGAAATCCGCCATCTAAAACTAAATAGAAGAGTTTAGATGGCGGAAATCCGCCATACAATGTTTGTTACATTTTTTTTTTAGAACAGGATTCTATATTTTGCGTTCGAATCGTTGTTTTTTGAAATAGAAATCGATATTTGAGAAAACGATTTTGAAATTGAAATTGAAATCGATGTTTTTTATTAAAAAGAAATTAAATTACAGAATCGTTAAACATTCGAAGTTTGAATAAGAAAAAAAAATCGTTTAATCAACACTCGTCTGAAAGCGAGTCTTCTGAATCAGAATCAGAAATATCTGATCCGAATGCAGACGGTATTGTGGACTTTGAAGTAGAAGCCATCTGCGTCATGTCGAGTCCAGAAGTCTTCAAAGTCTTATTCAGTTTCTTCATATATGATTTCATAGCATTGAACTTCTTTTTGTATTTGGAGACGTCTTTTTGACTCTCGTTACACTTGTTTTGAAAATGAAAACAAAAATGAGTTCGGTAATCAACAAAATTATTGAAATATATTGTAAATATATACCTCCAATGCTTTGAATTTTTCCGACCAAACTGCATCTGGTGTTGCATCAACAGTCGTGCTTTCTGAGATCGTCTCTTTTCCTTTCCAATTTGGAGAAGCCCATCTTTCGTTTGTTGTGCTCACCATACTGGCAGCTTCTCCAATTCCTATTATTCGATTCTTCTTATTTTTTCCGAAAGTCTTGTTGACCGTCGCTCGATAAATTGCTGCATTATAAAAAAAAAAAAGAAATACGAAATATATTTAAAATAATCAATGGAACTTACAAATGGAGTCATTGATTCAGATTCAGCCCACGATTTTGCCTCTGGACTTTTGATAAATTCCGTGGCTTCAAGCTGAAAGAATAACAAAATCAAACAATGATAATAGAAATTATAAAATATAAATAATTTTAAAAAAATACTTACAACTTTATCGCTTCCCTTATATGTCATTTGTAAAGTCTCTGACCAAGCTTCGACTTCACTCCTTCCTTGTTGCATCTATATTCACATAATTCATTAATATATAAAAAAATAGATATAAATTATAAAAAAATTGCCAATTCATGACGTCTTTGCGCTAATCCTTTTGAACCAGCGTGATGTGTCATTTGATTCGCTCGGTTCGCGGTATTTATCTCGGAAATTTGCTGAAATTATAAAAAATAATAAGTTTCAAAATTTATTAATATAATAAATATATATATATACATATACGTACCTTTCCTTTTTCCGAACGATGTTGTCTCAATTTATTCAGAAATTGTGGTTTGCTGACATATGGTGAAAGAGTCGCTAAAATGTCTTCTTCTCTCATATCAGGATCAGAGCCATAAGTTTTAACCAAAGAATTATGGTTGCTCCTCCAGAGTTTGTTCAGCCTACCATTGATATAAGTTTGTGCAGCTTTGCTTCCACTTAAATCATATTCAGCCTACATATTCAAAACTTATATAAGTTTTGGAAAATTAATAAATTACAGTTTTGGAAAATTAAAAAAATATATACTTACAGTTAATATTTTTAACGCGTCTTGAAAATTCTGTTGTGGTTGATGACGCCACTCAATGTCGTACGGGAAGAGAGTATGGTTCTTTGCTAAAAGAGCCATTCTTGTCGTTAATTTCTTCGCCATTTCATTCGTCGCTTGGTTTGTGTTGTCAAACATAACCTTCCACTTCGTACCTTTTTCTGGATGGTTATGGGGGTGGTCTTTTGTGCGACCACGACCCTTCTTCTGTGGAGGCACATTCGATGTGGATGGCCTCGCATCTAATTAATTTACGTATTTAAGAATTAATTTTTTATAGAAACAATGATAATATTTAAAATATAAATAATAAACTGACCACTTGAACTGGACTCTTCAAAAGAGCGACGGGATGTAACCATCGCCAGTGCCATAAATATAAATATCCTTCACTCTACGTGGCATTTCTTAATATCTAAAAAAATATTAAATTAATTAATTTAATATCTTTTAAACAAACAAATAATAAATTAGTCATTTCATGGCAAATTAATGATTATTATTTCAATTTAAAATCATTCAATTGAATAATTATTCATTATGATTTCTATAATTTCATGCAAATTATATTAATTAACATTTCAATTTAATAATTATTAATTAATTAACAAATTTTTAATTTATGCAAATTAATTATTAACATTTCAATTTAATAATTACTAATTAATTAAAAAATAATAATTTCATGCAAATTAATCATTATTATTTCAATTTAATAATTAATTAAATAATTTCAAATTAAAATGATCATATATTATTTCATGTAAATATTTCATTACTAAAAAATTAATATTTAATAATTGTCAATCAATTAATAAAAAAATATTTATTCTTATTTCATTTGATAATTAAAATGATAATTTAATCATTTATTTTAACACTAAATTAAATAATTTGAAAATAAATTGATTAAATCAAATTATATAATTTTTACCGCAAATTAGCTTTTCTTCAATCGAAAACTTACTTCAATCTTGATTTTAAAAAACCTATAACAAATAAAAATACATTAATTATTTTATATAAATTTTAAATTATTTAAAATCATAAATTATTTAATTATTTTAATTATTTTTTAAATAATTTAAAAACATAAAATATTGAAAACAAATTTATTTCATGCAAATAATTAATTAAGATATAGATTCATGTAAATTATTAATTAAATTCATATTTAATTACAATTATTTAAATAATTTACAAATAAGTTGATTAAATAAAAAATTTAATTTTTTTAATTTAAAATATGAAATAATTATTTTAATTCATGAAATAATTTTAAAATAATTGATTAATTTAAAATATGAAAGACATTAATTATTTAACTATTTAAAAACATTATTAAGAAATAGTAATTATTATTTTTATTTTCTAATATGACTAATTATTATTAAGAAACAGTAATTATAATTTCATGCAAATTAATCTTTATTAATAGAATTTAAAATCATTAAAATCATTCAATTTCATAATTACTAATTAACAAATTAACAAATTTATAATTACATTCTTGATATTTCAAAACCTATAACAAGTCAACAAAACAATAATTTAATTAGTTAATTAAAACATTATATAAATAATTTATTTAATTAAATCAATTTATAAATTATTTACAAATAATCAATTAAATAATTAATTAAAACATTTATAAACAGAAAATTAAATAATTAATAAATTTATTAAAAAACAATAATTAAGAACAATATTAAATATTTTTAATTTATTTCAAAACATGGTATTTAAATTATGATATAACTAAATAATTAATTATTTAAATAAAATAATTAATTTTATTAATTTTCTAGATTATTTATTTATTTTAAAAAATTAATAATTATTTAACTAAATTAAAAAGATTTTTAAAATCTCACCAAAACGGACAATCGAGGCGACGTAATCAAGGCAGGACGGAGGCGGTGGCTACTGGAGGCGACCTCGGAACCGGCGTCGGCGAAGAAACAACGAGAGGCAGTCGGCGGAAACGGCTATTATTGAAATTAAATCATTGAAATTAAAACAAAATGAAATTCTTAACATATCATTGAAATTCTTATGAAATCATTGAAATTCTTAACATATCAAAAAAAATCCATGTTTGTAATAGAAGAAGATTCGGAAGAATCAAAGCATATTTCAAATCAAATCCCAATGACACTGATGGAAGAATCTTATGGTTGTTCAAAGCAGATTTGTTGTGTTTTTTATTCATGGATGGGCCGGATTCGAAAACCCCAGAAATTGGCATATGAAAAAGGAAGTTATACTGTCATGAAGTTCAATTGTTCAGTTTTTTTTGGGTTCAAGATCATTTCATTGATTAAAATAAGAGTTTACAGCTTACTCGTATCAAACATTGAATTTAAATTATTTTTTCTCACCACTAAGTCATTTTCTATAAAAAAAAATTAAAAAACGATGATATTTTACACTTCAGGGATCAAATAAAAAAATAAAAGTTATTGAAAATTAAATTATGCACAGAAAAATTATAAATGAAAAGTTATTTAGATGATTAACTATTAAAGAAAAAAAACAAATTATAAATACTGATCTCTAAGATAAGACTATAGAAAATCTGCGAACTACAAATGTAACTAAGAAGAAAAGATTACAAATTAATAAACCTAATAATATAATGCGAGAAGACAAATAACGAGGATCTTAGTATAAGAAAAATAACATCCAGTAAAAATAAGATTTTTAAATAGTTGCATATTTAGAATTGGTATTTAAGCAATGTAGCAACAAGTGTCGACAGGAAGTTAACTTGAAGTGGTATTTAAGCAATGAAGGTCATCGGGGAATAGAGAGGAACAATTGGAATACGACGAGTGTGTAGGAGTATAAGGGTTCAATTACGCTCAAAATTCTATTACAAACATGGATTCTTAACATATCATCATTCACAGTAATATATATAGAAACACAAACCATAAATAGACAAAATATAGTATTTTCTAATTAGATTAAGAGATTAAGAGATCATCATTTACATAGATTAAGAGATCATCATTCAATACACAAAACACAAAAAATAGACAAAACACAAATCAAATCAAAACCCAAATCAAAACCCAAATCAAAACAATAAACAATCCCAAAATGAAAAAATTAACAAAACCCAAAAATAAAAACCCATTTACAACCATTATCAAATTGATACCTTCAAAGATAACCGGCGAGGATGCGGCGGGATGCGGCGACGGCGAGGAACGACAGCGAGGAACGACGGCGAGCAACGACGGGGGCAGCAGGGAGGCAGCGGCGGCGATTTCTTCACTTTGAGATAGAACAGACGCGTTCTGTCGATTTGGGGTTTTTAATAAACCCCAAAACTTACATGGCGGATTTCCGCCATGTAAGTACACTTAAGTGCCGCCAGCACTAAAGTGAAAGTCCGCCCAATCGAAATTTGGACGGGCTTTTTCCGCCCGAGTCCCCGAATACTTAACATGGTGGACATCCGCCATGTTAAGTCAATTTAATCGGGTAATCGGGCTGAAAATTGGGGGCCATTCGAAATTTTGGGCGGGATAGTTTAGATGGCGGATTTCCGCCATCTAAACACCGCCATCGAAAGTAATTTCGAACCGCCGTCGAGCCAAAACGTTTCCTCGGCGGACTGAAAGAATAGATGGCGGACATCCGCCATCTAAACAATTGAAGTATTGATGGCGGAAATCCGCCATCTAAAGTCCGCCATACAAGGTCCTTTTTTTTGTAGTGAAATAAGATCTTTTTAACATCTTCCACTACAGGATTTCTGCGTTTGAGCGACGATTTATGATCGTCACTAAAGCCTCGTCGTACGTCACGTCGCTGAAAAATTAGCGAAGATATTGGTCATCGTCGGTGAAAATTTAGCGATGATTCAATATTGTCGCTAACATATGGTCACGCGTGGGTTTTTTTTGACGCCAAAAAAATATTATCGTCGCGATTAACCATTTGAAAACATCGTCGTTGAATTGTGTATAAATCGTGTTATTATTGAAAATCATCGACGTTGAATTGTCGTTATTATTAAATTTTAATGTGTACTGTCTCAATTAATCGTCGCTGAATCTTCGCTAAAATATTATACAATAAAAAAAAATATATTTAAATTTAAATAGGTGCTTATTTAGAGTCTTACATATCTCAATTCATACCTGAAAATAATAAACATTCACACACATTTAATCACACACATTTACTATAAATCTCGATAATACTATGACTTAATAAATTAGATTAACAAAAAAAGAAATTCAAATTGATTCAACACTTAATTAGATGTTATGAAATTCATGTTTTCATTAGAGTTAAAGTGTTCTACAATTTTTTTGTTAAACAATATTAGAAATATCTAAAGTTTTACCCTTTGCTTGAGGTGTCGATCAGATGAAGGAACAATAGGAACATTACTAGATGATGGAAGATCAGGGTCGTTGCTTGTAGGATTAGCCTGAAAATAAAATAAGATATTCAAAAATCATTTAATTGAAAAGCTTATTTAAAAACATTGATATTTATAAACCATCTATTAAATTCACATTATGAATATGTTCAAATAACCGTTGTTCCATCATTTGAAGACGTTTTTCGTGTTGTATTTTTAACGCTTCCATTCTTTTTTCAATGGCTTTGAAAACTGTCAATTCAAACTTTTCAGTGTTATGTTTCTCAGTTTTCTCATTGCTTACTTTCCTTATCTTTTTATTTGATAACGTCGATTCATTACCAACGTACTCTAAATCCCAGAATGCGGCCATTTTTCTTTCCCTTTGATACTTTGAGCGAAGGTCCAATATGATCGATCATTCTTAAAAAGGCTTATTATAAAATGAAGTTGAACCTTGACATGGCCAATTTTCATCTTTGCTATCTTCATCCGAATCAGAATCACTACCTTCTTTTCTTTCAAATTTTCATATTAGGCTTTTACCAAAATCAAATATGAAACAATTAAAAAAATATAAATATATTATGAAATATTAACAAATGATTACTCACCATCATAGTTTTTCCTCTATCATTTAATGACATATAATGTCTCTTGAAATGAAGGTTTTCGACCTAATTTTATACTCTATACGATAAAAATTAGTTTAAAAAAAATTATAAAATATTTAAATCGAAATGAATTGAATATTTAAACTCACTAATGCATGAGAGTTGGCTTCAAAAGAAGCCGATCAACCCTTGTACACCAAATAATTTTCGATCTTTTTTCGATTTTATAAATTCTTTTTTGATATTTCTCTGAACTCTGGTGCCAAAAACTTTTCCATCATTAATTTCCATTTTTCTTTTGTAATGTATGTGGGAGGAAAATTTTTGCAAGTCTCATCAAGTTCAGAAACACCAGCACTGCTCTTTGCATCATTTCTCATTTTGCTAAGCCATTTAGGATAATTAATAGTTAGGTAATTATTATGGATCAACAAATGCTCCATTGAATATAAAAAAAGGTGAAAATATCTTTTCTAATCTACATATATATCGTCTCTACAATTGATTCTCTCAGTTTTTTCATTTTATTTTCTTTAAGTGTTGGGGAACACATGCTGCTGAAAAAACGACCAACTTCAGTAAATACATTAGTAAATTCTTTTAGTAAGAAATTATCAAAACGATAGACAATAATCTCTGCATGAATACGTGACAATCATAACTTTTCATTTCAAAACACTTTCTTTATTTGAAGTTTTTCCAAAACATACGATGTTTTAGGAACAACTATTTTATCTCTAACCTCTCGAGAGTGTAAGTGATCATGTCGAATATCTAATTCTATAAGGTTTTTGCGACTTTTGAAATTATCTTTGGTTTTCATCTTTACATTCATTACTGTATTGAAAATATTATCAAAAATATTTTTTTCAACATGCATTATAATAATATTGTGATGAAAAAGTAATGAACTCCAATACGGCAATTCGAAAAGAATATTCTTTTCGTCCAATTGTGTGTCTTTCCAAAATTTGTCAATTTTTTTTTATCATTACTTCCTCCAAAAAACACATCATCTTTCAAAGACAAACATAATTCTATTTCTTTTTTATCAATACGTTCAATTGGTGTGTCTTTCTCAACTCTCTTTAGAAATTTATTTCTTTGTCATTGAAATGAATGATGTTCGGGAAAAAACCGATGGTGACAATAAAAAAAACAAGGTTTACGTATCACTATTTGTCAAATAAAATGATTTAGTCTTTACCCATGCACTACAAGAAATAAGATATTGTATGGCGGTCTTAAGATGGCGGATTTCCGTCATCTTAAGACCGCCAGGACGACAACCGCCATTATAACCCATATCCGTCATCTAAAGACCGCCATCTATTATTCATCTTCATTTTCCATCAAAAAAAGTATACATGGCGGAAATCTGCCATCGACTCTGAAAATTTTCGTGGAAACTGAAAATGATAAGATGACGGACATCCGTCATGTATAATATGGCGCGAAAAAAGTTGACGCCAATTCATCGATGGTGGTTAATCATATGTATGACGGATGTCCGCTGATTATCTTTGTAACATAAGATGGCGAAAATCCACCATCATATGTACATCAGGCGGTTGCCCGCGTATATAGATGGCGGACATCTGCCATCTATAACTGGGAGAGGGCGGTTGGCCCCGTATATAGATGGCGAACATCCGTCATGTAAACCTTAGTATAATAGTATCATTAATGGCGGATTTCCGCTATACAATGTGTGTACAATTTTTTTTTAAAACAGACTATTAAATCCAGCATTTGAATCGTTATTTTTTTGAATTAAAAATACGATTATGAAATTTGAAAATGAAATCGTTAAATTGAAATCGATGCAGTTTTTAATAAAATAAAAACTTAAATACAGAATCATTAAATATTCGAAATTTAAAAATTAAAATACAAAATAACAATCAACACTCGTCAGAAATAGAGTCGTCTGAATCTGAATGATTTGATTCTATAACAGACGGTATCATGTTGTACTTCGAAGTGGACGCAATGTTCGTCAAATCGAGTCTGAAAGCCTTCAAAGTTTTAGTCATCTCTTTGTACGACGATTTCATTGATTGAAACTTCTTCTTGCATTTGGAGATGCCTTTTTGACTCTCGTTATACTTGTTCTGAAAATTAAAACATAAATGAGTTCGATAATCAATAAAATGAATAAAATATATTTAAAATACCTCCAAGGTCTTGACTTTGTCCGTCAACACTTGTTGCTCGTCATTAACAGACATGTTTTCGGAGACGGTATCTTTTCCTTTCCAATTCAGAGAAACTCATCTTTCGTTGGTTGTACTAACCATATTGCAGTTAGCAGCTTCTCCATTAATCCCTAATATCCTATTTTTTTATTTTTGTCGAAAGTTTTGTTGACCGTCGCTTTAATAAATTGTTGTATTTTAAAAATAAATAAATAAATAAATAGTAAATGGAAAATATGTATAATAAAAAATAATAAAACTTACCATTTGACGTTAGAGATTCGGCTTCAGCTCATGATTTTTCTTCTTAACTTTTGATAAATTCGGTGGCTTTATGCTGAAAGAATATAAAAATAAAAATAATAAAATAGAAATAATTAAAAAAAAAGACTTACAACTTTTTCGTTTCTATGATATGTCATCTTTAAAGTCTCGGACAAAGTTTCGACTTCACTCCTTCTGTGTTGTTTTTATATTAATATAATCAATTAATATATAAATAAATTATATATAAATTATTAATAATTACCAATTTATGACGTCGTTGTGCTAATCCTTTTGAACTAACGTGATGTGGCATTTATCTTGGAAATTTCCTGAAATCATAAAAAATAATAACTTAAAAATTTATTAATATCAAATAAATATATACGTACATATACGTACCATTCACCTTTTCGATCGTGTTTGTCTCAATTTATTCAGAATTGAGATTTGCTGATATAAAACAGAAGAGTTTTTAAAAAAATTTCACTCATATTTGAATCTCCGCCATATTGTTTTACCAATGAATTATGGTTGCTCCTCTAAAATTTGTTCAACTTACTATTGATATAAGTTTGTGCCGCTTTGCTTTTATTCAAATCATATTCAACCTACATATTCAAAACTTATAAGGTTTGAAAAATTATTAAATATTTTAAAAAATATATATACTTACAGATAATATTTTCAACGCGTTATGAAAATTATATTTAGATTAATGACATCACTCGATGTCGTAAAGAAAGAGTGTATGGTCTTTTGCTAAGTGACCCATTCGTGTGATTAATTTCTTTGCTTTTTTATCAGTCGCTTGGTTTGTATCGTCAAACATATCCCTCCATTTTGTACCTGCTTCTGGATGGTTATATAGGTGGTCTTTCGTGCGACCACGATCTTTCTTCTTTGAAGGCCCATTAGATGTGGAAAACCCTGCAACTAATTTATATATTTAATATTTAAGAAAATCATGATAATATTTAAATTATTAAAAATAAACTAACCACCACTACTGGACTCTTCGAAAGAGCAACGGGATGTAACTATCGCTAGTGCCATAAACGGTGTGATAACACCGACCAAAATAAAGAACGTAAATATAATGAATCTGAAATATTACAATTTTAAAATAAAATTAGTTAATTTAAATACATACCCAGACACCCGTATATAACGGGATCTTAATCTGATACAGCAACCAAACATTTTTCCTATTTTAATTTACAATCTTTATTATCATACACAACAAATCTTCGAAGTGGTCGTGAGAAGAGTTGTATTTGATTTTGAATGAATGTGTGCCTCCATAACCATTCAACACTCTAGCTTTGTATCCTAACACTAAAATTTGACTGGTTTTCATTGTTTAAGAATTTCTCGACCATATGTTTGGACAGTTGTGAAAATGATGACCGTTGACTCCGCAACGGAAACAAACAAAAACACGACAATAATAATCTATGTTTTTGTAAAAACTACGTTGAATCCGATTTAGTCGCTCGAGTCGTTTATATCGTTCAACGATTGCAAGTACTTGACTCATTTTTTACTGGAAAAAAAGTATTTGCAATCAACATGATATTATATTAAAATATAATATTACATTATAATATAATATTACATTATAATATAATATAATATTACAATCATCATTATCGACATCGAAAATATATCTATTTGGTATTTTAAGGACGGAACTTCAATCAGATTCTACTGGATCTTGAATGTAGAAACATTGTTGAGTTTGATTAGCCAAAATAAATGGTTTCTTTCCAAATTTTTCTGATGTCGTGTTTACTGAAACGACACCAAAATCATTGACTTTTGTACCTGATTTTTCAGGATCGTATCACTTATATTCAAACAAACAATATTTTTTCGTGTGACCATAGCAAATTTCGAAAACATTTTTTAATAATCCATGATATTCAATTTCTGCTATCATGGAGAATCATTCGGAGACTTAGCGTATGTTAATGTTGTAGTAGAAAAAAAATACCATTATTCGGAAACTAGACGTTTCAAAATTTGGGCAAGATTTTGCGTCTGAATACTCATTTCGATATAAATTAATACAATCGTTGCGACATGCATCGATTTTTTTTATAATTGAGCCCCAAGTCACGAACCACCGACTTCGCATGGTACATGGTTTTCGATATTTTTTATTTCTAACTTGTTGTGTTTAATTGTTTATTCCACAGATGATTGATTCATTCTCGCGATCTTTGTGATATTTTTTTCAGAATAAAATATATAGTATATATTTCTGAGTTTGCTGGATCTACTTTTGATGATAACCCAACTGATTTTGAACTTGGGCCATATATCCAACACCTCAGGTACCCTTTATAAATTTGGCACCCAACAACGGACACGGTCCTAATCACCAAATAAGCTTCAAACGTCCTAATCCGAAAAGAATTACATGTTCAAGGCCCAAACCCAAAAGCACAAGGCAGGGGTCTGAGACTATAAAGACTAGTAAGTAGGGTTTAGAAAGAGGAGGAGGCCGGCCGGAATGGAGTTGGGAATTAGAAACGGCTCCAAGAACTTTCAATTGTGATTCTTTTTACATCATCTCATTTGAAAAAAATTGGATAAAAGTCCCAACCAAATAATTAATTATTTTGAAAATTAATTAACATTGTATTCGTGAATGTCGTGTGTCCGCTAACTATGTATTTCTGAATGTTATATGTTTGATTAATCAATGTACTAATCATTATCAACTATCATTAATTTAAGGAGGGATCATGTTAAGACATAAATTAATGATCATTAGTTCATTAATTAATATAGTTAATCAAATAGTATCGGAAGTTTAATGATTGAAGGAGACACTGAAAAAGTAAAGGAAAAAAATGATTGAAACCATAATTATCATTATTGATTTATTTGTTTATATATTTAGTTACATAACTTGATTAACTAACAAAGTTAGTTAATAACCTGTATTTCCAAGTAATATTAATCAAGGTTATTCATATATAGTGGCGTAGCAAGGAGCGAGGGCAATTGCACCCCTAAAATTTGGGGAAAATAAGGACCTGTATGTAATAAAAAATATATATAGGGGGTTAAATGCAATTTTAATAATATATTAATATTTTTCAAAGGTTAATATGTATTTAATATATTCTCTTACCCTCTTCCAATATTTAATATATTAATATATTTTATATTTTATATATTAAATGAATGAATGAATATTTTAATAAAGGATCTGTATGGAATGAATGCATTGAATTTTTATAGATTTTAATAATCAATTTTATGAATATGTAATGTCAAAATTTCATTTTTTAATTAGTACAAAAAAAATCGTCTTTGGCAATTTTTGCACCCCTCCCGAGAAATCCTGGCGTACTGGTTATTTATCTTCCTTCTATTCTAAAGATTTGAGTTTCCTCGTAAGATTGAAAAAAATATTGCAATAAATTTAAAACGAATAAGTTGAAAAATTAAATGCTTACAACTTCAATATTAGTTTAGTTGATAACTATCACTATTAAAATAAATAAAGACGGTTATAGGTCCAAAGTTCGCGCGTTAGTTTTATTTCGATTTATTTATGTATGACGTAGGGTTAGGGTTTTTATTTATTTTTAACCCTATGACTACGAGTCTATGATGTAACTTATAAAAAAAATTAAACTGTCATGATTGATGTCTTATTTAGATGAGTTGAGAAATGACGTGTTCTCAACTTATTTAATAACTAATATAGAAATTATTACATATTGGCCCAATAATATAAAACATAAATAGATCGGTCACCTTAATTTTGTGTCCTCTTTGAAGATCCAACTTTTTGTATTTAATTGATTTCAAGCTGGAATTATTGGTGCAGCTGGTGTGATATCGGAACCATTCTTCTCCAAATCCACCACCTTAAGCGGAGGTTGTTCGAATTCTGGAGTTTTATTTCTGTAAATGAAGTACACTAGTAACTGAAGAAGCCCCATCGGGCAGCCAACCATATTGGGTGCCTGCAGATAGATAGATAGATATATACAGTGATGATGAGCTGAACAATTGATAAACTAAGCATGAAATCGATCTGTGTTAATTGTACAGACCGCGAGGACTAAATCATGGGTGACCAGACCATATGCCATCCACAAAGAAGTAGCAATGAAGGTGAACAGCGAGAGGTGGAATGGCATGAATTTGACACTCCTGGTTTTAATAACCTGTTTCTGTAAATGGAAATTGAGAAAGGAAAATTCAATATTTATTTTCAAATCTATCTATAGTACGTTGTATTTGAATACGCACATACATACCACTGCAACAAGTGGAGAAGAATACATTAAAACAGAAGCAACCAATCCAAAGCTTCCGACCAATATCTTTCTGGTACGATGATTATGGAAGGAGAAGGTGGAGGTGAGTGCAACTCCGACGAACAATAAAAGTGCAGGAACCAAGAGACAACCATTTACTTTCTGCAAATTAATCAGTAGGTACATTAATATATATATAGGACTGTATTTTGATCGATCAAGGTGATTAATTAAGAATCAATTTCACTTGCCTTTTGTTTGATTGAAGCAAACCTTAAGTATATGGAAACAAAAGAGAGTTCCAGAAATATTCCCAACCCATTAATTGTGATGAGAGGAAAATTCTCCCATCCACGGCTTACCACCGGCAGACCATACCAAGTGTACAGCAGACAGTTAAACATTGCCATTATGTAAGGTATGCATGAGAACCCTTCTATGTTCTTCTTCTGCAACACCTTTTTAAATGTTAAGCTGAAGAACAAGAAGAGCAGATATATTAATTTCATTCCATGCATCGACATATACAAATCGAACTTAGTTAATTTTTTTACATGGGTGAGGTAAAGAGAAGTAGAGACGATGCATTTCCTGCAAAAGTAATCAACGTTGTTCATTGCTATATCTATACATAATTTCGGCTACGTACATGGTAATTAATTATATTTCGACTACATGATTAATCAATTACCCATGATGCCGATAGCCAACCGGAGATTTGCCTCGCCCATATATGTTTGCTGATCGGTGAATTAACCAACTGAATGTTCAAGGATATAAGCAACTAGCTGCTGAATGACTGTATATATATACGTCGTACAATGCGAATGATATATGTGTCAAGTTAATTATGTTCATTAAATCAATTTTGCGTCGTACATGTGTTAGTGTGTTGTTCAGTGTATTATTTTAACTATTGGATTAAATATTAATGACTATTTCGGAGTGTCCACGCGTGTCATTTAACAAATAAACTCAATCAATCGCCTATTAGTGTTTAATAAGAATTAGTGGAAGCTCCATTGTTGAGTGGCGGATACTTTACAGACAATTGTAAATAAAAACCAACAATGGTCAACACATACAAAATACATGCAAGCAGAATCTGTGTAGATAACCAATAAAATTGTGCATGGGAATATGCAGTTGGAATGCCATGTCTGAACTACGCATGCACTTTATCTGTGGGTTCTGCTTGTGTGTAAAGTTTCTATTGCCGTCTGATTCTGAAGCCTGAAACGATGCATGCAGTTTTTTTAGTAAAAAAAAAGTTTCAGCCACTCAAGATCTTAGTTTGGAATCTGTAACTTTTTAGCTTGGAATTGCTTTTTTAGTAGTTTAGCTACTATTTTAATGCGATTTTAATACACAACCTACAGCCTGCGAAATCAATTCAGACTGTTTTAAATGCTAATATTCAGTTTCTGTCTATTAAAAAACTTTTCCTATCCTCTATCACTTCAACATGTTATTCCATCTCATTAAAATGTTTTTAAAAAGATAAAGTTAAAATAAAAATTAAATAACAGTAAAACAAAATAACAGTAAAACATTGTAGTATATTTAAAACTATTGTTGATATAAAGCCATTCCAGTGTTGATAAGTCATTGTCTCATTCCTGTATTTGTGTGATTTCTTGTGTAACGGTGTTCCTTGAATCCTCATTCTGTAGTACGGATGATCTGCGCGCTTCATAATCATACCTTCACTTAGATGAATGTCAGTAGCTTTAATTTCTTGTATTGCACATATGCTCCAACTACCTACTGATAGAAGTGTCCAATAAATTCCCCAGATCGATAAGAGAGTTGATTTTTAATTTATCAATTTCAACACTTATAGAACTGAAGTCAATGCAGCTTCTTTGCTGAATTAATCCTTCCAAAGCCAGTAGACAGTTCCCGATTATATTTCTGGTACTGTAACAGCATGAGTACGTAAAAAATATGATTGATTAATTCAGCTTCTCGATCTTCTACAGAGGTAGCATATCCCGCCCAACTGTAGTCCCCTAATTATGAGTCTATCGAGTGTTGGCAATTTCTCCCACCTCATCCGTCAAAGGAAATTAATTCCCAACCTTAGGGATCTTAGAAGCTCATATACCCCGTGATAAATTGGATCTCGCTGGCCTCTCGGTCTAATTGTTTCATGAACATTCCTTAGCGAAAGATTGTTGTCACTGCCCACCCACTTAAGCCTCCCATCGACCCCGCATTCCATGCATACATTTTTCTGTTTCCTCCTTGTATTAATTTAGAGATGATTTCCAGATCACAGAATCACATTGCCTAGATTCTATTTGGTCCAGTGAGCGATTTTTAATGTACCTTTTTTTGTGTCCATTTAGCATATATACTATCGTGGCTCCATGCTCGTCCTGTTCTCTTGATAATTGCGGCGACCTGTAATTGTTTATAGTTCGCTATACCCAAGCCACCCTCTGATCTTGGATATATCATAGATTTTAATGCAATTTCGCGTTGCTTGCCCCAAATGAAAGCGTATGAGATTGAACGGATTTTGTTGATGATAGACTTGTTGGATCTGGATCAAAGGCTTAGGGGGGGGGGGTAATAGCCTCTTTTCGTGATTTCTCAGAAGATGTGCGGAATACTTGAAAATACAAGTTAAACGCAAGGATATGTATACAGGTTATCTGCTCTTTATAAGTTTACTGCAGTATACAGATACTGAGTCCACTTATAAGATTGTAACTTCTATATAACTGTAGTATATGAATACTAAATTATATAGACACACGTGTAAAAGTAAATGAACAGATATATATATTCTAACTTGACAAGAAGCTTTTTAAGCTAACCGTAGTATATGAATACTAAATTCTTTTATAAGCAAGTAAATAATATAAGTTAAAATATATAAGTATACGTGACCAGATGACTGGATATATTTGTACTGAAAATAACCTCAGTCAATGACCAGATAACTGGATGAGGGATCTGCACGAAAATAGTCAACCTCAATCTATGACCAGGTAACTGGATGATGGATCTTTTTTTAGTTATTTTTATCTTGTTAAGATTTTAAAAAGAGAAAAACGAAAAGTAAAAAGTAAAAAGAGACAGAGATTTTTATACTGGTTCACCCAAACAAGGGCTAATCCAGCTCCGATGAAACACGGAGATTACTAGCCTTAAGGTAATAGCGAAACCTCTGCCAAGCTTTAAAGCACCTAAATGCTTGTAAACCACCTAAGAGTATTCAGGAACTCTTAAAAACCTCTGCCAAGCTTTAAGGCTAAACGCTTGTGAACCCTCTAAGAGTATTAAAGAACTCTTAAAAACCCTTGAACCTTTAAGGCAGATTCGACCTAAGAGTTTTCCTGGAAACTTTATAGAACCACACCGAGTTTTATGGTTGAACTCGTTGAACCTTACAAGTGTTGGTATTGAGACACGCCTCTCACAACACTTGGACCACTTACAAGATGTAGAACTTTTCTTCTAACACACTCTCAACGTACAAGAGGGGAAGAAGAAGAAGTTGAAGAACTAGAGCACACAACCTTGAGAGCAACTCCCACACAAAGCTTGAACGAAAGCTAGAGCTTGAGAAAAAGCAAGAGAGAAAGAAACACTACAAAAAACCAGCGCAGTTCTGGCGCTCATCTCCCGGCGGCCTGGCCGCCGGTAGATACGACCAGCGGCCAGGCCGACGGAAGGTTACACTTGTCCGCCTGCATAATTTTCCCTCGTAAATGAGAGAAATTTTCTGGCGGCCAGGCCGACGGAATATTTTTTTGTAAAAAATGCCAGCGGCCTGGCCGCCAGCTCCAATTCACCAACGGTCGGGAAAAAGTTATCCGGCGGCCTGGCCGCCAGCTCCAATTTCCCCAACGGTCGGGAAGAAGTGATCCGGCGGCCTAGCCGCCGGCATACTAAAACCCTCAACGGTCGGGAGAAAAATAGCTGGCGGCTGGGCCGCTGGATACTTTTTCCCGCTTATTTTTTTCAGTAGCCGGCGGCCTGGCCGCCAGGATTTTTTGGAAACCCTAAAATTACAACTTGCGCCGCCGTGGTCCCCCGTACAGTCAAACTTAGTCAACTCGAACTTAAGTATTTCCCGGCGGCCTGGCCGCCGGAAAATTTTTATATAAGAAAAAAAATTCCAGATTTCTTTCATTTTCTTTTCCCCCAAAATCCTCTCCACTTCTCCCCACTCTTCCCTAACCCTCCCCAAACCCCTCCGACGATCTTCCAGTCCTCCGGTCATCCTCCAAGGTTATCCGCAAGGTATCTTCTTGATCTTCATTTAGTTTTGTTTTTCAATGTTCTTCTACATGTACTTGTTATATATTTTTGTTCTTCTTCTTCTTCTCTTCTTTTTGTTGTTGTTGTTCTTATTCATTTAATCTTATTCATTTCATTATTTAGGGTTTATGAAATTGGGAGTTTATGATTTGTTAAAGTGTTCCAAATTGATAATGTTAGTTATTGTAGTTTTTTTCTTCTAATTTAGGGTTTATGAAATTGGGGGTTTTTAATTGGGGCTTTGATTTTATTTATTAAGAGTGTTTGATTTGTGTATTTGATCTTATATATGTAGTTAGGGTATGATTTTGTGGATGTTATGTTGTTAGGGTTGTAATTTTTGATATGACCAAGGCCCAAGCATATTCATAATGCATAGAATAGAAACATAAATACATATCAAACATTAGGGATATTACTGGAATTATATTTATTTATCTATAAATACTGTTTGAAATTTGTTTTTAATGTTTTCTTGTTTTATTTTAGTTATTTAATTACTGTTTTAGTTAAAAAAGAAATATGCATGGTTTCCTGAAATTTATTTACATTGACTCGATTCTATATGCGTCTCCTTTTCACATTGACTCGATTTTGATACCATGTTTTTGAAAGATCGACTGACCTTATATTATATTAATTACAGAGCTAGTTATATAAGAACTTGGAAGGATTCAATTGATCACCTAATACCCCGAGTATTTGAGGTTGAATTTCACTGCCATTCCATATACCCCGAGTATATGATTAAGATTTTTTTTACTGCCATTCCAATTTCACTGCCATTCCAATTTCCTGTTATTTTTAATATTTTATATTTTTTGTGACATTGCTATTTTTTTGTCTTTTAAATTGAAATAAGTATTATTGAAGTTATTGAATAATTAAGTGTACATGATTTATGTTATTTAGGTTTAATTCATTTTAATTTAGTGTTTGTTTATTTTAGGTTGAAGGTTTGTTTTGCGGATTTACAAATTTATGATTTGAAGGTCGGTGTTAGTTTAGAAGCTTTGCGGATCAATGTAATAATATTTATTCATTTAAATTTTTTTAATCTAATTAGTTAATCTAATTTGCATGTTGAGAACTTGATTTAAAATCCAATGTTGAAAACAATTATTTGAAAATTTAAATCATTTATTTAATTAATAATTAAATAAATAATTATTTAATTAAATTTAAATAATTATTTAATTAATTAATAATTACAAAAAGTAACAATCAGATTTCTATAAGTGTGATTGTTAGTTAATTTTTAAATAATTGTTGAATAATTAATTATTAATTAATTAATTAATTAATTATTAATTAAGAAAATATTGGAAATTCCATTAATCAGTTTTTATATTGAGAACTTGATTTAAAATCCAATGTTGAAAACAATTATTTGAAAATTAAAATCATTTATTTAATTAATAATTAAATAAATAATTATTTGATTAAATTTAAATAATTATTATCCTTATTTAATTAATTATCTTTCGATTAATTAGATTATCCTTATTTTATTTAGATGTATTGGTTACTAGTAGCATTCGTTATATCGGTTTTCATAGTCGTCACGACTCCCGATCAGAGTGATCATTCAACTGATGAACAAGATTATGATCATCCGAATCTACATGAGATGAACATGGCTGGTGATCAAACGAAGAAAAAAACAAGAGAACAAAACAAAGATCATGCTGAATATCATCCATCACAAGGACAACGGTTTGTAATAAAATTCAAAAATGATCAAATTGTCCATGATAGCGTAGCAAAAAAACTAAACAAGAAATGCGCAATGATCGCGAACGATTTCAAACTACTACCAATGGACGTACCGTGGTTTGAACAAGACCAGAAAAACATAGATGAGGCGATGGCAACGATACAGGTTTATTAATTAATATTTAATTATTATTATAGATTTTATAGTTAATTAATAATTAATTTTATAATTATTCATCGAACAGAGAGAATTTGATTACAGCGGGTCAACCTTTGGTTATCGACGTGTCAATGAAAGGTTAAACAAATTATGAAGAAGCGCTTATAACTCTTTATTGGATAAATATAATAACAAAGATCTAACAGTCGAAGAGGTTATGAGAACATTGCCCGACTACATCATCAAAGAACAATTTCTAAAAAAGCTGATGGAGAGAAGATCACCGAGGGGATTAGTACGTATTAATGAATTTCTTCTTTTTAATTACAATTAATAACTTAATTATTTTTTTTTTAACTTAACTTAATTTTTTTTTTATAACTTAATATAGGAAATTTCTTAACAAAGGCAATCGGGCTAAACAAACATCACACAGTTTAGGTTCGAAGAGTCTGGCACAAAGAAATTACGAAGGTGTAAGTAAATTATTTAATTTCATATTTACTTTCAAGTTCTTTTTTATTTTTTCTTTCTTTTCCTAATTTTAATATTACAGGAACAAAAGGGATTAAATGATATTGAAACTAAAGGGATTAAATGGTATTGAAACTTGGAAACTCAATATAAAGGCAGCTTATCCAAAAGACGAACGAGTGGTACGTAATCTTTTATATTTATAATTACAGTTAATTACTATTTGTTTGACTACTTTTATTTGTTTTTTAAGGATAAAGCGGTTAAATGGATAGACAGTGAAGAAGCCAAAAATATGGCTCAACAAGAAAATATGACTGACACGGTAATTATTTCATATTTTTTCCAATACAATTCAATAGTTATATTTACATTAATTATTATCATGTTTTCTTTTTCATTAGGCTCTAATCCAATTTGCTATAACCGAATTTATCGGTCGAAGCTCGAAGAAATCAAGAATATTAGGAACAACTGGTTCCTCATTGAGCAAAAAGACAACGCATCGGATGAATGTGGGGAACTTCTGCATGGACAAAGGAAAAGATCCAATGACCGAAGCAGAGGTTCAAGATAAGGTCAACGAGGCTGTCGAGAGAGCGATGACTCGTCAGAAAGAGGAGATGGCTCGTCAGAATGAAGAGTTTTTGGCTCGTCAGAATGAAGAGTTTATGGCTCGTCAAATGGCGCTTTTCCAACAATACAACTCCGCAATGCTCGCTCAAAATCCGAACTTGCGCTTACCGGAGTTTCCGCCAATCTTCAACAATGATGCAGCGCAGAACATTTATACTCCTGGAGCGTCATCTTCTAGAGCCGCCGCACCGCTTACTCAACTACCAACGCAAGAAACTACGACGCCACAAGAGGAGCACACCACTTCACAACCGCGCGGAAGATCGATAATATTCACGACAGAGGCGTTACGAAAGGTGGTCGGAACTAAAAAAAAGAAAAAGAGCGAAAAAAAGAAGTTAAATTAGTGATTGTCGAAGTTATTTTTTGTTGTACATTAATTATTAAACTTCAAATTCAATTTCAATATCAATTTCATTTTTAATTTTATTTTCAATTTCATATTAATTTAATTTATTTATTTATTTTTCAAAAGTGAACCAGCGGCTAGGCTGCCAGAAATTTCTTCCCGGGAAATTTTTTTGCGGCCAGGCCGCCGGAAAATTATTTTCCAAAAATAACTGTCGGCGGCCAGGTCGCCGGAAAATTATTTTCCAAAATTAACAGCCGGCGGCTTGGCCGCCGGGATATAATTTTCAAAAAAAAATGTCGGCGACTAGCCGCCGGGACAATTTCTGTTAAAATCGGAATCCAAACTTTTTTGCCGGCGGCTTGGCCGCCGGTATTTCAACATTCCGGCGACATCAACTCCGGCGATGGAATCTCGTCGGCTTGGCCGCCAGGAACCATTATACCGGCGGCCTGGCCGCCGGAATTTGCCGCCAGAACTGCGCTGGTTTTTTGTAGTGCACAGCTATTATTGTTTTGATTGTGACCATTTTAACCACTGGTGCAAAGGTTTCAAAGAAATGAAAACCTTCTTTTTGGGTAAAGCCTTTGGCTACTAGCCTTGCTTTATACCTCTCTATATCCCCATTTGGTTTGTATTTTATTTTATAAATCCATTTAGACCCAATCGATCTTCTATCTTTTGGAAGATCAGTTAATGTCCATGTATTGTTTTCATTTAGAGCATTCATTTCTTTTTCCATTGCTTCCACCCAATTTTGGTCTTTTAAAGCTTCATTGAAAGAATTTGGCTCATCATGAATGGTAATTTGTTTTAAATATTGTCTATGATTTTTATTTATCCTATTATAGGATACATGGTTGCTCATAGGATATTTTGATCCATGGAAGTAGTCTTTTTCATTTTCAAGATAATACTCTTGAAATTGTTTTGGTTTGATAATCTTCCTACCATATAGACTGGTTTTATTTTGTAAAGTTTCTACCTTACTTTTTGTTGTGAAGTATCTTCTGATTGATTTAATTCTAGACTAGTGGTTTCTGCAATTTCAGCAGATTTTTCTTCAGGATTACTTTCTGAATTTTCAGGATTATTATTTGATTGACTTGTGTTATCAATCATGATGTGTCTATCTGGAAAACCAGATGACTTTTTGAAGTTTGTTTCTGTATGTTCTAAAATGTCCAGAATGTTTTTCTTATGTGAATTGGGCAGAGTTCTTGAGTTGTTATTTGATCTACTCAAGTTGTTTTTCAAAACATTTCTGCCTGAAATTTCAGAAATATTCTCTGAATTAGGACTTGATTGATTCAGATCAGTTTCAATGTCATCATTCCTATATTTAGATGGTATTTCTGGTCTATTTTCTGATTGTTTCAAAACAGCTCTTAAGCTGTTACTATTTTCAAATTCAGGTGTTTTTTCTGAATTGTTTCGTGGCTGATTTGAATTAGTTTCCATATTGATTTCATTCCTATTTTCAGGATTTATATCTAATGTATCATTTTGTTGATCTGAAAAATATTCCAGAGTATCTTTCTCTGTAGAAGTTCCTTCTGGACCATGACTACTTCTTATGAATTCTTTATTATTTGAATTAGCTTCTGTATGACTCATTCTAGATTTAATGCCA
Source organism: Zostera marina (assembly GCA_001185155.1). Taxonomy (NCBI): domain Eukaryota; kingdom Viridiplantae; phylum Streptophyta; class Magnoliopsida; order Alismatales; family Zosteraceae; genus Zostera; species Zostera marina. The sequence continues at coordinate 419,051 of LFYR01001099.1, read as the reverse complement.
ATGTCTGTTTGGTTTTTAGGTTGTGAATTTGATTCATGCTTTTCATAGTTTTGCAATGAATCCTCTCTTAATGAGTTTTTTACATATTTATTTGAGTTTTTATGGCTCTTTTGACCATAATTTCTTAAGTTTTTATTTTTAAATTTTTCTTTTGTTTTAGAGTTTAGATGAGTTCTTTCTTCATCTTTTTCAGGTATTACTGAATTTATATTACTAGGATCCAATATCTTTGAATTTTCAGATATTTGAGATTCTAGCTTTTTGTTTTGAAAATTGTTATTTTAAGAATTTTTTGAGATTCTATAATCATTTTCATTTTTAGAATCATAATGTTTATATATAAGTCTATTATATATTTCCTCATGTATAATATTTTGTTTTTTTTCTTGTTGATTATAAATGTCATCCTTAAAAGAAAAAACATTTTCTCTAAAAAGTACATTTCTATAGAAATATGAAACTTCTTGGTTTCTATATCTAGTATTAGATACCCTTTTATATTAGAAGGATATCCCATAAAAATACCTTTGAATGTTTTTGGAGAAAATTTATGTTCTCTAATATTGGTTGTTGCATAACATAGACAACCAAATATTTTCATAGATTCATAGCTTGGTGCCTTGTTATTTAGTATTTCATATGGGGTTTTGTTTTTGAGAACTTTAGAAGGAATTCTATTTATTATGTGGGTGGCTGTTAGAATACATTCACCCCAATATATTAAAGGAATTCCTCCTTGGAAATGTAGAGACCTAGCCACTTCTAATAAGTGCCTATGCTTCCTCTCTACTATAGCATTTTGTTGAGGTGTATATGGGCATGTAAGTTGATGAGTTATCCCATATGCCTCTAATAATTTTGTGAATTGATGTGAGGTAAACTCTCCTCCATTATCACTTCTAATGACCTTGATATTGCTATTATAAAGATTTTTAACTTTTATTATAAAGTTTTTAACACATTCTAGGGCTATGCTCTTGGATTTTAATAAAAAAGTCCAAGTAGTTCTACTATAATCCTCAACTATAGTTAGGAAGAAATTGAAACCATAATCTTCCCCAAATATCAATATGAACAATATCAAATATTGATTTTGATTTTGATGTACTGTTTTTATATTTTAATTTTGTTTGTTTTGCAAGAGGGCAAATATCACAACTATCTTTTAATTTTGATAGATTTTTATTTATTTTTGCGGAAAAATTATTCAAAATAGTATCATCACTATATTGTTTAGAATTTTCAGAATTTAAAGAGTTATTTCTAATTTCTAGATCTCCATTGTTGATGAGCATCTTCATCTTCTCTGTTGATATATGGCCAAGTCTTTTGTGCCAATTCTGAAATTCTATAGATGTGTATGCAAATTCAGGAAATCTTGGCTTTAGTATGTAAAGACCATCCTTAGGCTCACCCTGCCCAATCACTTTCCCTGATTTGCTTACCTGAAATTCACATCCATTTTTTTTTGAAAAAATTAAATTCAGATCTGAATGATTTATCAATCTATTTACTGAAATTAGATTGACTCTAAATTCTGGAATATATAACACATTCTTTAAAATTAGATCTTTTGATAGTGTTATATTTCCAGTATATTTAACTTTGCATGTTTCTCCACTAGGAATGGTCACATAGTGATCTAATTCCTCTTTTGGAGTATCATCAAAATAATGAAAATTCCCAGTCATATGCTGAGAAGCTCCACTATCAACTATCCAAATATTTTCATAATTCAAAAAATTGTATGAAAAAGACATACAGTGGATTTGCTCAACAAATCCTTAAGTAGTAGTAATTCTTCATTGTTTAGGTTGGGTAGATTTGTTGTGGTGGAAGTCTGATTAGCAGTATCTTTGGACTTCTTGTAGCCATCTTTTTTATTTTTGTTTGGGAAGCCTACTATGTGATAGCAATTTTCCCTAATATGCCCAAAAAATTTACAATTATCGCAGTAATATTTTGTATCTAGTTTCTTACCACTTTTGCTGTATAAGCCTTTCTTCTTTGGTTCTTCTTTATTTTCTTTTTTGCAAACATGGCTGTTGAGCTAACTTTTTCTTTAAAATTCATTTTCTGTTTCTCTTCTTGAATGACCAAAGAGAAAACTTGATTCATTGTGGGTAGCTCTGAATATGCTAGGATTTGGCTCCTTATAGTCATAAAATCTTTATTTAGACCTAGGAGGAACTGATGAGTTCTATCCTTTTCCATTTTTTTAGAGTAGATAGGTGCACAAGTTGTGCAAAACCTACACTCGGGTTTTTCTATCTCCATATATTGATCCCATAGGGATTTAAATTTATCAAAATACACAGAGATACTATCAGTAGATTGACTTAAAGTATTAATCTCATACCTCAGTTGGCTTGTCTTGGGTGCATTTTTTTGTTTATATCTCTCTTGAAGCTCTACCCAAGCTTCATATGTTGTTTCTGTGTGAATTAAAGTTGATGCGTTTTGTGGACTAACTCCATTCACAATCCAAGACAGCACTAAGCCATTTGCTGCTTCCCAATCTTCATATTCTTCACTTGACGCATCAATGGGCTTCTTGATCTTTCCATTTACAAAAGCTATTTTTCTTCTTGAAAGTAAGGAGAGCTTCATTGAATTAGCCCAAGAAACGTAATTTCCTTCTCCTGTCAATTTATCAGACACCATAAGTGCACCTGGATGATCCCCTGCAGAAAGAAAGTATGGTGACTTTCTTGGAATGCTTCTTCTTTTGCTGTGGGATCTTTTCTTTTTGCTTGTTTTCTTCCTTCCTCTTCTTCTGAAAAAATTATCAGTCCCCTCCGAGCTGGAAGACATTGTTGCTTCTTTGGAATCTGTTGAGGAGTAAATGAGTTCCTCATTGTTCTGCTTCGAGTGCAGCAGTGCGGAAGCGTCAGGATCAATGTTGACATCGTTCCCAACTGATGATACCATATTAAAGTGACGTGTAGCTTGAGTTGGAGAATCGGCCGGCGTCTTACCGGGAAGTTCTTCCAGCAGAGCCGCCATGAGAAGAAGAAAGGGGAAAATCCGATTTGAAAATAAACCGGAGGTTAACTAAGCTGAACCGGTGGTTAACTAAGCTGAACCGGTGGTTAAACGAGCCGGTTCGGGAAGAGGAGAATTAGGAGGGAAAACTGTATTAACTTGATTAATGATCAATGTTTATTACACTTAGTTATATAAGAAATCACTAACTTATTACATAACTAATTTCTTAACTAACTAACTTATTCTAATCATTAATTATTAATCTGTCGCAGCCCATAGTTGAATTCGGCCCAGTTGTAATTGACCCATCTATTTAATTGAAACTATTGCTGCTTAGCCCTCCATATTCTTTTATATTGAATCCTTGAGTGTTGGGAAATTTACCTGTACTACAAAAACTTAACCAAAAATATTAACAAGTACTAAACATAATATAAATGTCAGTTTAATCCTTATGTTTAGTTTAATGTTATTCCATTGATTTGGTTTAATTATTGTTTCAGATTTATTAATCCTTTAGTTTTCTTGTAATGTTTGCAGCGCCGCAAAGGAGTTTGAGATGGTGAGTCACAACATTGAAGTCATGAATCCCTGCATCCACATGATAGATTGTACTTCCTCTTCTCCGAAATATATCCGAAATCGCACACCTAGTTTCATTTCTTGATTTTGTATTTCCACGTTTATTTTTGAACTAACCTCTTGTTGATTCTGATGTCGCATTTAGGTCCATTACCGCTGTTACCCTTTATCTAACTTTCATATCTACCCTCAGTGCAGAAAAACCCTTCTATCTTTTTCTGCTTTATCGTGTTTGTTTGAGATTTTTCTAAGTTCCTGACATTGAGTTGTTTGTTTTATTCTTCATTGACACAATCTCTTTTGGGGCTACAATTGTTTCCTGTCCCTCCTTGCATATGGGTATGATCCATTTCTTTTCCTTTTTTCACTTTCTGGATTATCTCCTTCCCTCCTTCCATATGGTGGAGAACAGTAAGACTCATTTACGATTTTTAAATGCTCTTCTATGTGGTCTTTCCTTCGCCTCAGTTTTCCCATTTTCTTTTGCTTTGTCAGCCTTAGCATTTTCCTTGCCTATGCTTTCAATCATATTATGAAATGATTTACAACTACGAGTACTGCTCGTTACTGCTAGCCTTTGGCCCTATTTTTTTCTTAATTAGGCACGCATACTTGTTTGGACCGTATTGCCCTTCCTTCCTTGCCATTAATTTTGAATTTCATACAACACTCCCTTACTCCCCTTCACACCCACTCATGTACCGTACCCCTTCGTCGAAAAACACGCACAGTGTAGCACAGAACCTACGAGTATGTGGCTTAATCATGACAGAGATGCTCTCTATCAATGCCGAAAGGGATGATCGAGAAGTTCGTCGGAATCACACTGTTGTTTTTTTATGTTTTTTTAATGCTTTCTTCTTTTTCGAAAATTATAATAATAATTAATTACCCTAAAAACTACTACTTGTATTCTTGTATTTGTAGATAGTTAATAATTTACAGATTTAATCACTTAATAAGGGTGAAAATATAGTTAATTATATATACGATCTATTGATATATAATTAATTAATTAGGGAGTGGATCAACCGATAAGTGAGGTTAATTTTTAACCCTATAAAGCCTGTTCCAAGACAAGTCCAACTGTTATCTTTTCAACCTCCCAAAGTTCATATTCCCTTTTGAGAATCACAACCAAAATACCGCTCTTCCATTCACTAGTCTATGATTAACGGCACTTATCTTCCACAGTCTCCTTATTTTTCACGATTTTGATCGTAACCAACAACTATTTATAAATCTGAACATGTAACTATTTAAAAATTCTGAACAATAAACCTAAAAATGTTATTATTTGAAAATTCATAACATGCAATTAACTAGTCGGAGAAATCGACGAAAGCAGAGGCTGACGCAGCGAGAGACGAAAAATAGGTGATGATCTTTTTTGTTATTGTTTCTTAAGTTTTAGCTTAGAAGTTATATTTTCTCAATTTTCACTAAGTTTTTGTTCAAACTCTTGACATTTCAAGTTGAACTGTGCATTAATGGGCCTCTTCTAAATGTTTGTTAGTGGATTAATAATCTAGATATCTGATTTAGTCATGTAAAAAAATATATAAGTAAAAATCTTTAATCATTTGCTTCAAAAAAAAAAAAATATATATATATATATATATATATTATCTATACATACCCTAATGGCCTAACCCCTATGTTTGATCAAATGAATACTTCCTGCAAAACAATTACGGTCGGTTTACGTCAGAGGATCAAACCAGTAGAATAGTAGACTGCAAGTGTGATCTCCATATATTACCAACTTGTACCAGCTAGCTTGGACCAATTCTACACTCAGATCTTTTATAATTAACATGCAGGCCGGCCGAGATGCTACAGCCGAATGAATGGTCCACACAGTTACTGAACTAATGGCTGTGTTGTTGTTGATTGTGGGTTTTCTTGGAATCTCCCTCCTGTCGACTACTCCATGTTCCTCCTACACATCTTATGTGTTTGGTGACTCGTTGGTAGATGCTGGCAATAATGACTATATTTTCACACTTTCTAAAGCCGATTCTCCTCCTTATGGCCTGGACTTTGCTGCTTCAGGTGGACGGCCTACAGGAAGGTTCACCAATGGAAGGACGATTGCTGATATAGTGGGTACGTACTAGCTAGCTTCAATTTACACTCGATCTGGTCTGAAACTTTAGCTTCAATTTTCAGGGGAAGCACTTGGTGAGAAATCTTTTCCTCCTCCATATCTATCTCTTAGCTCCAAAAATATGGGAAGATCAATATTCGAGGGTGTTAATTATGCTTCAGGATCATCTGGAATTTTGGATGTAACCGGGACCTATTTCGTAAGTCAGATCGATCAAATCAATATCGCATGAATATTTTATAATGTCAATTGATCACCAGCTAGCGTTGTTGATTCTTGAAGATAGGAAGAGTCCCATTAAGCAAGCAGGTCAGATACTTTGAACAGACAAGAAAAGATATGGTGATTGCAGAGGGAGAGGATTCTACACAAGAATTCCTTAAGGAAGCTATTTTCTCCATAACTATAGGATCTAATGATATCTTAAACTACCTCGAACCCTCCATCCCATTCTTCACGGATGGTCAGAAAATGGCACCCAATATCCTCCAAGACTTGATGGTTTCGAACCTCACAGCACATCTCAGGAGACTGCAACAGCTCGGTGGCAGAAAGTTCATGGTGAACGGTGTAGGACCACTTGGATGTATACCTTACGTCCGGGCTGTAATGCTCGTGTTCGGCTCACGGTGCTCGGTGGTAGCCAACCGATTGGTTGAAGGTTACAACATGAAGCTAAGGAAAATGCTGGAGGAGCTGCATCAACAGTTGGATCCTGACACTGTTTTTGTGTATGGAAATTCTTACGACATCTTCATGGATATTATAAGAAACCACAAACTCTACGGATTTCAGAATACGATGGATCCATGCTGTGGCGGGAGTTTCCCCCCTTTTGTTTGCTTCAAAGGTTCGGATGCCAATACCAGCTCCGTGCTGTGTGACAATCGGAATAAGTATGTTTTCTGGGACGCCTATCATCCCACTGAAGCAACCAACGTCATTGTTGCAGACAGGTTGCTGGATGGTGACCAAAGATCTACTTTTCCGATTAATATGCGCACCTTAAATGATCTCAAAACTTGAATGTTAACATGAAATGGCATCTTGAGTGTTCATTTTATTAAATTTGAATGAGAAACATAAATCAGTTTGGGTCATTGAAGTTGTGATTTGCGTTCAAGTGTTCAACTTTAAAAATTCATTTTTTTTTATATATTAATTTTTTCAAGTACAATGGAAGGTGAAGATTGCCTTCTCATATCTGACATTCAATCCACACGACAGCGAAGGCACAGAGACTTTGCAGATAATTTACAATTTTGTTCATGTATCAAGGATGCAGCTTAGTAATAAGATCAGCACAAAGATCCAGGAAGAGAACATGAGGGCCGGTGAGTTTCTGTATGTCAAGAAGATATCTCTCATCCGTAGTCTTGTAAAGCTGGATATTTTTAACCACAGTCGAAAATTAGAAAGGGTCAAGCATTCTGGGTAAACATATAATGCAAGTGTAAATCAAAAGGTGAGAATACAGTTTGCAAACAAAAAATATCAGCACGACTGTCATTTAAAATAACTACATCAGAACAGATGAATATACCTGAAGTTCGAACTTTACAACAGGCGATGATTTAGCATGAGGATCATTTTCAACTGCATTCATTTCAGTGCCAATGTTAACATTTACATTTATTAGTGTTCTTTGGTGGAAAGGAAACCATCTGCATTTCATATTGTAATCGCCAATTTTTTTCCAGCCGATATTCAAATCTTGTAGAACTTTAAGTACTTTCATAATTATATCTCGAGGAAAAGCTCGGAACTGTAAAGAAAATTTATAAATGAATATGTAAAAATATTCTATAAGCAAAAAATTGAAAGATACCAGATTCACCTTTAGTCCAAGAGAGTACTTTATTACACCAACTCCCTGTTGATCCATGTATCTGGTCGGCATATGACTCGTACTTGAAACTGAAGCACCATGTTGCTTCTGAATGGCAGCAAAAAAGCACAATAAGCAAGGGTTTAGAATTTAGATAAATTTATTTTCACGCAGACACACAAAGGTTTTGTCAAGCAACCATTCACACAACAATGACACAATTTTTATTTTATTTTCACAATTATTTTGGTTTTGGATCGCATTGACCTAAGCAAGGTTTAAAAACCGGTTAACCGGTAACCGGTTCTGACTGACCAGTTATCCGGTTAGGTCGGTTAATCACCGGTTAACCGGTAACCGGTTCTGACTGACCAGTTATCCGGTTAGGTCGGTTAATCACCGGTTAACCAGTGGGTAACCGATAGGGGTATTCTGGTAGTTTTATAATTTTGAAGATAAATATAGTATGTATATCCTATCTATATAAAAAAAACCCGTTTAAACTTTAAATTATAATAGTAATAGTTTAATAGATAACAAATTCAAAGAAAATAGTAATAGAAATTCAAACATAATAGTGACAGAAATCCAAACATAGTAGTAAACTTGTAATAGAAATGAAGTTTTAGTTTTCTAGATAATAAAATAGTAGTTTTCAAGAAATTGTAGCCTTCTAAATAGCCTTTAAACCTTTAAAATTGTAAAACGGATCGAGTATTAGGGTTGGATCCGATCCGAATACTCGAATACCACTAACCGGTCATCGGTTAGCACTAATCTACCGGTCAGCCGGTTTTTAAACCTGGTAATTTTACATTTAGTATAGAAAAATGGTTTCAGAACATAGTAGCATACCTTTGTTTCCGTAAATTCAGCTTCAAGATAAGCACCGGGAGAATGACAACGATTGTCCAGAAGTAGATAGTATGCAACAGTGCCCTAACAAAATAAAAAAAATGTAACATACCTTGATAAAAATGAAATTAATCTATTCATGATGAAATCATATAATGTAATAATGTATACCTGATTTTGCATTTTATTCATTAGAGATTCAACTAACTGGTCTCTGTGAAATCCCATATTAACCACTTCTAACAGGCAATCCTTGTCGATCTATATTAAAGGAGTAGATAAATAGTCACTCAATGACAGGAAAAATGGAATGATGATAATAGACCAGAAACATCAAGGAAATGAGTTAATTGGTAAATAATAATGATCATTTTTTACAGAGTAACATAAAAATTAATAAAAAATTCAAAGAAAAATGAGGCAATGTAAGCAGCTAGACACCCTTTGCCCTAGCACTAGTTCAAAATCAAAATAAAGATATCCTCATATACATATACTCTGAGATATTACACTTCAATATAAGGTTCAAAGTATCATACTCTAATCTAATGCAAATCACTACGAAATCATGAATTCATGATTGCTTAAAATTAGCAATATTATAAATTGAATAGTGCATGCAATTATTTATTAGTTAAACAAATAGTGAGGGTAGGAAGTAATGAAAATGAACGTGCCTTTCTGATTTTATGTATTGAATCTATCTGAGAGAGGGCTAAATATCGAGGAAGAAAAGCTCGGAACCAAGGATGTCTACAGATCTCAGAAATTGATATTCGCTTCATGGGATCAACTATAAGCATTCTAGGAATTATGTCCTTTGCTCCAACTGATAAATGGTTCGGAAGAGTGTATATCCCACCCTAGAAACAGAACCTCAAAATATCAAAACGCATTGGCATAGTAAAATTATTTTAACCGTAGACACCATTGTGTTCTGCATGCTAGGGATTTTCTCACACCTTTATCTTTTTATAAAGATTAGAGATGTTTTCATCATCAAAAGGAAGAAAACCACAAAGCAGGGCATACAAGATGATTCCACAGCCCCAAACATCAACTTCAGGTCCGGCATAGAGTTTATTAGCTATAACCTGATATTTTGATAATAATGATAAATAGCATAGAGTTAGAATAATAATGATAAATGACTAATGTACTAAAAATATTTTGAATTAACATGAAACTCGCCAGACCATCATTTACCTCGGGTGCAGCATAATTTGGACTACCACAGCTTGTCCGGAGAAAATGCCCATCTCGCATAATATTACTCAGACCAAAGTCAGCAAGCTTAACGTTGTATTTCAAATCCAGTAAGAGATTCTCAGGCTTTAGATCACGATGAGAAACCATATTTTTGTGACAACACTCCACGCCAGATATGATCTATTCAAATTTCAAACATAGCTGTTAGAATCAATAATAAAGAAAAAGAGCCAAGTATTCCAAAGCAATGAAAAATGATGCTTAGTGTAGCATTAATTTATGATTTAGGTTATTACGATTTATGAAAGTACATTGACATGTCATGTAAATCACCTAAGGACAATGCTATGAGATATCATTTTTCGTTATTTTAATGATAAGTGATAAACCAGAATAAACAAGTTTCACTGATAGTCTAATACTCTAAAATATGTGTGTATTTTGTATTTTTGTTATATGTAAACAAGAAAATGAAATACAATAATAAATGTTATCTCTAATAAACGATCATAACATAACATACAATACCTGTTGAAAGAAACGGCGAGCCTGATTCTCATCTACCCTACCCTTTTCAACGATATAATCAAATAGTTCTCCGTTCTTTACATATTCCATGACAACACAAATTTCAGAAGGGGTCTCGATTATCTCATAAAGACGTATGATATGAGGATGCCATAGGTGCATGAAAATTCTCAATATTTTCATCTCTCGTTTCACTGTTTTATGATGAAAGAAAGTTAGAAAATGGTACTACTATGTGAATTTTCAGATATAAACAAATGAAGGAAACTATTCGAATATGTTGTACAAATCAAATATTGGAACTCTTGCATGTTATTAGTTGCTAGTATTAGAATATAACATATAGGAAGGTGTGGTTTCTGGATTTCAGAAAGAGTTTACCTTTAAAGAATTGTGTCACAAATTCCTTAATTGTGATTATCAATTCAGGCCATTTTCTTTTGAAGAACTTAGAGGTGAATCCATCTGGTCCTAGGGCCTTACCCGAGTTGAAAGAAAAAAGTACGGCTCTTACTACCCCACATTCCTTAATTGTGATTATCAATTCAGGCCATTTTCTTTTGAAGAACTTAGAGGTGAAGCCATCTGATACTAGGGCCTTACCCGAGTTGAAAGAAAAAAGTGTGGCTCTAACTAACCCACATTCCTTAATTGTGATTATCAATTCGGATCATTTTCTTTTGAAGAACTTAGAGGTGAAACTATCTGGTCCTAGGGCCTTACCCGAGTTGAAAGAAAAAAGTGTGGCTCTTACTACCCCCTCCTTGGGAATTTAGATTAATCACTCAATCATATTGAGGGGGCGCTTTTGCGCGAGTGTGCTCGCACAAATGGGAAATAAAATAAATAGGAGAAGACAGACAAAACACGATCGCCATTTCTAGATCCATTCTGTCTATCTTTCTGCCCAAAAACAATCATGTCCAGGTGATCCACTAAAGCTTCACCGATTTTCTTTGCTCCGGCCACCATTTCCATTATATCCAGCTTCTTTTAAAAAAATCTTAGAAAAAACCCACAAAAATATTTCTTCACCCTAACCTCCCCCACCCCAAAAAAAAAAAATCATCGAAAAATAAATGGCATATCCCACCAACTAGAATCCCGAATTTCTACCAACTCCTAATGAATTCAACACTATGGAGGAAGAGTTTTATGAGGAGAATGATATGAATCATTTTATTGATGAAGACATTAATGTCGCCAATGAAAAAGCCAATGTCAATACAAACAAGGATGACACCCCACCCCCATCGGTCCAGATCATCGATTGTAGTATTTACGACCCATCGATCGATGGAAAATTGAACTTGAATATGAAAAGCAATCGAATGAAATGGGACGATCTGATGTAGCCACATCTTACATGGGCCAGGAGCCCATTTCCAATATAGATGGCACATTATTATTTAGCTTGAAAGAGAGTATAAATAGAGGGTGGAAGGAAAACATCGGCAGTTTTTGCTTATTGTTGATTGTCAAGGTATTACACATTTTTCTTGTTTCTTTGTTCTTCTCCTTCCTCCTATTCTGGTGGATTCCAGATCATTCACTTCTTCTCCTTCTTCCTATTCTGGAGGATTCCAGGACACTCCTCCATTATCATCTCTGGTGGATTCTAGAATCGTTGGAGGATCTTCGACCTCTACAGATCATTTCTTGGTAGATCGGTCAGATCTACAAGTAAGTCTTCTATCTCACACATTGTCCTACATCAGGTGGTATCAGAGTCAATCTTCTCCTCAGGTCAAAAAAATCAAGGGGAAACGATCGGTAGAGTTTTTAGACAGTGAAAAAGCCTGAAGAAAAAAGGATCAGAACTAGAGCACCCCAGAAAAGTGTTCACTGCCAGAGTACTATTCATCGCCAGAACAATGTTCGCCGAAGAGGTACTATTCATCGCCGGAACAGTAAAAGATAAAAAAAGTAACAATGATTTTATTAGTAGGCAATCAGAGAATGGATCGAAATCTGAAAAAATGCGGGGGGGGATACATTGGCAATCGAATGGAAAAGGTGTGGTATTCGAACAGACCTCGATCGTCGCGTCTGATTCTCCCTTCCGATTCGTCATCAAAAGACGATTTCGATTTTCAATATTCTCTCGTAGTCAACCATAGCAGAAATCGCAAGCGGCCTATTAACAAACAAAGTTGGAATCATTGCTCGCATGACACACCTTCGTGGGACTCGTCATCGACGGATGACATGGAACCTCGATCGTATGATTGCACATGGAAACACAATCACCTACCTCAATGGTATCATCGTCGAGAAACTGCCCTAGATTAAAAAGCGACGCTTAAAGCGAAAAGCGCTCCTCCAGGAGCGCTTTCCAAATCGCTTTTTTTAAGCAGGTAAGTGGATCGGGTTGGGTCATGTTAGTGGTTTCTACCTATCACCGGGAAGTACAAGCTTGGAGAAGGGAGGAGGAGAAGGATCTGTAAGCTGTAGTAGAAGCAAACTGATGTTGTTCATCTATGTGTAATAAATGTTATTACACATATAAATGTTTACTGGTAAACGTGTAATATAAATGTTATCACACATATAAATGTTTACTGGTAAACGTGTAATATAAATATTATTACACATATAAATGTTTACTGGTAAACGTGTAATATAACATTTATTACACAGTAAACGTGTAATAACAGGGGTATATATTTAAAGACATCAGTCTTTTCTTTGATTCAGTGTATTACAAGAAGAGTTGTTGTCACCTTTTAGAGACATCTATGATGGAAGTATGGGAGACCAACCTTCTGAGGCAGCGTATCTAGTTACTGTATAACTAGACTACATAGCTAATGGGAGAGAGTCAATGAGCATTTTGCTCATTTCTTTTTACTTCTATTGTTATTTCTATTCTCTATTTTGTAAACTTGGCATTAGCCTTATTCTAATGAAATTTAATTGCTTCAAAAAAAAAAACAGGGGTATATATTTGAAAAAAATAATTATAGGATTTGAAAAAAATAATACAGGGATAGATATGCAATTTTCGAAAAAAAATTGCATATATTTACAAAATTGCCATTATCGTTTTTTGAGTATTAAGCGCGCTAAAGCGCTCAAAGCTAAAAAAGCGCTCCCTGGAAAATGGGAGCGCTTTGCCGCTTTTTGAACTATGAATCTGCCATAGTTCAAAAAGCGGAAAAGCGGTCAGCTTTTTCAGGTTCCGCTTTTTCAGGTTCAAAGCTGAAAAAGCGATAATGGCATTATTGTAAATAAATGTATTTTTTAAAAAAATTGCATATATACCCCCTGTTTATATATATATTTTTTAAACCTGTAAATATATGATAAAATCATAAAACATAAAATATATATAAACCTATAATTATTCAAGACATCATCCAAATTATTTGAAAAACATTTACAAGTCATATAACCTAATCATCTAGACGAGCACCAATATCTATATTATCTCTAAAAATTTCTTCCATTTCATTAGAGTGATAAAGGAAATTAGGGTTTTATTAGAAGGGTATTGGGTTTATATAGTTAGATAGAAATTGGACGGGTAGGAAGGGAAATTAAAATAGTTTAAGTTATTTCACATGGGTAATGGGTTGCCCCAACCCAATAACCCGACCCGACCCGATAACCCGGCCAGAAAAAGCGATTGAGAAAGCGCTCCTGGAGGAGCGCTTTGTCGCTTAAAGCTAAAAAAGCGACGCTTAAAGCGTCGCTTTTTAAACTATGGAATCTGCCCATCATAACTACCATCAGACGGAGAAGGTCATGTGCAACAAATATTCTCAACAATATAAACGGAATCTGGAACGATTTTTGTGTCACTCAATTCCGGCAGAATCATCATCGGAGGATGAGGTGGGCTTCCCTCATCGTTACCCACAACAACTATTTCGGAACGGAATTCCTTACCAACGACCAGCCAATGAGCAGTGGAGAAACCTTGAATGCAAAAGAAGCCAATATGATTCCTCATCGGAGGAGGACTTTGATTATTTTCATCACCACAGGAAAACCCGCCATGCCTGCCAACATACCAAAAAGAAAAAAACTCCGAACGTATTGAATCGTCAAGAGTTGGTGAGGAATCCGTGGAATAATCAATCCAGTCAAATCCCTTGTGTTGTTCCTGTTATTGGTCAAATAAGTTCATCTAGTGTGTGTTCCACACCTTGTTCCGAACATCTGAATCATGGGACGCATACAATAGTACAATACCATCAGCTTCTTCTGGATTTTCTGGAATTACCCGATCTTCTGATTTTCCTTCAGATGTGGTTGATTCCAGCTCTATCAAAATGCTCAGTCATTCTACAACACATTCTGGAGCAAGTGAGGCCAGCATCCAACATGCTTCTGAAATTATATCTGCCGTTTCTTCATATTCTTCTACATCTACTGAACAGTTTTTGACAGATCAATCCATTCCGCCTAAGGAAATTGAACGTCCATTTCTCTCTACAGAAACTGAACACTTAGAGTTATCAAAATCTGAACTTATGACTACTGGAGATGTTTTGGAAAATTATGACAACTTAATTCAAAAATTGGAAACTTTTATTCTTTCCAAGGATTCTAAAGATAATGATGTCCTGAGTTTTTTTGGAGAAGTTTTATTCGAGTGGCATGACTTGATATTTAAGTGTGTGAATCGAGATGAAGTTGCATTGACTGTTGCACAAAGGATTGTCAATCGATTATTTGAAAATAGTACACATTGTGTGATGCATGATACAATTGGTGTTGTTGTCAAGATTGTTCTCAAGGAAATAACAAGCTGGGTAGTATATTCAGATAAGGAACAAAAGTTCAACAAAGATATGACAATTTCTGTTCCTACCTTGCTGACTCTAGATTCTAGTTTCGATATGTTGGAATTCTACAAATCCATTGAGTTATCAACACAACGGTCAATGAGGACTGTTGTTTCTGCTGATTTGCATCAGTTAATTAAATTGGTGGAAAATAGTATTGAAGCTAATAGAAGTCAGGAACATAAATCTGGACAGTTCATGATTAAAAAAAACTTGTATGTTAGCTACTTCAAATTAAAGAGTCGAAATCTCACTCTTTGGGAGGTCTTTAAGATGATTAACAACAACGCCTATATCATCGATCTACCTCGAGAATCATTTTGGATTCATTTAGCAGCACTTACTCCACCAACCAAGACAATAAGTCTTGGTGTTAAAAAATTGGGTTATGACATTGACAGTTCGTGCTTCTATGAATGTTATGGAGCTTTTATGATTAAAAACATATATCTTGGACATGAGCAATTGGAGATGGATGATGACTCCTTAAATTTTGTTGCTATTGGGACAAGTTTTGACCTATTGACGGCTCTTAAGTATCAAAAAGGAAAGGGCCACACTATTATGTCCATTACTGAATGGTTGAAGTCGTGGCTGGGAAAAAAATTTAGTGGGACATCTTCATGTAATAAAGTACACTGGAAGAAATATTTCCCACCTGAACCGGGTGAAAGAATATTTCTTAAAGCAAGGAAGTTCATAATAAGGAGTATTGACATTGTTTTGAGACATTCGCGGACGAATGCTCCTGAAGAAGGGCCGCCTGATGTAGCCACATCTTACATGGGCCAGGAGCCCATTTCCAATATAGATGGCACATTATTATTTAGCTTGAAAGAGAGTATAAATAGAGGTTGATTGTCAAGGTATTACACATTTTTCTTGTTTCTTTGTTCTCCTTCTTCCTATTCTGGTGGATTCCAGATCATTCACTTCTTCTCCTTCTTCCTATTCTGGTGGATTCCAGATCATTCACTTCTTCTCCTTCTTCCTATTCTGGTGGATTCCAGGACACTCCTCCATTATCATCTCTGGTGGATTTTAGAATCGTTGGAGGATCTTCGACCTCTACAGATCATTTCTTGGCAGATCGGTCAGATCTACAAGTAAGTCTTCTATCTCACACATTGTCCTACATCACGATCCTAAATGGAAGTATCCCGCATATGCTCCCAAAAAAGATAGAAATACATAACCGGTGAGATGCCTTTTTTGTAGATTTATTTCTACCGGGGAAATCCATATAGACAAGCTTCACATCACCCGAATAAATCCATCTTGTGGGAAGTTAGAAGTGAAGCATTATCATAAATCATCCTCAAGCATTAAGGAAGAGATCACCAAGGTCTTGCTAAACAAGATTCCATTGAGGAAGCCCGTGAAGAGAAAGATGGTATTGAGCGGTGCAAGATCAATATTCAATACCATAGACGACAAGTAAGAAGATCAAGGATTGTCGAAAGATAAAGATGGTTGGTCTTTTGAGTTTGGAAGGTGACCAACTATTGTTTGCAGTTTCACACAAAGCATAGAAATCGTTTGAATGTGGTTCGAGTGCTCGATATGATAACCTCGTTTACGTCAACTACAACATGAAGTCGGCAGAGAGGTTTAAAACAAACAAGTTAGTGAAGTTACTCCTAGAAAGTGGCTCGAAAAATACGACGATATCCATGTTGAGTGTTGACGAATTCAATTGTCAAGTGAATGGATTATGGGTAATTCTGGACCATGCAATGAGTTTGTGTATGATAAAGAAGGCATCTCTTGGGCAGAGGTGGAGGGGGGAGCTAGAGCAAATAACCACTTTGAGGTCATCGGCTACGAGTGGTCAAGCTCGACCGTTTACCAATCAAGTTGAGGAAACTCAACCTCAGGCTGAGTTTAGGTTTATATAAAAATATATGTATTTTTATGATTTTTTTGTAATTATTTATAAAAATACCACTAGCGCAAAAGCAAGCTTAGGTGCTCGTGCGCCCAGTGTGAGCGCATTGGTGCTTTTTAGTGTGAGATTGTATCACTGAATAGGTTCCTAAAGTAATTCATGCTATTTTTCACTAGTATACTTCGGTCTTTGTTTGTTAAAAGAAAATTGATTTCAGTATGGGTTTCCTCTTTTCTAAAATTGATCATAATACATCACCAAATCACCTTGACCGGGTACGGGTATCAAAAAAGAAATTCTGAAAAATATTTATAATATCCAAAAAAATGTCTAAAAACATCCAAATACATGACAATTAACAAGTAAACAACATCTAGTTGGAGATTTAGGGTGATTTTGCATCTTAGTATTTTAGACTTTAGTTAAAAGAATATTTTAAATAATAATTATTATTATAAATTTTAAAAAAGTATAAGTTTAAACCTATAAAATATAATAAATAGAGTTAATTAAATCAATTATAGGAGATTTTATAAAAAAATATCTTCAGGTACGGGTAGGGATGCAAACGAGCCGAGTTTTGGGCTGAAGAGCTAGGCTCGGACTCGACTCGTTAAGCCCTATAACCTTGGAGGCTCGAACTCAAAAGCCCTCTAACCTCAAAAATTAATTTCGAATAATTGTAACTCGAGCCATTGACCTTTCTTATAATCCTTAAATAAATTAACTACTCAATCAGAACTTCTTTATGTATATTCAATGAAAATATATCATATATTATTATTATCGAGCCTAACGAGCTTACCGAGCCAAGCTCGACCTCGGCTCGTTAAGCTTAACGAGCCTAAATCCTAGGCTTGAGCTCGACTTTTATAAACTCTCGAGCTTGGGGTAACTACCATGTGACCAAGACATTATAAATATGTTGTAACTCCATAAAGAAAAAAGAAAGAAAAACCCAGTTTGTTTTATTATTTTGTTTTCCTTAGTTATCTTAGCTAATTATTTTCCAGTTTTTCTACTTGAATATCTATCTTTCCGGCGAACTCTCCGGCAAAGACCGATACTCCGATCCAAGGTGTATCACCTACAGATTACTTTGTGGGTGCACCGTTTACACCAGATTAGGAGGAACCACATTAAAAATATTGTCTCTCTTTTAGCTTTCTTTCCAGTTTGCTTATAATAATTTCACTCTTGTTCTTATTCCTAACAAACTATACAAGTACGATAACATTTTTCACAAGCACATCTAAATATCCAGGTTGGTTAAAAAATATTGGAATTGCATTACCAACAACGTGTAATAGAAGCAAATTACCAGTTTCTTCCATGCCCAGGTTTTTTATCTTTTTGCGATTGAGAATCTTAATCGCAACCTTCTGCCCTGTTATAGTATGTACTGCAACTCTGACTTTACTAAACGAACCAATTCCAAGTACTTTCCCAATGCTATAATTCTTAAGGTATGCGTCATAACGTCTTTTGGTCTGTCCATCCATTTTTATAGCTGTACAATAAAACTAAATGACAATGACCTCAAAAGAAAAGGATTCCATAAATGCAAATAAATAGATCATCCAAACCATTAGACAAATAAAAAACTGTGTGAACAACTGAACATGTTAAGAATGAATCAGGGAAAATAAGTATGAATTCGATATTTGATATCCATAGATACATATAGAATTCAATAACAACCTTTACTTTTCAGTGAATTATTTGGAATTATATTTGATTTATAGATGATTGTTACAAAATAAACAAAGTTATCGAATTAATTCTAATAAACTAAGAACTCATTTTAGTCGCACTATTTGCGCACAGTGCACATGAACTTTTAAAACCATATAATTTACCCCTTACCAACATACATAGTACCTGCCATAAACATCAAAAGAATTGCAAACTTTTGGGAAAATCAGACTCAATACTAGAATCATGGATCCAAGGGCGATACATAAAGGGAAGGGCCCTTTCAAGCATTCAGATAAAAAACACTATAGACTCCCATTTCTGGAAATTTGTAATGGGGGATAGCCCCAAAGCAAATGCACTAATTGAGTGCAGGCCAAACAAGAAACTTGCAAAAATAACCGAGATAATTAGGGACAAAAGCCATAGAGACAATCTAGCAGAGGGAATATGGTCCAACAAATCCACAAAATTCTCCATACTCCTCTGGTGGGGATATATAAACACTTTCATCAGACTAAATGGGTGGAGCATGCTAAACCAAGCCACCTGTCTATTATGCAACACTGAAAATGAAACGAGAAGTCACCTATTTTTCAACTGCACTTACATTAGAGTCATTCTATTACCCCTAATAGGAAAACTAGACAACATATTCTGGAAAATCATGAACATACCCACAACCACACACCCTGACATTAGGCTAGGGGACCTAACCGAGGCATGTCAAAAGCTAACAGTCATTCTCAAATTTGGGGTTTATTATGGAACATGATTGGAGCCTTAAGTTGGCACATATGGGCAGAAAGAAACAGAAGATGGAAGCAACACTCACTCAGACCACCAGAAACGGTACTCAACGAGGTCATAAATGACATAAGCTTTTCCTTCAAGCCTGAGAGCTTCAAGAAGAGTTGTTGTCATCCATTGAGGCATAGCACGATACAAATATGGGAGACCAACCTTCGGAGGCAGATAACCTAGTAATCAACACTAAGCAGTATGGCTGTGTGGAAAGTGTCAAATGAATCTTGTACTCTTTATCATATTTTATTTCTCTTTTTATGCTTATTCCCAATATAATCAGGGCAATGTCCTTCATTATTATTAATGAAAATATTTAACTGATTCAAAAACTAAAAAACATACATCAAGACCATGATCTTAAAGAAGGCAACAAATGATATCAGAATATTTCTTGATGCTACATCCTTCAGGAAAAGCAACCAAAATCTGGTTAAAGATAATAAACTCAAAGCTTGGGAGTCCACAATTCTGATACAGCTCCCGATAGAAAATTATCAAAATAGGGAAAGATGTATAGAATCTAGAAAATGAGTTCATTCATTCCCAAATCATATGTAAAGGGCTATGCCCATTTCATTTCATTTGAATGAAAATTAAGGTTTATGCTAGCTAATTTACCATTAAAAATCTGACCTAAGTGTCACAAAACCTGTTGCTCCCTTTCTTCTTCTTGTCTCCCAGTGAAGAGATGATCACTGGAAGCACATATTCTCTAACAAAACTAGCTCCTCGCTGCTTCATGCCTTCATCCCCATGGATTTCTCTACATATTCTGAGACAAACCCTATGAGATCACACCCAAAGCCTAATTAATAATCAAACCTCTTAATTAATCCCTTCTCTGCCAATATGAATTCTGTCTTCCGCAATGACATAGAGAAAATTGACTGTGTCAACTAGAAAGTCTCCTCATTTGTTCAATCTCACTCTCTATACTTGATGGATTCTATCATGATAGGGGGTGGACTACGAAAGAAGTTGATTTGAATCTGTTGTCTTTCTTCCAACTTAAACTCATCAGACAAAACTAATCCGTACCCAGACATGAGATATGTTCCTCTCAACAAATCACGTCACTTATCCTTCAATCGGCACTTGGATGCAACTGCCCGACCATTGGAACTTCTTCATCTCGTAACTAAAGTCAGATTGTTTTCCGCCTTCCCTATGTTTTGAAATATGAGATAGACAAAAAAAAAAAAATAGCAATACACGATGCATCACTACTACTCACTGGTCGATCATGGCACATTGAACAAAACTGGAGACACTAAAAATCAAAATGGTTTTGATGTCTATCTTGATAACTATCACACTTACCTGATTGAAAAAGCAAAATACATAGTATTTTCTCTCACTATTCCAACCCCCAACAAAAAACACCAAGAAACCCAAAGATATACAAGGCAATAAAGAAAAGCATCGTACGCTAGTACTGGGGAGAAATTGGGAGCGGAGGCGATCCGACGATGTCAACGAGTCGAGGATGATTGTTGACTGTAGAAGAAGAAGCTTTTTCTTGGGATAAAAAAAAGACCTGTATTTGAGCAGCAAGCACGATTTCAATTTTAGGTTTATTTTTTGTATTTGGATAATTGACAATTAGTTATCATTGTTTTACTGACTTACTGCCTTTATAAAATTATTAGGTACTTTTTTATTTAAAGCTAACTTTAATTAGGTACTTAGGAGTTAAGTCTTAAGTAATTGTATCATTTTTTTATACTCCGGGTGATACACCACTAACATCATAATCAAATAATATATCATTAGTCAAAATTTAATAAAAATTAATACAATGAAACTCGAATCTTAAACATTCAAAAACCTTAATAGTTACCCTATAATCTAATCTAATTTAGTAATTTAAGTTAAATTGTTTGTTTATTTTCATATTGGGTAAATAGGTACATATTGAGTTTATCTTTAAACGGCAGAAATCCAACGCGCCAAACACTTTTTGCGCTATCGTTCGATTCCTGCTATAGGTTTGTAACCGTTCGTACATTAATGACAATGATTGTTTTTTAGTAGTATAATATATTATTTGGATGGTAGTTTTGCAATAAAGTACTACTATTACAAAACTATAAATAGTAGCTAAGCGTAGGGATATCATCACGTTTTGTAAATACTAGTATAAACATCTTTAAAAATAATAATATTAATTGTAAACAAAGATCGAAAGATAACCTTGACAGTAGAAAAAGTCAAAAATAATGTTTATAGACTATAGAGTAGTAACAGTAGTTCATTAATAAATATAGATTACTTGTAAGAAAGTATTACATTAGTATACAATTAATGATAATATGCAATTAACTATTACATTCTGATAATAAGTAATAATAAAAATAAGAAACTTGTACATTAGGAATTTTTAAATTATGATTAACTAATACTAATAAAGTGGTTTAATAAAATTACAAAATCAGACAGCAGTACAAATCAAATCTGTAGAGCAGTGCAATGGAACAAATATTATACAGATAACAATTAGAGGAATGTGAGGGTTTGGCGCAGATAGGTGATGTGCATGGGATATAAACTCTATTTTTAAAATCATTCAAGTTTATTGACACATGATTATCATTAAATAAAACTAAATTTATTTCCCATTCACATTCGATTTTCCATGATATATTCAATAAGGATCAGTGGATTACTATATTAGTGATTAATGAGGAACAAAACGATAGATCTTAATTAAGCCACAAAGACATGATCTTCTGCTATACACTCAAGCGATGGCTTCCATTTATCATCAGATCGCTCTTTTCTCTCTTCTCTTCCAACTTTAATTTCACCCAACACATCTGAAACAATACAAGCTGTGCTCTTCTTATCCCCCTTCAGACTCTGAAGTAACCATTCCAGCTCTCCTTTGGTCAAAACTAGCTTTACCAACTTCAGGCTGCCTCCATCTCCATGCTCACCACAGTCTTTCCCAATCAGATCATCTCTTCTCTTTAGTGAATACGGATTCTCATACTTGGAGTTGCTGTTTCGATTACCCATGTTTCTTGTTCAAACTCTTTGAGATGGATGGTAACTGTGTTGAGTCTTGAATTGATTGCCTCAGATAACCCTAACAGAGAATTTATAATTCTAGTTCGTTTAGACTATTCTTTTTTCCACCAGTAGAGATCGAAGTGGACAAATGAAATGAGAAAAAAAATCAGGTCAGAAGAAAAAAAGGTAGTTTGTCTGTCACTAATTTCTGACCTAATCTCACTGAAAGCGACATAAAGAAACCAAACTGAATTATAGGTTACAACCAAAGCACAGTTTACCGTAACCAGTTGATGCCACACAGTCACAGATAGTAAATTAATCAGAGGGAGAAGTTTACATTACGATTTCAGCGCTTACATCATATTCTAAAATAATTCTGACACTAAGTTCTATTTAACAAGAGACAACAATAAGTTGTGATTTGTGACAACAATAGCCACCTTCTGAATTTAGATTACAATATAAAATAGAGTAACATGGAAAAACAACCCACTTCTTTTGAAATAGTCAATAGATTTATGAAAGTGGTTTTTTATTTTGAATAGTTTCTTCCACTTTGTTTGGCAAGTAGTTTCTTTGGGAGCTTTTCGAAAGGTGTCGTTTTCAGTAGAAACAGTCTCCCAGCGCGTTCTTGCAAGGTCCCTCCACATTTCAATCCGTGACCTTGGAGCTCAGTCTTCAATCTCTCCATGCCAAGAACCTGCAGGTGCCAGAAATTATCAATAGCTCAGGATGGGTGTACTCATGGAATCTCTAACAGCTAACAAAAGTACAAATGTGCAATTAGTACTGTCTATCTTAAGATGGTTTGTGATTTTTTTCGTGCAACAAATTAATATTTTCGAAATACTGGGATTTTATTAGAATTTTACAAGGAACTGCTAAAATATTTTCTTTGCCTATAAAACTGCTGAATTCTAATGAAATATCAATTCAAATTGCACCACAAAAAATGAATGATAATTGATCAATCTAACTTGCTTCCGCAAAAAATGAAAGGCAAAATTTATGATAAAAACTAGCATATCATGTTTGTCAAGATACAGCCGCTTAAATGTTTTCTAATAGTTTGTCCAGTATCATTTATGAGCTAAGCTAATAAAGATAATAAAAAAAGTCAGAAAACTAGTAAAATACCAGACAACCAGCCAATTAAAAAGAAATTATATGGGGTAAAAATAAACAGAAAATGAGAAAGAAAATACTAAAAAGAAATTATATGGAAAAAGAAAAAGGTCAATGTGATGAACTAACCTCTAATTCAGAAGGTGAGCAAAAATCATTGAAATTTAGTGCTTCTTTTGACTCGGTAATAATATGAGTGCTCACAGTCTGGATTGATCCGGGACTAACCAGTGTAGTCTCCACAACATGACTGGTCTCGTTATCAGTAATGTTTTTTTCTGAAGAAGAATCCATCGTTGTTTGGACACTTATTTTCTCATTATTCACTATTATAGAATTAGGAAAACAATCCACTGAGTGAACTGTAAACTCCGGTTCAGAAGAAATTGGCAACATTGGTCCAGATATTTCTCCTACAACTGTACATTCTTGTTCAGCAGAATCATTATTGAAATTAGAACTTCCCGAGACATGACCCTTTTCCAACGATACATTGCGATCGCCTTCTTCTAGAGTACTCTCACCTGACTCCTTATCTGATTGACTTGCAGAGACAGACCCTGAGCTCCCCTCACCACCTTTACGATTCTCAACATTAAGGACTACAGACTCGTCATCCTCATCATCACTCTCATCCTCACTATCACTAGATTCATCTTCTTCAACCATCTGCTTCCCTAACCTAATAAGATAAATATACGAAAATATGTGAAAAATCATCATTTGTTGTTTACTTGTTTGTGAGATGCATAATTTTGCAAATTAACGGCAAAATACAATCATAAATCAAAATTACAAACACTACTTACCAAGCCTTGTATCGCTTCCCTTCCGGACCCAAAGTAGGCAAAGCCTTCCTCTTCTTCTCCTCATATAACCGAAAAGATAACTTGACAGATTCCTCCACCTCGCCCATACACCTATCTGAGTCTTCTTTATACTTCTCAACATACTTATCAATGTCTCCCTTTCCCTTTCCATTCTTCTTTTTCATCTCTTTGGCCTTTTTCTTCAACAATTCCTCGGCGTTCTTCTCCATCTTCCTCAACTCCTCCTCATTCTTCCATTCCTCCAGTCTCTTCTCTGCATTCACATGTCTCAATCTCCGTCCATTCATATCTCTGCACGCATCAAAATTGCTAGTCTTCTTTTGCCCCGCCTTGGTGCCAGCCCCACGGAGCAAGGACCCGAACCCACCCTTACCTCCACAAAGACGGAAGAGAAGATTACAGGAAGGGAAGAGAAGGGATGAGTTGGATGCGGTTAGAAGTGTGTCGTCATATATCGCGGACGTGAGGGTAGCCAAACGGTGGATTTGAGATGGAATCAGTGTTTTCTGTTGAAGGACGTTTTTTAGGGTTGCACCGGAGAGGGTTGGGGTTGTGAATTGAAGACATTGAGTTTTGCCATCAGGCAACTTCACGAAGATCTGGTAGGTCGCCATGGGTGCTCGGTGATTTGGAAGAATTTAGGGTTAGGGTTAGAGGGAGAATAGAAGAAGGGGGAAATCAGAATATCGTAAATTATTTTTTTTCTTTTTATCTTGTTTTTATATTTTTAATGCCGGGTTACTGGACCGGTCCGGACCGGCGTCACCGACTTTAAATATTTTCCCTCATTCTCATTGCCAAAGCCCTAAATCTCTATTTTATAATCGACTTCATCTACACCACCTTCTGAACTCCCTGATCGATTTCAACCAATCCAGCAATACACCGTCGACGTCGAGGTTTGTAACTTCTTTGTTAAGACTTCCCTCTATCTGTATGACTGTATCTCCCACTCTTCACTCTTCCACTCTCCAAGTTTCCATTGTTAAGCTAGATTTTTTGGGGGGAGGAGGCGATAGTGATTTATTTTTGGACCATGCTGTTCTGGTTTAGTTTTTTGAGGGAGGGGAAGGCGATGTTGTCATTTTTCTTGAAAGATGAATATCACGAAACACTCATTTTAATTGTGGATTTGTCATTTCACATTTGTGCAGATATCTGGATTTTTGTGGTGGGCTGTTTTTTGAAACTAAGTTTCTGTGAGTAAAATTTAATTTTTTTAATTTAAGCTTCTGATTTTTTTTTTCTTTAAGACAATAACATTTTTCTTTTTCTATTTGTTTATTCTTTGGATATTTGCCTTACTGATTTTTTTGTTCCATATTAAGAGTTGTTTAATTTTCATTATTAAACTGAGATTTAAAAAAAGGTTCAAGCCAAAAAAGCATCTGACCTGTTTATCCTCGCCTCCAAAACAATTTGCCTCTGACAGGGTATAAGAATTTGGCCGGGGCGCGTCAAATCCTGGCTCCGCCCTTGGTTGTAGGTGGTTTTTAAGGTCTGAGTTTGATTGGTTTTTACGTCACGTTTATACTTTATACAATTGTCGATAATTAATAATAGTTTTTTCCTTTGAAATTGGCATTGAAATCAACTTGAAACTCATGCATCTTTCATAAACTCGTGCTCCACTACTAAGTCACCAAAGGTAGTGGGTACGATTGTAATAGTCTATATATTCAATTGAGATGAAATAGAACCATTACTGGTCATTTGCAACAACTAGCACGATCTACTCTTTTCCCTACTTTCCTGAACACCATCAAACTCGTGCTTCTCGATTTCATCTAGATTTACAACAGTTCAAATTATTTCATCTTCTAATATAATGTAGGAATTTGGATCTTTTGTATTGAGTTACGATATATAATATATATAGGAAACGCTTTCTGTGAGATACTCAAAATAAGATATCTCGTGAGATATTGGATTGTATGGATTTTTCGCAAGATATCCGGTTACAGTGGATCTGGTGTCACCGGAAGCCGACTCATTTTTTTGTATTTGTTTTATACATTATTTGCAGTGTTAGAAATTGAATTTTATATTACTTTTATTGATTATTTGTCATTTATTTTTACATAAATAATAGTTAATACTGATTGTCTAATGTACTATGAAAATAACAAAGATACATTATTAACCGTACGTTCGTATTATTAAGGGGATTTTTGGTTAGCTTCTGAGAGAGGAAGAGATGAATAAGGATAAGATCTTTAAACTCGCCAAGGGATTCAGAGGAAGGGCAAAAAATTGCATCAGGATTGCTAGAGAAAGAGTTGAGAAAGCTCTCCAATATTCTTACAGGGATCGCCGTAACAAGAAACGAGAAATGCGATCTCTCTGGATAGAAAGGATCAATGCCGGAACTCGTCTACATGGTGTATGTATTCTTGAGTTCTTTTTCATTTTTTGTCTGTGAACAAAGTTACTGTGATTATTAGGATTATATGGTTTTCGATTTGGGTTGTATTTCATAATTTTTTTTGGCTAACTCGATGCATCCTAGTGGAACGGATGAGTTATGGATCATTGATATTGTTCTTTGAAAAGACATCAGTCTTTTTAATTCTTTTTTATTCATGTTTGTGTGGAAACTGGGATGATTAGTTTTCTGTTTTGTTTTTTTAATGTTGATTCACTGATGTTAATGGATTCTATCTTGATTTTTTGAGTTATGTTTTACGAAGAGGATGGTCTCTTAGATTCTGATTTCATAATGTTATATTATTATGGACTAGCTTCAGCCTTCAGGTGAGATATTTGATCTCGATATCTGTTTTCTTCGAGATATAATACTGGTCTGAGTGTCTGACCTCTAGTTGTGGCCTGCAAAAGACAAAAAAAAATGATAGCTGTAGAATATCTTATGAATGGTAGATCTACCAATATCTCGATATTATATAGTGTTGTCTATATATTATTTAGTGATTCCGATTTATCTTAGAATTGATGATTTCTTGATTTTTTAGTGAAAAGGGTGAATTATTTAACTTGGAATCAAACATTTTTTGTGAGGTTGAGAAAAAGTTATTGTTAAAGTTGAAATATTCATAATTATTATTATGTATTTAACTTTTTATAATCTTTAACAGGTGAATTATGCAAACTTCATACATGGGTTGAAAAAGGAGAACATACAGCTAAACCGCAAAGTTCTATCTGAGCTCTCGATGCACGAACCTTACAGTTTCAAAGCACTTGTGGATATTTCACGCGTATCATATCCTGGCAACAAAATCACTCGCCCTAAAAGGGAAGTTAAAGAAGGACTAAGAGCTATTCTCTAGGTTTTGTTTTCAAATTATCAAATCTTGTAGTGTTAATTAAACTTGTTTTCTGACTCTATAAACGACTATCTGAATTTTCAATGTTTCATAAAATTTAGTTGCAACTTTTTCTATAATAAGACTCCCAGATTCCATATCACATACATCAAAATTTTGAATGAAAATCGCTTAATCTAAATGCAGTTCTTCTTGTACTAAACCTGTATGTTTTTGAACCGTTGTTGATTTTGTCTTGAATTGAGTTTTGGCAGAAATTGATCTGGAGAAATGATTTTGATCTTCTGAGAGCTGTTGTGGTCCGTTGAATTGGCGGCAGTGTGAACAATAATATGTAATATATGAGTAATCCTCTTTCCTACATAATCCTGCATAAATTTTTTAATTGTTCAATCGTTAAAAATAATAATATAACATACATCCTAATTAGTAATTACCAACTAATTACCATTGTGCACGAGACAGTTCTGGCAAATTATTGCGTAACATTGCGTAGGGTCCTCACCAACAAGCATTGCAGCTAAACGAGGCAACCAACCTTGGCTCATGCCTCCAGAGTTTCTATGCTGTTCATCCAATTCCAGCTCTTCGTTTTCAGTCGAGTCGATATTGAGTAGAGACGGATGAACATCATCTGTCAACGGAGCAACTTTGGGCATTGAGTCGTCGATGATTGAGATTTTCATGCCTGTATCTGCTTCCAATTTGGACGCTAAAACAGTGGCTGCGGCTGCCTTAGCTTTTGGATCGACATCATATCTCTATATAAAATAGAAACAAACCGGTAAGTCATTGATAATTGATAATCGATTATCTCAACGATAGTGAATTATCAAACCTGAATAAGTTGATGGGTAGTATAGTAGTTTGTTATCTCCTTAAGCTCATTGATCTTGGCTTGTCGTTTCTCACGTAGATTTTCAACTGTTTCCTCATCATTCCGATCGACTGCGCATATAATCAACGGTTTTCATTACGACAATTCAAAACCCAATAAAATCGAAGCTAAGTTTGGAGGCTAATTACTTAGTTTGGTGAAGTATCCAAGTGTTGTGTAGATGACAAAGAATAAACAAGGAATTGCAAAGATGGGGAGCACTCGAACAGCCCTGATTTTCCAATTCAGACCGACTGAACTTGTCGTTGCGATTGCATAAATCATTGCTATTACCTGTAAATTCATTGATTCCTCCATTGTTCATTCAATCGATCATTTGATTCTGATAATTAATTATTAAGCAGTACTGACTTACTTCGAATGCAAACGTTAAGACAACGATGTTCCTTGCGGTGATTCTCCATCTCTGCGCTCTTTTCTTCAGTTTAGCATGAACCAAAGATTCTTCCATGGACAGATGCTGCAATTTTTTCTCATAATCCTCCTCTTCCTCTCTCCGGCGAAATACCATGTTCCAAAACCGGGAGAGAATATTCCCGCCATAAGCTTCCACTTCCATTTCTCTCTTCTTCAGTTCTTCCCCTCTTAATTATCTAACGCTAATTTAAAAGCATTTTCAAATGGAGGAATCAACGGTCAACCGTTTTATTTTTCTAAACATGTAATTTTTGACTTTGACTTCAGTTTTTTCTGTCCGTTTTAGTCTACTTGGTCAAACAATCAATTGGGCTGGGCTATTAACTTATTTTTGATGGATGTAAATATGTAATGTACTCTCCACGTCTACTTGCCCACTACGTGGACAGTTATTTAGATATTTATATGTCGGATATTATTACTACTACGATAATACGGTTACAATCCGAAGTAGACGGCAGAACTTGATCAGTTTCCTCGATCAATTCTCAAATACGAAAACACCAATGTCAAAGTCCGGTGCCAATAGCCCTCGAAGATTATTGTCCTCCAGTCCCTTCTCCAGCGTGTCTCCCATAAATCCCTCGTCTGGACTCAACTGTGACGCCACGAACCTATCAAGAGCCCTCCAGTCCGTCACCTTCTCACCGCCGACCGTCACAACATGCTCCTCCTCCTCCTCCGTCTCGGAGGTCAAGGGTAGTAAGGTTGATGATGTTTCTAAGAGAGGGAGGTCGAAGAATTGGCTCAGGCACAATTGATCAAATTCGAACTCTTCTTTGCATACGGAAGTCGGAGATGGGTGCTGTAGAATTGGAGATGGCTGCAGGCGATGGAGGAAGCATGATTCAATCGGACGCATATTATTGATGTTGGGTATTCTCTTCTTGAATGCTCGACAGACTACCCATCCTTCTTCCTGCATGCATCATAAAATTAAATTGAATTGAATTGAATCTAGCTAGAATATTCAATGGATTGAATCAATCCTGCGCGCGTGCCTGAGGAGGAGCATTCGGATGGGTTTGGAGTCTATATTCATGGATGATCCAATCTGTCTTCTGTCCATGAGGAGCTCTTCCTTTGTAGAACACCAGAGTCTTTCTCATTCCTATGAGTCGTAGCTTATCATGAACAGCTTTATCTCTACCAGTAGCTTTCCAAAATCCAGCCAGTGTCGCTCTATTCGTCCTGGTTCCGGTTGGATACTTCTTATCCTTATGGCTGAAGAAATACCAGTCGTTTTGCTGCTCGTATCTGATCCGACACCGATCTTCAAATCATTCAAACCAGAATCAATCAATAGTTAAGGACTAGGAAGAAAGAAACGAAGAAACTATATATATAGATATCGACTCACCTTGTAGATCCCATGGTTCGATTCTGTACAGGTCTACGTCACGGATCACGTCGAGATCTATTCGTTCCGACCCAACTTTCTTCTTCAGGTAATATCCGACGAGCTCCTCGTCGGTAGGATGGAATCGGAAACCTGGCGGCACGCAGGACGATTCCATCACCTGCATTATCGTTTCCACAAACAACGTAAGTTCCATGTGACCATGTCTCGTCGGCGGTGCATATATGTTAAAGAGAAGAAATCGATGAGGCAAGGCGTTA
Organism: Zostera marina; assembly: GCA_001185155.1. NCBI lineage: Eukaryota > Viridiplantae > Streptophyta > Magnoliopsida > Alismatales > Zosteraceae > Zostera > Zostera marina. The sequence continues at coordinate 388,576 of LFYR01001099.1, read as the reverse complement.
GAAAGATAAAAACATGTGAGCATGCATGCATGTTGCAGTAAATTGGAATGATGATGTTGTTGTCTGTTCTCATGCAATAAGGTTAATGGCCGGAGTTGATGATGATGATGATTTCAAGTCTCTTAGAGTGAGAAAATTTGACAAGAATGAACATCTCGAAAAGTGAGAAAGGCGGCAGCTTGAGACAAGTTGTTCGGTGGGTGACGTATTCTGATCCTCTAGAGATCAACTAGCTAGAGCATGCGTAAGTTTTGATGAGGAGAGAAGGAGAAAATTTGGAGGAAAAAGATATGTGTGGAAGGAAGAAAGTAAAAATATATGATCATCAGGGTTCGCCCGGTTTTGTTTCTGTCGGAGTTACAAACTCCACACCTCTCCGACTCACTTGTCTTTCTGTCTCTCATTTCGGGAGCACAACACAGGCATGCATGCTCCAGACTCCATATACCACGCTCCAGTAATCAGTCTGTAATTTCCTTTTCGAATTCACATTACCATCCGATCACGTGGAACCGCAAATAGGGTTTCTGGAGCACTGGAGCAGGAGCTAGGAAGACAGTCACATTAATCAGCCAAATGCAGGAATAAATGGATCGAATGAACTCACCTTGTTCTCCTATTTCAGCCAGCCGAGGTCTGGATCTCTCTGTTGTCGATCTACAGGCTAAAGTTAGAAGAACTGAAGGAAGAGAGGGCCGGACTGGCGGAGGACGGTGATTGGTCAGTTAAAGAAATCGGAAGATGGCAGGAAGACATATAAAAAGGAATTAAAGATAGATACCTTTTGATTACGCGTGGGCAGATGAAATGAAGAGCATGGCCACTTCCTCCTCCTTCCATTCCTTCCCTGCTATATATGATTAATTGACTATGAGATGTGATCATTTCAGTGACCTCACGCACCCTTTTTCCTACCACAGGCGCACAGCATGCATGATCGATCTACATGGCCGGTCTAGCTGGCTAGCTAGCTAGCTAGGGTAGGTAAGCAAGTAATGAGCTCTATAATCTAGATCCTCCCTCCATTTTCATACTCCATGAGTCCATCCATGACCATTCAAGACAAGAAGATCAATCAGATGAGGTCATATCAGATTGAACTCCACTATCTGTCAAATTGTCGCCGACAACTATTTCGAACAAGGAAGTGGCAGATTATGACGAGGAAGATTCAGTGGTCATCAGTAAACGAGAGCATACAAGAAAAAAGGTCCTTTACGTAGAAGATAAACAACAAGATATAATTGAAATGCTTGCATGGTTTAGGGATTTACCATAATTCCTGAACTGAACTGAACTGGATTGTTTACAACAGTCCAGGGTGCATGATCCTGGTCGAAGGCCCGTTAGCTAGGGACCCGATCCAGGAAAAATAGTAGGTTTACGTTCTATCAAATCATATGGATTTTATTTTTCTCTCAAAAAGAAATATATATATTATGAATTTACTAAATCTTTAAATGTTGAAATATTCAATGAAAATCCCAAATTTAGAGCAAATATTCGAATTGTTTCGAGCATATATATATATATATATATATATAAAATCAGTCCCATTTTAGTGTTGAGATTTAATTAACTACACAATTAATAATGCTATTAATTAATTATAGGATTCTCACATTAATTAGCATAAGCAATTAAGTAATCATTAATGATCATTATAGAAAATCAATTAACACTTTCAATCAAATATTCCATAATCAAACTAATTGATTGACCAAATTGAAATCCAACTCGATCGACAGGCTTCCATATATAATAATCGCCGAGTCACAGCAGCTACAGCCGCCGTTGACGTTTTGTTCGATCGAGGTATAGAGAATGGCTCGTAGGAGACTACTACCTATGCATTTCATTGAAGATGATCGTCGTAGAAAGGCGACGTTCATGAAGAGGATGCCAGTGATAAAGAAGAAGGCAATGGAGCTCTCCAAGTTATGTGGCATCAAAGTCCTATTAATATGCAACGGCAATAGTTCTCCTGGTGGCGTCATTAATAACGAAACATGGCCGGAAACCCAATCCGAAGTCTTCCGTATTATCCAGCATTACAGCACGATGTGTCCAGTAGATCGCGACCGACGTAAGCTGAATCAGAAGACTCACATCCAGACTCAGATGAAGAAGATGTCCGTCGAAATAGAAAGGTTACGTAAATCCAATATCGATGGAGAATACGACATGTTTAGAAATAGCTTGGTATCGATAAGAGCATTGGAGGATAAGTTGGAAACCGTGAAAGCAAGGATTAATGAGATTATGAATGATCAGGCCATCGTCCATGGTGATGATACCGATCTGCTCAGCCTTTGTTTTGACCCTCAAGCTGAAGACTACAGTAATAATTTGGATTCTATCATCGGTACTAATTATGGTACTTCGGATCATCATGGGATGCATCAAAATTACGATGGATCGATGATGGAAGAATCTCATGATCATCTCATCATCGATACACCACCAGCAGTGGCAGTAGAAGCAGCCTTGATGGTGGATTGTGCTAATATCAACTTGCGCAATAACTCTTTGCTCGAGAACAACAGCTTGAAACTCCAGAATGAGTATTACACCAATCACAGTCAGTTTAATTCCGACATTATGGTCAGGCAGGTCAGGAATAATATTCCTCCTCCTCTTTCTCTTCCTCTTCCTCATGTTTTTTCTGATCATCTGAAAACCCGAAGCAATTGGAATATCGGTGATTATAGTGCCGATTGTCCATTTCAATCGTCATGGCAATACCAATATCAACATCTGCTGGGCTCGACCTCAGATCAGATCCCTTATGTAGATGGAAAACATGGTTTCATCACAAAAATGTGGTAATTCAATTCGATCGATCAAGATTCAAGAGGATTCTTTTTACCTTTTTCATTCAAATTCCAAAGTCAAATCTTTATTTTTTATTCTTAAAGACTTTATTTTTCTCATTCTGTTCAATTCATTAATTATTCATGTCTTGATTTTTTTAGTTTTTAGGGTTTATGTACCATGAAGATCACAATTCACTACTAGAAAACTCAGAATGATACATAGCATATATATCGCATATCAGGTCTCTGGGCCTTCTGGGTTAAGTCAGCCCCATTTTGATTTTTGAGACAGACATGGTCACATGGACTCAAATAGCTCCACTCCGGTCAAATTCCCATATCTACTTAATCGTGATTACTATATTAATGCTTAAAAAAGATAAATATAATTATCAATAGTCCTCGTATTTTTTTTAATGAATTAAATCTTTCATTACTGAAAATAAGAATTGAATAGTGCTTTCAAAGTAACCAACAGACGGACAACTTCGAGGAGGCAAGCTAGGTCGGAATTGAAGTTGTTGAGATGGTGGGGATCAAATCAAGTTCGTGAATCACATGCTCTGCACAGGACTGCTAAGAATCTTTAAGCTTAGCTAATCTGAAACAAATTAATTAATTACAACTGTATAAAGGCTCCATGTCGACGAAGTTGGCAACCAGAGTGGAAAGCTACAATAAAGAGTGAATTTGATGCAATGGTGAAGAATGAAACATAGAGACTAATTCCGAGTTCTGAAAATGATAGAATAACCAATACTAAATGGATTTTCAGAGTAAAATACGCTGAAGACGAGTCGATTCACAGATTGAAGGCGCGATGGGTCGCTAATAGAATGAAGCAATTAGAAGGGTACAATTACAAGTTGTGGAATCAAATTCAATCAGAGTTGTTTTGCTAATCCTAACCTAGCTATTTCCGACGAGCAATGTCAAAAGCCTAATCGGTTTTTACAATCTAATGGAGTTGATCTCATACAGATCACCAAATTTGGGACTTATACTATTCCTTTTTGATAGCTACATACGTCATGGAGAATATGAAAAAGAGGAAAGCCAAATCTTTTGGTGACATTGTCATAGAAAAATCTCTATGAACTTTGATCAGAAGGCCGCAAATGGGCCGAATTGAAATTTGAACCTGCAAAGAAGCATAGAGGGCTAATTTATACTCATATATTAGTTCTACATGGGCTGATGGGCCGTGTGCTGTCTGGTTTTTGTTAATGTCTTTTTTTCTTTCTAATGCTTGTTTAAAAAAATTTAATTCGATATATCAAAAAAAAAAAAAAATCTTATAAGGACTTTTCTTTCACACGATTTTCACATTTGGGTTTCGGTCAATCTGATAAACCCTTCTTTCTTTTTATAACCAAAACCCGACCTAATGGGCGAACCGGAGAATATCACTACTGTCATGGCTGCCGACGCTTCAGAACTGCCCAAACCAGAAGATCTCGTTGCCCGTTCCATCGTCCCGGTGAAGTCTGCGTTTCTTCGTCCTCACTCTCTTCGATCTTCATCATCTTCTTTGAATCCGCCGTCTACAGGTGACGCCGAGAGGAATGAAAGAAAAGATTCTGATGTCTTCAATAAGGAGAAGAAGTCTAAGCGACAAATCAAGAGAGACCGGCAGAAGGTTTGTAGAGCCGCAGATGGCTACAAAATGGTGCCTTTATTTGTTTTTTATCATGACGTATTAATGTATGGATTGATTGTTGTTTTGTGGGTGTTGTGTACATGTTTTGGATTTTTAGGATCAGAAATCTGCAAAGAATATATGCTCGATGGTTGCTAAAACCGGGGATGTTACTGCGTGCAAATATGGTGCAAATTGCCGTCTCAGTCATGATCTGGATGGTTTCTTAAAGCAGGTACCTCTTGATCCATCATTCATATATCTTAAGCTCTAAAAAAGGTAACTTTTTTCACAATTGTGATTGTGTTTGGTGGAATGCAGAAAGAAGAAGATCTACCAGGAAATTGTCCATTCCTTGAAATTGGGGAATGTTGTCCTTATGGCATTGCGTGCAGATACTCTGGGACTCATAGAGAAGCTGCTGTTTCTGCAACATCAACTGTTTTAAATATAAAGTTGTCAGAAACTAACAGTCTAAATAAAGATGTTCAGAGACACTTGTGGAAGAATACATTTAAATTTCCCATGGCAGATGCTCAGCTCAAACTTCTTGGACTTAAGGTATTCTCCTTAACATCAGTTACATCATTGTTTGGCTTTCAAAATTATTTTTTCGGTTTGGTTTTATATTCCATTTGATAATTTATGGATTTTTGCAGAAAGGAAATTATTCCAAGGGAAATGATGAAATCAAGGACATAGAAAATGGTACCGATAGATCACACATTCCTACAAAATGTGATGATGATGATACCATTTCAACCATAGTTGATGATGCTCCATCAAAAATTTGTGTCAATAATGGTTCGTTAGAGGACGCTTCTGATGTCAATGATATAAGGCCTCAGAAGAAGGCAAAAATCCCTATAGATGAAGAATGTGACATTACCAAAACTGACAATGGTAACCTTTCCCAATTTTGAATCTCTTTCACTTTTTTTATCATGTTTTTGTATTATTGTTCAAGAATTTCTTACAGTATTTTTTAAATGGATAAATAACAAGAACAGGTACAGCACCTATGGAGATTGAAAAACATTCACGTGGAGAAACTGATTCATTAAATCAGAAAGGCAACTCCACTATAGTTGATGTTTTCCCAACAATACATACACGAGAAAAGAAATTGATTGATTTTAGAAATAAGCTTTATCTAGCACCTCTCACAACTGTTGGAAACCTCCCATTCAGGAGACTCTGCAAGGTGTTGGGAGCAGATATTACCTGTGGAGAGATGGCGATGTGCACAAACCTTTTACAGGTTTGCCATCTGTCCTTATTCATTGCTTTGTCCTTTATTTCAATAATCCAATGGCAGTTCTAGACTCCTAGCATAACTCCCTTGAATTTCCATCAGGATATTATTATTGATTTATTACTTTTATCGACAGGGGCAAGCTTCGGAATGGGCGTTGTTACGGAGACATTCATCTGAAGATATTTTTGGGGTGCAGTTATGTGGGGCTTATCCTGACACTGTAGCACGGACAGTTGAACTTATTAACAGTGAATGTTCTGTTGATTTTATAGATATAAATATGGGCTGTCCCATTGATATTGTTGTGAATAAGGGAGCTGGGTCTTCTCTACTTACTAAGCCCATGCGAATAAAAAATATTATTCAAGCGGCTTCTGGAACAGTTGATAAACCATTAACTATCAAAGTATGATAGTATACAATTTCATTATATCTCATTTACCATTGAATCATTTATATTTGATACTATTTGATGACATAATCTGTTTGCTTTGGGGCACAATTGACTTGAATTTATGTAACATGAAATGTGAATATCAGGCAACACATTTAGTAATTCAGGTTTCTTGTTTCACTTAATAGGTGCGGACGGGCTTTTTTGAAGGAAGAAACCGTGTTGATTCTCTGATTGCAGATATCAGCAATTGGGGTGCTAGTGCAGTAACAATACATGGTCGATCTCGTCAGCAGCGTTATAGTAAGGTTGCTGATTGGGACTATATTCATCAGTGTGCAAGTAAAACATCGGGCTCTTTGCAGGTTTTGGGAAATGGAGATATTTTTTCGCATCTTGACTGGAATAAGCACAAATCTGATTGTCCTAAGCTTTCTACCTGCATGATAGCACGGGGAGCCCTTGTTAAGGTTCATTCTTGATTGTAGAATATCAATGATCTTTATTATCTACACATGATGAAATCATCTCTGTAATTGTTGGTTTTAATCCTACACAGCCGTGGATATTTACTGAAATCAAAGAGGAAAGGCTATGGGACATAAGTTCAGGAGAGCGGTTTGACATTTTGAAGAAATTTGTGCATTTTGGCCTTGAACATTGGGGATCAGACAGCAAAGGTCTGTTCTCATGTTTTGTTTAAAATTCAGTAACTTTTGCAGTCTTTTTAACTTATTCAATATTGTCCCCAATCTGTTATCAATGATTGTTTTAGGGTATGGATCATTTTATATCAAATAACAATTTCCAAGTCAGGCTTCTGGGAATGTTTCAAAAATAATCAATACTTAACTCTATTATGCAACTTATCTTATCACTACTTTTAATAATGTTTTCAGGAGTTGAGACGACAAGGTATTTTCTGTTAGAATGGCTTAGTTACACCTACAGATATGTACCGATTGCCCTTTTGGATGTCATTCCACAACGTCTTAATTGGCGGCCTCCTGGCTACTATGGCAGGGATGATCTTGAAACCTTAATGGCTTCTGATTCTGCAGCAGACTGGGTACTCTCTTTAACTTGACGAAAATCAACTATAAAAAGCTACTAAAGCAAAACATTTTTTATACATTTTTAATTGAATTTTGCAGATTAGGATCTCGGAGATGTTACTTGGCAAAGTGCCTGGGGATTTCGGTTTCGCTCCTAAGCATAAATCCAATGCTTATGATAAAACTGAAAATGGCTAATGCTCTGTGCAAAGAAGCATTCTACCTGAGTCTTACACTGTTACTAAAGGTAAATGCTATTGAAGAGAAAATTGGTGGTTTGACCAAATTTCAAACAAAATTCTCTATCTTCCATTTTATTTTGCAGTCTTTTTAACCAAAAAGATCAATTTTAACAAATATATAATTTGTAGTTTATTACTTTATTTAAAATCATTTGGTATTTTCTTCGAGGAAAAATCATTTTTAGTATTTTAAATTTTAATCATTTCAAATGTAATATAATAAAAATTCACATTATATTTAGAAAATCTCGAATGAAATTATATTTATTAAAAGATTCTAATTTTCTAGAATTAAATGTGGGTCCGTGGAGTGTAGACCCGTCATGGAAAAGAAGAAGATTCGTCATGGAAAAATCAGACTAGTTTCGATGTTCGTCCCGGCTTTATCTTTAAAAATAGTAGATCCTACTATCGATAATAGATTTAATTATTTAAACCCCAATTCTTATTTCTTCAAATTAAATTATTTCAAATTAACTATTGAAGTTTCCAAGAGTCTATGTAAAGAGTGTTAAAAAAATAGTATAATCTTGGTAAAAATTTCAATAATTTTTTGATAATAGTAATTAAGAAGGTAAAAATCATGCAATTTAACCGTAATCCAATTTAATATCGAGATCCGCGCGCATGATCATCATATCAGATCAAGTCAGGTCAGGTCAGTCAGTCAGTTCTATCTTATCTTATCTTATCTTTCTTATTATAGATTGGATTTTTATTATAAATTTGAGTGTTATTAATTAATGAAAAGACGAAAATTTATCTCAACTTTTATTAAAAAATTAAAAGTCGTCAATGCAAATTTTGGTTGTATATCAAGAGGATGACCGGCACCGCTTGCAATCAATAATTATCTCTCTCTAATTAACTAATTTCCAAAGGTAATGAAACTTCCATGTAGTTTCGGAAATTAAATATGATTTGTCATCATTATGATCATTAATTAATTTAATTATAATTATAATTATTAATCACCACGCGAATCTATCTATATAAACAAACGCACCCTGGGATGTTTCCAATTTCATCGATCGAGGATGTCTTTGAAGAACAGATTTAAGCAGCGATATCAGAATGGCTCTCGTCTTCTCGCAGGGTATAAATGTATATTTTAATTTGCTACGTGAAATCGATGGACGGAAGGATCAACAGCTCATGATACTAATTACTTACTGTGATTTGATTTGATTTGATTTCAAATATAGATGCATCCCTTTCAAATATAGATATGAGCAAGACGATGGGAATTATAAACCGAAGAAAATACTTGAGGTTCTCATGATAAACTCAATTAGCGAGACTGGTCTATTATTCCCAAAGGTATGTATATATAGCTAATGGATTAATATTTGTTTTCGGAATTCACAAACTGGTGATTCATTGATTGATTCCATTAATTATCAATAGGGCGGTTGGGAAAATGACGAATCTGTCGAGGAGGCAGCAGTTCGAGAAGCAATCGAAGAAGCTGGAGTTCGAGGTGAGATAATGGTAGGTCATGTGTAATTTTCAGTCATATATGGACACAGAACCATGCATGTATTGCTCCTATAGCTAGCTAGCTAGCCTGGCTTTTTGATATTGTTTTGTGTTCGTTGATTCTGACTTGCGCATAGGAATTCCTGGGAAACTACCACGGGGAGACTGGAAAGTGCACTTCGATGTTTGCTTTGCAAGTGAAAGAGGAGCTTATTTCGTGGCCGGAGCAGAATAGCCGCAGGAGAATTTGGTTGGCAATACCTGAAGCTCAAAAACAGTGCCAGCGTGCATGGATGAACGATGCTCTTGTGCATGGTTTCTTGAAGTGGCATCAGACTGGTGTTAATTAATGAATAAAGATTAAAATGAAAACCCTAAATTACAAAGGAAAACTATGGGAGGATATATAGTAATGTAAATTGTAATTAGTAGTATCCTGCAGAAAAGTTAAAATTAAATACTGCATGTAACATTAGACATTTCAGATTTTAATGGGGTTAAAATTATTAAACACGTACGTGATCTGATTAGTCGTAATTACTTAACCGGTAAAGTCCAGTCATCAAGATTAGTTAAATTCAGATTACTAATTATACAGTTAATCAGTTTAGGACTTAGTTAATATCTTGATGAATAAATATTAACAATATTAATTGTACGTGATTCAATACAGTGTATGGTATCATTCCCTTAGGTGACACCATATAATCTAGGGCAAATTCTTCCGCTGCAATTGCCGATACCAATCCGGCAGATAACACAGTTTCCATGTCTCGGTATCATGTCTCCAAGCGTACCGGAGCGGCAAGCTGGATTCAAAATCAGCTCAGTGCGTTTTCGTTGGATATTCATTATCTCAGGAGTGTTACTTACTAATTACGAATGTGTTATTACCACTAATTAATATTCTCTGTAATTAGTTAGTTAATGGTAGGTAACATAGTTGGTACTTGGTAGTGAGTGGGTCACTAATTTAATAAAAAGATTATCTTTTTCACTTTCAAATAAAATTACTTATATTAATTATATCAAAATTTATATTTTTTTTTAAATTAATCGACGTGGAAATCGATAATAGGCCTAGACTTGTCCCATATCAAAAAAGGCGGAGGTTCTTTTGATATTTTCTGCAGAGTTATGTTTCATACTTTATATTTAGTTTAGGATATTTTAGATAAATTCACCCATAAAAAAATCCCAAATTGAAAATCTTCTAACCCCTAATCGATCAAATCCCTGCTACCGTCCACTGATTGATTACCGGATTCTTCTACCGTGTTCCAAAGTAGCACCATTTTTTGACCTTGCTGGCGTCCTGTTCTAGCTTCAATCGTCGATATTCTGTGTTTCTTCCGTCGTCAGTGTTCTGTTCTGACTTCGTTGGTGTCCTGTCATCAGCAACGTTTCTCCTCCATTGTTAAGTGACCGTAGGTATTTTGTTTCTTTGTATTCATGTTGTTTCTCCTCCATTGTTTGTTTATCTTATTTACAATGTGGTTGTTGTATTTTTTGTTATTGTTTACATTGTTTTTTTTTGTTAATTTGGTTGTTGTAATGCCAGTATGTCACTAATGTAGTTGAATGTATTTGTCATGATCTGGGGGGGTATGATTGTATATTTGTATGTACTGTGATTTTGTAGGGTTTTATAATTGTATTTATTGTAATTAGGGGAGATTTTATGAATGTATTTGCTGTGATTTTTTTGGTAATTAATTTATGAATGTATTAAGCTTTTGCTTTTTGGTGATTTGTTTCATTTTATGAGAATTTTGTGGAGTCTTCTTAAGTTTATTTTATAAGATAGGTTGTTGTAGAGTATCTTTAGTTTGATATCAATCCAATATTATGGGGGTTCCACAAGATTTTCAAATTTAGAAAATTGTTTAGAATTTAAAAATAATTTTCAGGATTCAACCTATGATTGTATGAATTGTTTTAGTTCAAAGTATGAGTTATTAGGGGTCATGCCAAACTTTCACCTACATTTCAATGCAATAAGTAAATCATTAGGTATCGTGTAAAGTTGTAGATATTTTTTATGATTCCTTCTTACGATTTAAGATTATCTTTACTTGGTTTGGATTTTATCAAAACATGTGATATTATAAATTTGAATACAAAATTACAAATTAAGCAGAATGAATTCGTTGGGTATTTTGAAGGTTACTTTAAGCATGCAAATTCATTAAATCTGGAAAATATCTAGTAATTAACATATAATAGTTGATTACAAAAGAATTTTATAATTGTTGATTAGCTTATTGTTAGGTCCATTTGATATTGAATAATTGTGAAATCGATGATTATATTGTTTCGATGTGTGTTTGATCGTTTCTATGCTGTAAATTCTATTATTTTTTCATATTTCAAATGAAGGTTTCGGTTTAATTTAGTTTTTCATATTTCACTTTCAAACCAATAATTAAATTTTGAAGCAAATTTAAAATATATTAAAACCTATAATCAAAACACTAAATATAGTACACTGATTTTAAATAATTTAAATCATCCAATTTCATTAGGGCTAACCATAGATAGGGTAATACCCGAACCCAATGGCATTGGGTAGGGTATGGGTGAGATTTTTCTGTCAGACCAATAGTTTTTTTTCTACCTAAGGGTTATTTACAAATAACCCCTTATATTATATTTAATACTATAAAAGTTATAAAGATATTAATAAATAATATACATAAAATATTTAAAACTTAAACCTTAAAAATATAAAAAACCCACAATTAAAATAAATTCATAATACATGTATTTATTATAACACCTTATAGTTTATTAAAATACATTCACTTTATTTAGTTCCGCATTGATAAGATATAAAAAGTGCAAAGAATGTTAGCCTATAAATAAAGATTCAATGTGTTTAAAATAAAACATGAAGTATTGAAAGTGGAAGGAGCTAATAATAAAAATAATTTGATTCTTTTCATGAACCGATTTATAATTTTTTGACATAAATTTGTTTATAAGGGTTTTAAACTTAACTAAAATAATTTTAATTTTTTCTTCAGAATTTTATATATTTTTTTTTATTTTTAAAGGTTTATCCGATACCCGAAAAAATTGGGCATGGGTAAGGTCTACTCGGACATGTTCGGTTAATTACCTGATACTCGTCCCGAGCCATTTTGGTCGGGCATGGGTAAGGCCTTATCTGATCTTTGGTCAGACCTAAATCTCGTAGCATGAGTTTAAAATCATTTATATGATAATATCCGCCATTACGCCTATCTGGTGCTTGTTGAATCTGTCGATGAACTTTATAAGTGTTTCTTGTCGATAATTAAGTAATAAGATCCATTTATTGATTAACTTACTATAAGTTTTCTGATCGTTAACGGATTTTACCGTTCCATCATATTCAATTCCACAGTGAACTTAACACGTAGAAATGATGAACGAAGGTCAAGCTCCCTCTATATTCATCCAGAATGAGAACCTCAAAATTCCGCTCGGTATAAATCTCAGTCTATACCCTAAGTATTCTCTCTCTATTTAATCGAAGATTTTCTTACCTGGATTAAAATGTTGCAGGAAAAGGGGAAGATATTATTAATCCTTTGGCGAGGAGTATAAAAAAGAACAAGGGTGGATTTAAGGATAGGAAGGCTCTAGCTCATCTCTCGGGTGTTCCAAAACCATTGGCCTCCCAAAGCACTATTATCAAGAATACCAAAGAAACAATCAATAATAAGCAGTATTTGAAGAAAGACACTTTTTTGAGTGAAGATGATATCAAGAATTGCCGTGAATGGGCCAAAGAAGGCATCGAGTCTTGTCCATTCACTCTTAATGATGCACATACACTTGGAAAGAATGCGTTTGATTTGCGTAAAACAAATTGTTCCTTTTTTTTGTTCTTTGATTTTGAGGGATTGTTTTTATTTTGTTTTAGAGTAGCTTTGTATTTGCTTTATAGGCGTGAAGAATGAAGTCGATCTGGTGGTGGGTTCAATGAAGATTTGGTCTGATACTTGTTTTAATGATCTTTTTGATCTATCAGGCTCACAATCAGTAAGTACTTGTAGCAATTTCTAGTAAGTTGTGGTTTCTATATTGTATTTTAGTATACAAAATGATTTTTTTAAAAAGTGATTTTGTTTTAGCTGATCATATGTTTGTTCATCTCTGATTCAGGAAGCTCCCAAGGACATCGATGACACCCTGGAGTTGATACCGGAACCTGATATCACTTCCGGATGGACTAAAGAGTATTTTTCAGGTCGGTGTCTGATGATATTATTTTTTGCTAGTATTGAACACCATTATTCTACTGCTAGGGGTTCTATATTGCTCTAGCATTGTGATTCTTTTTTGGAATGATAAAGAATTTGAAACCTATAAAAATTCTATGATTTAGTTGCTTTAAAATATTTTATTGTAACTGTTGTTCCTTCCAATTTTGTTTGCAGATAACGAAGAAGATATCGATGTCCTCTTCAACACAGATGATGATTATCTCTTCAACTGGGATGATAATGATGAGTTTGTGTTGATTCCTTCTCGGATTTCAACTGATATTTAAATTGCTTTTTTATTAATTAAACCTTGTAAATATGATGAAACACCTAGTCCTCTTAATGAATGTTGTTTGAGTATGAACAATTATATTTTTCATCAAGCTTATTGAAGTAAAAAGAAAACGTCGGTCTATTAAAAATAATTTATATCTAAAGGTTATTGCCAGTTGGCCACCCATGATTTCGATTTGGGTTATTGGTTAAAAAAATAGAGTTCAGGTGGCGGTTCAATTTGAGTTCAGGTTTAGATGATTGAAATCATAATTTAATTCATAATCGGCCCATTTGCAGTCCTATTTACATCATGTATATTCGAACAAATATAACGAATATACAAGAATCTAATTCCTATTTCTTTCCTTTTCCCTCCCTACAAACATCAACTAATGTGAACACTTGAATCTAGTTAGATTTACAGATCTAAACTTGAGTTTTAGAAGATCGATCATTGACAGTCTTTCGGTGTTACCAGTTACCACAATAAGAAGTTACTACTTACCAGTGTTTACTACAACAGACAGAAGGCTGTCTAACAAAACATCCAGGTCCCCCCTCCCAGTCCCATGTACCGACTATTGATAGACGGTCCTGTCTATCTTCCTCTGCTGCTGTGTTGTGATAAGAGTCACGTGTTAACTGCAAACAGAGGAGGTAACTAGGTGAGTAACTCGATCAATGGTAATATTAATTATTTTCGCTGCATCATGATTCATGCATGACGATCGACGACGGTCAAACCATACCGGCCGGAATCGTGGATGCATCCATCCTTCGATAACATTGGATGCTCCAAATCATTGGATTCTGCAGTGAACAAACAGTGTTGGCGGTTGTTGCCATCTTTTTACTCCACTTTCCGACCTTCGTGCATGCAATAAAATATTAAACACTGCAACCCTCCAGTCTCCTCCAGTCTGTGTGAAGTGTGAATACTTCAAAAGCCGATAAAGTCATCAATTTCATTGCTGGAAAAGTAAAAAAGGCTTACATTAAATTAATCATGTCGCGACAACAGCTCTCGACATGCAGTTTTTCATGGGAGAATCCAACGACTAGTTTCTACTTCTTCTTTTCCTACTTGTTCATTCTTCTTCGCTAGTTCACGGGGAACAGACTCTTGTCTCATGGCCAGCCCGTCGGAGATTAATATCAGTGCCATCCATCGATCGTACCGCCAGAAAGACGCCAAATTAAACTCAAGCGGGTTCAATGCGTGCAACGGCGTAGTTGTATTATTAATATTTTTTTATTGATTTTGATTTGATTGGACGTTAGAACAAGAGCTCAGGTTTCGAGGGAATCCGACGGCTTTAGATGTTCCGGGCACTGTACACTAGATAGAAATCTAACCGTCAAAATCATTCAATTAAGAACTGGTTCTTCTGACTTTGGGATCGTGTCGACACTTGTTCAAGTTACTCGTTGGTTACTTTCTTTGGTGAGTGAGTGAGTGAGCGAGCGAGCGAGCTAGTTCACATCACAATCTGTTTTGTTTTATGTTTTTTTTTGTTTCTCCCCTTTCATTTATTCATTCGTTCGCTCGTCGATGAAATCATCTTTTCCCCGCAGATCTAGTTGTGCTCGATCGCCGGCGACGATCGTCAGGTGGTTCCTTTGCATGTTTGATAGTCTCGTACTAATTCTACACCTAAAATCATTCTAACTCTCTCATGTTTTGTTCTGGTCATCCACTCATCCCTCTCTCAGGCTGGCAGTCAGTCAGTCAGCCAAGTGAAGCTGTAGCTTGGTATTCCAGCATCTTCGAGTGAGTTGGGACTTTGGAGGAGAAATAACCGGTAGGAATGTAGGATCCCTTTCTTGTTTCAACCGTAATAATAATGCGGGTTTGATTTTTTGTTGTTATCACATTCCACCCATGTTATCCGGCTCTCTTCCTTTTAGGTACAATTTCATCTCTTTCCCCCCAAAATACTGTTGCTGGTTGTTTTTCTTTTCTGCGATCCGTGATGGCGCGGTTGTTTCATCTTCTGATTTGTCTTTTTCTTAAATTTGGAAGAAACAACGAATTCATGATTCATCTGCTTCGTTCAACTCAGTCACATGCAGTTTGTGTGTCGTCGTTGTGCATCGATTTAATGTTTTGAACATGATATTAAAATCAGGAGGTTTTCTATGGATCGTCGGAGTTGGCCTTGGAAGAAGCGGTCGTCGTTGGAAAAATCAACAACGCATGTAGCAGTCGTAGATGCTCCGAATGATGAAACAACCCCTGAGAATCAACTTCAGGTTTGTTCATTACTTTCATTTTGCAACCCTAACCTTATATTTCCAGTTTCGATCATTTTTGTTTATTTATTTTCAGAATAATAATCCGACGAAGAACAATGCCGTGGATTACGTTCAACTTCCGCAAGAAAGATATATGCAGTTATCTGAAATGGAGGATCAGGTAAAAACGCTAACAGAGCAATTATCCTGCGCCCAAGCAGAGCTCACCACTAAGGACGCATTGATCAAGCAACACACCAAAGTTGCGGAAGAAGCCGTCTCCGGGTGGGAAAAGGCCGAGGCCGAGGCTTTTAGTCTTAAGAATAACCTAGAGTCGGTGACGGTTCTAGAGCTCGCAGCCGAAGACCGAGCGATCCATCTCGACAACGCTTTGAAAGACTGTATGGAAGAGATGAGGATCGGCAAGGAAGAGAGTGAGCAAAAGTTACATGATGTTGTGTTCGCAAACACCCAACACTGGGAGAAACTCAACCTTGAACTCGAGGTAAGAGTGAATGTCTTGGAGGAACAACTCCTTCGTGCTAATGCGGAAAACGATGCTCTTTCGAGGTCTCTCCAGGACCGTTCCGGTCTGTTGATGGAGTTGAGCGAAGACAGGGCTCAAGCCCAATCTCAGATTGAGGTCTTAAAAACCAAGTTTCACGCGAGTGAAAAGGAATTGACTTCCGTCAAATACGAGTTGAACGTCGTATCCAAAGAAGTTGAAATCAGAACCGAAGAGAAGAATATGAGTGTACGATCTGCACAAGTTGCCAACAAACAGCATTTGGAAGATGTCAAGAAGATGACCAAGCTTGAAGCCGAGTGTCAGAGATTACGTGGACTTGTTCGGAAGAAATTGCCTGGGCCTGCCGCACTGGCTCAGATGAAATTAGTAGATGCGGATTATGGAGAAACCAGATCAAAACGCGAACGTAATTCTTCATCCTCTCCGGTTAAACTTCAAGTTCCCCAAGATTCACCAGTCCCAGCAGCTCCACATGAAAATATCGATATCCAACTCCAACAGTGTCAAAAAGAGAACGAATTTCTGACTACACGGATGGTTGCTGCCGAAGAAGAAATGAAGATGCTGAAGGAAGCTTTGTCCAAACGGAATACCGAGTTACTGGAATCCAGAAACATGCATGCCAAAACAACAAGCAAGCTTCGAGATTTCGAAAATACGATGAATAATAGCAGAAGAAGTCGTCACTCTTCCCATCAGACAAGTCCTTCAACGTCCATGTCGGAAGATGCCGGCAACTCTAATCGTATGGATTTGCTCATGGATGATTTCCTTGAGATGGAGAAGCTCGCATGTTTGTCGACAACCGTTAAGATCAACCTAAGCTGTTCGGAGAAGGTTTTGAAGGCGGCTATTTCTCAGATTCACGATTTCGTGATGTCATTTGTCAAGTCTTCCGACGGTGATGGTATCAATGTCGATGAGCTCTCGGCCGTAGCCAACAGGCTTGTTCTCTCTGGCGAATTATGTGTCGACGAATTCCTGGTTACATTGTCGGACGTTCTTTCTCATATAGACCGAATTGGTCTGGGGATTTTCTGCAACAAGAATTTTGGGGTGAATAGTAGCCCTCCCGATTGCATTGACAAAGTGACTTTGCTGGAGAACAAAGTGGTCCACCATTATCTCGAAAGTCCCCAATCCGATGGTCGAGCTCTGAGAGAACAAAGGTCCGGTCCAGACGAGGAAACAGGAAGATGTCTACCCGAGTCTGAACAGTTGAAATTGGACAAAGCCAACCTTGCAGTTGATCTTGCTAAATGTACAGAAATCATAGAACAGAGTAAATCGCAGCTGCATGACACGCAGAAAGATGTTGAGGATCTAAAGTCGCAATTTAGCGCATGTCAGAAATCGAAGAGCTTAGCGGATACCCAGTTGAAATGTATGGTAGAATCTTATAGGTCGCTAGAATTACGTTCGCGTGAGCTGGAAACAGAAATAACCCACCTACAGTCAAAATGTGAGGCTCTTGACATCGAGCTTAAAGAAGAAAAGTGTGCCCATAGAGAAGACCTAGCCAAGTTCAAGGACCTTGTTGGCATGTGCAGGAAAAATGATGCCGAAGGAGGAGAGGTGAAGACAAAACAGGTATTGATTTGTTGTATTCTGCAAGTTTGAACACCGTTGAATTTGTTGTTTCTTGTTCTTATTATTTTTACTCTGTGAATTTGTTTTTACATCGGACAAGGAAATGGAGATAGAAGCAGCGGCAGAAAAGCTGGCAGAGTGTCAACACACGATATTTCTCCTTGACAAACAGTTCAAATCTACGAATCCTTCCAACAGCAACAACCATTTGGTTTTCTCCGATGATGTGGTCAGTACAACGAGCTGTTCAACTCCACGAGAACGGAGTCCCATCTTAAAACCACCGTCCTTCTCTCCAAACTTACATAATTCCAGCAGATCTCCACTGTCGAGTTCTGTTGAGGAGAAACCAGGAAGAAGCTTTGGACAGCTATTTTCTAAGACAACCAAATAGTCAGATGATTAATGGTCGGATGATTAGTTATGCACTGCCACGAAACATCGACATTTTCCCGACCATTTTCGTTCTATTTACATGTATGATGTATGTATTGCTAATTAGCTAAGCAGTTAATGATTAAGTGGGTGTTACAAGCGATGCATTAATCTGGGCCGTTTATTTTTTTTGATATTTACCTTCTAAGTAAGTGCCTGTCTGATGTCGGAGTTTTCTGTCACAGAAACTGGGCGTTTCATCAAATTGTGGATGGATACAGATTATTAATGATAGCTACATGGTGGTTGGATACTTGGATCCATCCATTCATTTGAATTGATGATAATCCATAAAAAGAAGAAGAAGAAGATCGAAAAACAAAAATTATGTATCTTCAATTTCTTGTATTGATGATTATGGAAATCAATGATCGGAAGACCAGCTCCTCGCATGGAATAGTAAGACCCCCCATATCATGGTTAAATTCAAACTCTTCTTCGGCTCTCTGGAGAAGATTTTGGAAGTCCGGATGCGTGAGGTACGAAATGGGCACTATATATCTAATCCTCTTCTCTCCAACGTAGACAGGAAAGTGACCTTTGGGCACGTCTGAAAGGAGCAGACGTAAAGAATTCCTCCCAAGACTGGAGCATCTCCTCAGTATCTGCTTCAATATCGCCGCCTGTGGGATCTTGCCTGACTTCCTCAATGCCATGATTATGGAATAGAGATGAGTGAGTCTGCTTGGAATCATGACTGGCGTCTTGGGGTGGTATTTATAAATGGTGGCTTTGACACTTGGCGATATACTGGGACCCAGTTCACCAATGTGATGATGATTCGTGCGTGATCCATGATATTTTGATATTTCTTTTGTCTGCCTTGCCTTGGAAATATTTCGGTTCATGTATGTATGAATATGATGTATTATTAAGTATTAACCCTATTGTTGCACCCCAATTGTCAGGAGCCAATGGGATTACAACAAGCAGATCTAAAACCAGGCGATATTTTTCGCGGTGCAACACCTGGCAGGACGTTTAAAGTTAGGTATCATTTGTAATCTAAATCCCACCTTCATTTCAGTTAAATACTTAAATAAATGATTAAGACTTGAGGGTTGGGTTGCTGTTGATGTGTCTTCTCGTTGCCAAATACTATTTGCTAATAATGTCTTAAGAAAGACACCAACCAATGTCCCAAACATAGATATTTTCAAGGATATACTTGTAATTTCATTTAAAGTCAAAGTCAAAGTCAAACACATCTCTTCGTAAAAGTAACAACCATGAGTCCACGACTTATATGTCCTAACAAACAAATGTCAACTTTTACATTTTTTTGATGGGTTTCATTTCTAATCACTTAAATGGCTTCGTGGTCAAAAGTAACCACCAATTCTAGTTCTTACATCGTTAGGGATTGTTAGAAAGTAATTTTTCTTAATTTACTCTTCGTTAGTTAATTGTATTAGTCGTTGGTGCATGTAACTCACCAGCTTGTATATAGCAGCTTTCCTGGACGCCGGCGGGAACAGAAGCACAGTCCGGCGATGGTCTTTGCATCCCTCTAGAGGAAATCAAATCCCTGGAATGATTTTGTACGGTCGTGACTGAACTCGGAAAAGAAGTTGAAGGAGATGGTGAGATTCACAAGGCTTCTCATATAAAAAATTGCCCTTAGATCTGCAGTTGTTCCCGTCAAGAATCGCAACTGTAGTGGTCATAATCAGAAAGCCCCAATAGGACTTTCTACCACCAAGCTTACCTGAACCCAATCAGCAACTATCGTAACAATAAAAGATAGAGGAAGAAGAAGGTGGAAAAATTGCAGTAAGTTTATAATTTATTTTAATAGTTTCCAAATGTATTTAGATAAAATAACTAGGATTAGTAATTAGATAAAATTTAACAACTTAATATTTAACTAATTATTTTAGCCGACCTCTTCTTGTAGTTGATTTAACTCTGACTTGATCTTAGGTTCCATCCTTTTAATAATTCTTAATTAATACTAATATATACTTAATACACCCCCCCCTCAAATTGAGGAGTAGATGTCTTTGATGCCCAATTTGGATAGGAATCCAGTCATTTGGACTTCACCCATTGTTTTGGTGAATATGTCGGCTAGGTTTTGCTTTGTTCCAATGTGTTTGAGGGTCATATCACCTAATTCTATTTTTTCCCTCACATAGTTACATATCATCTCTGTGTGTTTTGTTTTCTCGTGAAAAACAGGATTTTGTGCTATGTATAGCGCAGATTTGTTATCACAATACAATGATGTTGGATTATTTAGTGGCATTTTCATCTCTTTCATAAGTTGCCTTATCCATATTACCTCTCTTGTTGCTGTCGTCAGAGCTCTGTATTCGGATTCAGCTAAAGAAAAAGAAACAGTTTGTTGCTTGTTTGATTTCTATGAGATCAAATTTCCACCTAAGAGCATGCAAAAATCAAACATTGATCTTCTACTGAGAGTGCATGCACCCCAGTCTGCATCACAATAACCTTCCAACTCTAGTGGTTTTTCTTTACTTATCATAATCCCTTGTTCAGGAGCTTGTTTTAAGTATCAAATTAATTGCATCTAGATGCATTTGTGTTGGTTTTTTCCATAAATTGACTTAGAATCCTGACTGTATATGTAATGTCAGGTCTGGTGATGTTAAGGTATATCAATTTTCCTATGATCCTTCTATAAATGAAAGGATCATTTAATTCTTTGGTTTGATTGTTTCTCCAATCTATCCCTTTTTCCATTGTGATTTTTGAGATTTTTCCTCCTAGAAGACCACATTCATTAATTAGGTAATTCCATTGAATTTTAGTATCTCTTTTATTTTATTTGATGTAAATTCTAGACCATTATCTGAACTGATTTTTTTAATTTGTTTATTGTATTAAGTCTTAATCATCGTTATAAAGTTTTTAATCACTTCAAACGTATTTGATTTTTTACTCATTCATATACCCAAACATTTCTACTTTTATTTTCAACAATTGTTAAAAAATATTGTTTTAAATTGTATGTTTGGATTGATAATTTACCCAAAATATCCACATGAATTATGTCAAATATATCATGAGTTTGTGTGTAACTTTTCTTTGGAAATGATAACTTTTGTTATTTAGTAAGTGAGCAAATATTACAAAATTCATAAAAAAATTTATTCATAGAATCCTTTAAAACTACATCTTACAAGTTTTTGTTAAAAGTTTTATTTTCTTAAAAGAAATATGACATAATCTTGTATGACATGTCTGAATATCTACTGCAGAACATGTCATGGATGCCTTACTTGATTTAAAGTAGTATAATCCGTCTTGGGCATTAGCTACTCCAGTTAGGGATGTTAACCGAACCTATCGAATCGAATACTTAAATAAACGAGCTTATTTTTGGATAAATCGAATAATTCGTCGAATATCGAACTTTTTTTGCATCCCTAGTGACCATGTTCATCTTTGAAAAATAAACATTAAAAAAACATTGTTTATAGTTTATTTTCTTTTTATTGAGTTAATCTTTGGTTATCTTATTTTCTTGTTTATCAAGAACCATACTGAAATTTATCGGGATTTAAAACCTTAGAAACTAAAAAATTAATATATACTTTATTAATGAAAAATTATAAAAATATATATAAGTTATGAAATATATAATATAATATAATTAAATATATAAAACCAATCTATAATATAATTAGATCTAGGAAAAATTTGACGGTACAACTAACATTCCAACAGAAGATGAATTAAATTAATCTGATTATTGATCTATAACATTCCAACTTTAATGTACGAGACATGTGCTTTAGTTTGACAAACTACAACTTGTATAATGTCTCTCCCTGTTTTGTAGACTAGTAGTTTAGATGGTGCTCGTTCGATATCTTGTCACTGTCTAGTTAGACGTAATCATATAATTTAAATTTATTATATATCTATAACTATAGCAAGTTATAACTGGCCGAGAATGACAACTTATGCGGCGGCAGACGACTGAAAGATATGGTTGGCATGTGGAAATGGCGCAGACAATCACAGGAAGCTAGCTATATATGAATTATCGGACTGAGTTCTCTGTAATCTTGTCTTCAATTTTTTAGGAAAGATTCTTCCATGAACATGTTATTACACCATATAGCATGTGCCCATTGTGCATTTGTAAGACTTGTCTGCAACTTCTTTTACCTTAATTACTAATTTACTATATAATCTAGTTTAAAAGTTAAAACCCATGGGCCGGCCATTGGGGCGTCCAGAAGTTCTTAAAAATATCGTGAATAACCAACCATTGGGCCATTTATAGAAGTCAGCTTCTTTAAATAAATAAATAAATAAATTAGATGGACCCAAATGAATAATGATGCATTTATTTTCAATAAACACGTGATGCATAGATTTTCAGAGAGAAAACCGTACCATTTGGCAATTGGTCACAGTTTAAGATCATCGTCGATCGAGAATTCTTGGTTATATTATATATGGTTCAATTAATTCTACGTGTCAATTTCATTGCTCACTAAATAAATAAATAGATAAACTCGCGCGGTTCGTTATCCATCGATCTTGTCCACTTGGATTGCAGACATTGAAATATCATGCTGAATTGACCATGTGAAAGCTAGCCCCAACAGTCCACTACGTACCATATATATGTTATATTGATCAGGGTTAGCTAGGGTTTAAAGATCAAGTTGAGAAAGCATAGGACGTCGGTAAGCAGTTAGCAATAAGTGAATGTAATCGGCTGCATCACAGCCCACAGGAAAGTTTTGGTTTTTAATTTTTTTATTTAAAAAGAACACAATTCAACCGAATTAAAACAGCTATCTCAATCTATCTGTAGCATTGTACTGGTACCACTAGATAGCTTGAATGCATGATGTCCCAACTTGACCCAACTCTTTCCACACTCCAACATCCCATTTCCTAACCACAATGTCATGGTCCCATTTCAACCATCTTGTCCACGACTCAACTATATATATACCGGCACATCTTCGATCTACTCAATCTCCAAGATCAACAAATCAACTCAACATTTCTCGGCGAAAACCTACTAGCAACGGCGTAGATGGGGATCAAATCAAAGATGATGATCCAAGGAAAAACTATCCTTCAAAGATCATTCAGTCTTCGCAAAGTCACGCAAGATGAGGAAGTAAGCGTGCCCAAAGGTCATTTTGCTGTTTATGTAGGCGAGAATGAGAAGAAATTCTCAGTGCCGATAGCCTACCTCAAGCACCCTTCGTTCCTCAGTTTGCTTAAAGATGCCGAAGAAGAATTCGGATTGGATCACCCCATAGGTGCTCTTAGAGTACCATGCAAAGAAGAAGCGTTTCTTAAGCTCACTTCTCAACTCAAATGTTCTTGTTAATAATTAACTCTATGTTAACAACAAACTTTTTCTTTAATTACCTCAACTATTCATCCACATGTTCTTATAATTCATGTAATTCTTATTTGGTTCAAATTAAATCCTATCCAAGTTCAATGCGCCAATGTGCGCCGAAATCTTCTAATCCATTCGTTTGGTTAAATTAAATTTGAAGCTTTTGTATAGATTTTCTTGCACTGCAATTAAAACTTATTTTTACTGATCGGAGCAGATATGAAAAAAATAGTAAAAAGTGTCAACGGGATAATTATATTAATTACATTCTTTAGCTTTGTTAATCATAGTTAGATATCCGGCCTCTCTAGTAAATTAGTATTAGTGGGTTTTTTTTTAAAGCAAAGTAGTATTAGTGGTTAATTAGTTGTTAAATGATGGTATAAATATATAGTAGATGGATGTTATTGGATTTTATTTTATGAAATACATTTTTGATTTGAGTAAAACTCTTGTTTGTTTGTTTGTTGATCTCAAGAACCAAGAGTTGAAACATTCAACATGGTATCCGTTGTAGCTCCTCTTGACGCTTGGATCTTGATGAAGAGTTTATGCATGCGGGAGACCTGATGTTAAAGTGAAATTATGTTGGAGTGATGTTAGCTAGATCGATTGTACAACAAATTGATTTGGTTAAGCAATTTAAAGACTTAATTAGCGTGATTTTCATCTTGAGATACACGTAAGATGTAGTTCAGAACATGAGTACAGCGAATGACAAAAGAAGCGCTGTCAGATTAAACAAAGACAAACAGAATGACTTTGGTGCACCTTGACAAATGAACGCACCCGAAAATAATTGTATATATATAATAATATAATGAAGGCTTAAGCTGAAAAATATATATCTAAAGAATAATTATCAGGTGTGTCGATGTGTGTCAAATTAATCTTATCCATTAGATCGACTTTTCGCCGTACGTGTGTTATTGTCTTTTGCAGTGTATTATTTTGCGTCGTAAATATGTTAGTGTCTTGTACAGTACGTAATTTTAGTTATTAGATTAAATATTAATGAATATATTTATTAATGTAGGACGGTGCACTTTGTATCTAAATTATGATTTGTTCGTAACAAATGATATTTGATTATTGCATGAGGTCATCGATCAGTGTAATTAAACAAGTCAACTCAGCCAATTTGTTTGGGAAAATTGTAATTTAACTCTTGTTATGTACTTATATGTACTTGTGAGTACTATAGAAGTTGGAAGCAGTTTGAATGTGACCTGAGTTGAACACGGCGGCAGTCGTTATTAACTGTAGCTAGCATAGTAAAAGTGTAAAAGACAGAGTCCAAATAAATACCCAATTAAAATGAATCGTGCATAGAAAAATTAGAAATATGGAATAACCGAATTACACCATCGGGCTACGTGGGCATGCACTAGGAGGCGAATCGAGAATCGAGAATCCGAATAGAAAATTCGATTAAGATGGAATAAAATCATAATAGCGTTGGAATCAGGCAAAACAGGAGGTGCCTCCGGTACACCACACGCCCACAGGAAGTTTTACCGATTGCAATAACCAACCGATCGATCTGTAATATTTCAACCACTTGACGACCCAAGTTGAGCCAACGCATTTGAGAATCCGACAACCTATTTATTTATTTCACACAGCACAATGGTCCCATTTCCCACATCCCTGTCCGGCTGTCCGGCTGTCCTCCTCTCTCTTTCGATCTATATATATACCCATCATTCTTTCTCTAAGATCTCAAACTCAATTAATTATATCGATCTTCAATTCCCTCTCAACCTACGCATCGATCCAGCAAATTAATTAAAGATGGGTATCAAATCAAAGATGATGATCCAAGGTAAGACCATCCTTCAAAGATCATTCAGTCTTCGCAGAGTCGCGAATGAAGAGGAAGGCAGCGTGTCCAAAGGTCACTTTGCCGTCTACGTCGGCGAGAACGAGAAGAGATTCTCGGTGCCGATAACCTACCTCAAACATCCTTCATTCCAGAGTTTGCTGAAAGAAGCCGAAGAGGAATTCGGATTGGATCAACCCAGGGGTGGTCTCAGAGTACCATGCAAAGAAGAAGCGTTTCTTAGACTCACATCTCAACTCAATTGTTCATTCTGTTGACTCACTTTTTTTTAGCTTAGCGTAGTAACTCACCTTAATATATATATGTAATAGTAATATATATTCTTCAAAACTCAAAACCAATCAATGGCCAAATTAATTAACATAATTTATAACTCTTTTTTTCTTTTTTATATGTAAAAGCATAATCAGTTAATTGGTAGTTACTTTAGTTAGTATAATTGTAACACTATAATTGGCTAGCTAATGGGGGGATGATTATGGATGTACAACGAGCTGGAAAAAATAACTTGGACTCGGCTGGCTCGTTTAAAACATCTAACTGTTCGAACCTATCTTTTTAATTTACCTATAAATCGTTTGTATGTTTTTTTTAAACGATCTTATGACTCGTTTAGCTTGTTTTTTTAAAATTGTCTAATTAAAATGGAACACATAGTTAAAACTTCAAATAACTCAAATTCAGTATCTTGTTTGGACAAAAAAACAACAACTATCAAACATTCACAGTTTCACATTTCGTCCAATTTTAATTATTCAAAAACGTTCTTCATATTGTCAAAAACGTTAGTTTTTTTGTCTTATGTTGGCTATTAATCTTCTTCTTCTTCTTCTTCTGTCCGTCATTTATTGTCTAAGATCTTAATCCTTCTTCATTCTGTTTTTTCAAATCTGTCTAAGATCTTAATTTTTTCCTTTTTATTTGGGGGTTCTAAGAGCTGTCTATCATCTTAATCCGCCATTCCGTTTCTTGTTTTTTTCTTTCTAAGACCTGTCTAGAATATTAATCCGCCATTATGTTTCTTTTTATTTTCTGTTTTTTTCTTCTTGTAAGAGCTGTTTTTTCCTTCTTCTAAGGATAGTTATAATAGATACGGGGTGTCATGTATTATAAATGAGATGATTTAATGAGTTGTGATAAGACAAGTGCGATGTATATATACAAAGAAAAAATATATAAGACAAGTGCGATGCCGTTGAAATTTCATCGTGAGTTTCTCGATGACCCTCTATGTTGTTCCCTATCGACGACCAATTTCATTGACTTAATGACTCCCCTGTATCTACCATCCCCGGAACGAAAATATCTACCAACGTCGGTCATGCGGAATTGCAATCGCACCCGCCGATTGCAGTTCCGTCGGAACGCCCGCCGGTCACGTGGAACCCATCCGCGAACCCACATCGCGGAACACCCGCCGGTAATCGCAGAATCCACATCACGGAACACACATTGCGGAACCCATCGCGGAACACCCATCGGTCATCGCGGAATCCACATCACGGAACACACATCACAGAACCCATCGCGGAACACCCGTCGGTCATCGTGGAACTCGATTACAGTTCCGTCGGAACTGCAATCACACCGCGGAACTCGCGATTGCAGTTCGCTCGGAACTGCATCTCCGCGATGGTAATTCGCCCCGGACACATCGGACACACGCAACGGACGGTCGAGCCTTGCGTAGGGATTGGACGGTCGGATTGAGTGTCCGTCGGGGGTACCTTACCGGACGAGTACCGTCCCAGAATCGCGCCGTATATTTATATACACCCAGTATCAGGCACGACACTCAGTTCCGACCATCGTCGTGCAGTAGATGTCTTGGAAATTCGATCCGACCGTCCAATTCCGGAAATGTGGTTCCCAACTTGAATTTGTCGCATGCGTATGTGATGGCTCACATCCATTTGGCTACGCGCTGCCTATCCATATAGTGTGATGGGTTGTCCTCGCACGAAAACGTTGTAGCACCTTACTCTCGCACGGAAACGTTGTGATGGGTTATCTTCGTACAGAAGTCGGAAGCCCAACATGGAACTCGGAACCGTGAATCGCGAGTTGAGACGTCAAATTTAAGCCGGGAACTGACGAGGTCCAATTCCGGTTATGCCAGTTCCGCGAATCGCGAGGATGGAATCGCGGTTTGTGGGACTCCGCGATATCGGAATCGCGGAATCACGATTCGTGGGTGATACTCGCGATTCCGACATAGGACCTCGTCAAATCGGACCACACGGAATCGTGGTTCCGACATCACGGAACTTTGTGAGGTTGAAATCCGCCGTGACGGAACCGCGCGTAGACGTGCGCATGAACTGTGAGTTCTCTGACATGGAGGACGAACGGTGGAGGATCGCCTAGGTAGTCGACGGTCGGATGTGGTGTCCACATGCACGTACCGCACTGAACGAGTACCATTCCAAAAATGCGTCATATATATATATATATATATCGCGATGGAATCGCAGTTCCATTTCGCGATTTCCATTCCACGGATGCGGCTCCGATCACTGCATGGTCGCCTGCGAGTACATCTATTGTACGCGGCATGGTGACAACGACGGAAACTGTACCCGACTTTCATGATTCAGACCGACGGAGGAGAAAGACCAAGAAAAATGGACGGCAGGATTAAGCATCCGCAGGAAATCGCAGCAATCGGGAACCTCATGGAAAATGGGTCCTAGATGAGGTTCCTTGATGCTGCGGTTTCCTACGGATGAGTCATCCAGCCGTCCGTTTTTCTTGTTCATTCTCCGCCGTCGGTCTGAATTAGCATTTTCGGGTACATTTTGAGGCTTGTCACCATGCCGGAGGCGACCATGCCTGGAATTGTGCGATTGGGTACACCGGGAACTGGAATCGGACGATCGGGTACGACGGGAACTAGAATCGCACGATCGGAGGAGGAACTGGAATCCCGATGTCGGAACCCCGGTTCCATTCCGCGGACGGAACCGCGATTCCGTCGTCTGCGGAATCGCGATTTCTATTCCGCGAACAGAATCGCGGTTCCGGAGTTCCATCGTTCGCGGAGTTCCATCGTCCACGGAATCACGAAGACGGAACCGCGATTCCGTCGTCCGCGGAATCACACATGTGTGCACTGTTTGCATTGGGTTTTCGAATGTCCGATGCGGAGGCCATACCTGCCACTATTTGGCATGTGGATCCACGTCCGGAATTCTTCCATGACATTCCTCCCCCCACGTAGATGCGGTACTCAACGTCGGCCATAGGATTTCGATTCTGCTTCATCCGAACACCCATCCTCAGCGGGTAGGTGCTGCGGTTGTCCTCAGGGAATGGGGGGTGTATAAATATATATAGAACAAAGATCCTAAAGGCTCCTCTTAAATGAGCTCAAAGAAGCTCTGCCATCCTGACCGTCTGATTTTTGTGGATGAATGATGACCGTTCGTGAGATAAATTGTATTAGTAGATATAGTTTTTTGAGATGAAAAGGTTGTTTTGTAATTTTAGTGCAAAAATTGTGGTTAACAACTGAGGTGACAACTGTCACTCTATGTCAGTCACTCTGGGGAAAATAATCGTCGGAGAGAAAGAAAAACGGAGGAGAGATCGGGTAATTCGGCAGGCACTGTTTAGGGACAACGTATTGGTGACTAATAAAAATGGTAATCCGACATGCCCTGTATTGGACACAACAGGTTCTGTATTTACGGAACGACATGTTGAAAAAAATTAAAGTCTGTCTCGAGAAGACTTCTGGTAATACGATAAGTAGGGTTAGGGAACAACAATGTAATGATTCACGGAGAGACATGTTTGTTAATGAACATGTCTGTCAATCGCAATAGAAAAACACCATGTAAGGGTATTGGTCAGTATTATTTGAAGAACAACGACGATATGGAATTCTCGTACTACAGTATGAGAAGTTTCGAAAAGGCGGTTAGAAGGATGTAAGAGACACAAGTCTGTCAACGAATTAAGGAACATCAGTTTAAAGCGGTGGATGGGTTCAGTCAGCAGCGTGGTGTGGTTCAGCAGCAAAGTAAACCCACTCTTGAAATTTTGGAAGAAATTATGAAAGAAATTTTTCCATAACGTACAATTGCTGAAAAGTAAAAAAAGAACGTAGTAGGTAGGTAAAGCAAGTGCAAACTACATGGGGATGTGTGTTGGATAAGTTTTAAAAAACATTAATTTTTTTGAAAAAGGAACAACGGCTGAGATGAATTAGAAGAAGATCGAACGGCTCACATAAACGCTCACCCTATGATGAGCTCATTGTGTAAAGAGTGTGATATATTCAATTTACGGGGGAAGTGCGTAGGTTCTATCGATTATAATGATGGAAATATGATAACCGACTCTATCGGAATCAGATTTTTCCTCCCCTTGCGACGTTGTCCTTCGTCTCTTATTTATACTTTTCTCTTTTTGCAGTTCTTCTAACCCGGTTTGTTTGGGTGACCTTTTTCGGTGGACGATCGATACGTGTTTCTTTCTGTTTATGATACCGTGACACAATTGGTGGGCGGGTTGTTTTGGAGCGATTTGGGCTGTCTGTGTGGTTTGGCTCTATATAAAGATTCATACATCAATAATATAGAAATGACCTAATTCTCTAAACTGATAGAACTAGGTTCATGCTGGTTCAGTTAGTTATCAAAATTTGTTTCACTAATTTCTGTTGTTTGTTTGATTTAATTTAATGCAAGAACATTATCAAAAAAGTTAAAAATTAGAAATCACACATCATCATTTTTGAGGTGTGTGTAACAGTAGATCTTCCCCCAACAAGATGCAGCAAGTGCCATTTTTTGTTGGGTTGTCTGAGTTATCTTGTAACGATCGATTGTGATGCATGGCCACCTGTTGATTGGCGGCACTGATTGAAGTTTGTTGAAAATTTCCATGGAAGAAGTGACACAGTGGTCCTAGCTAGCTTCCGTGTTTAATGTTTTAATTAGTTGATGGTTTGAAAACCATGTCTCTCCCTCCTGTTTTACAGACAGTTGGAAAGGAAAGGAAAGGAAATGAAAGGAAAGAAAAGATCGAGCATGCTGCATATATACTGTGTATATAGATTATAGACACATGCACAGTACACATGATTAGGAGAATGGACAAGACCACATGAACTGCCTGCCGTAGGAGAATGGAGATGGACATAGTTGAATTTCTGATTCAACACTTATGACTTTGAACTGGGTCCCAACTCAGTAAGTTGGCAACATCAATTCCAAAATTTCCAAATTCATTGCTTTCAATTATTTATTTAGGGCAGTAAGATTAGGGGAATCTTCAATTGAAAATAAAATTGATTGAACTTACTGTTAATGTAATCACAAGATAGTTTAATAGTTATATCAGGTCCATGCTAGTTCAGTTAGTCTAGCATTGGTCCATATTGAAGATCGGAACAACATTCGTAGTGGAGGACGAAAACATGGAAGAGATGAATTAGCTAATTCCGATCATGATAAAAGATGTAAGGAAGATCAACAATAGTGGTTTCGACAAATAACCGAGATAGTAATTATGTTCTTTATTCATGCATCTATATACATTTGAGATGATTATTAATAACCAATGTAGAATATCTTAATATATATTAACATGCTAATAATATACTTAAGGCATATTGTACAAATAACCAATAGTCCATGCTCGATGACAGGTTTATACTCAATAATTTTTTAATTGTTATAACAGTTACTGCAAATCTCAATAAATAATGAGAAATAATTGATCAGTAGTGATTTCATGCATTTCAGGAAATTAAGTGCTGATTTTCTGACCAAAGCTTTGAACTACAACGAGCCAATCTTGCGAGATAATTCTCCATTGATTAGCAATAAGTTAATATAGGAAATATGTTGTAATCTCCATTTATTTAGGGATACGTCATAATTGATGGAATTCCACTAATTTAGCATTGTATATGTATTACAAATAGAAAAAGAACCTAATATAGAACAGACGAGTTCCATTCCACAATTCATCTTCATCTTCACAAATCATTCCTTCCAAAACACCAATATATTGTCGATCATATCACCGTAATCTCGTTTGATTGGTTGTTTCTCCTTCCTCTGCAAGAATGTCGACGTTTTGGCTTCGTTGGAGAAGACCTATTTTAGCATTTTCATTTGGTGTTTCAATGATCTTGATTCTAGCCATTTTTATGACAGCGAATTTAGACAAATTATTGTCCAGTAACATTGATCCACCGACCCTAGGTCCTCAAGATATCGTCACAGAGAAGAAATATTCTGAAGCCCTCTCCGTCGCATTGAAATTCTTCGACGTCCAAAAATGTATGTACGTCTGTGCCTAGCTTCTATGTTAATATTTAATACCTTAATTATCATGAATTCAATTAATATTCGATCGATATCACCCTGGATCGGTACGTCTAGCCGGGAAGCTGATGAATGATATGATCCCATGGAGAGGGGACTCGGCGCTTAGTGATGGGAAGTACGAGATGTTGGATCTCTCCAAGGGAATGTACGATGCCGGAGATCATGTAAAGTTTGGTTTTCCGATGGCCTTCACAGCGACAGTTCTGTCATGGGCGATTCTTGAATATCACCCCAATATGATTCTTATTGGCGAATTGATAAACACCAGAGACACACTTAAGTGGATCACAAATTATCTTGTTAACGCAAACCCTAGAAAGAATGTTCTCTTCGTACAGGTAATATATATAAATATATAATTATCTATTGATAAATCATGTGTTGTTGATTATTGATTTTTAATTCCCAATAGGTGGGAGATCCAAAAATAGACCACAAATGTTGGGAAAGACCAGAAGAAATGACAGAGGAAAGACCTCTTCTCCAAATCAACCAAACGTTTCCTGGCACAGAAGTTGCGGCAGAAACAGCCGCAGCTCTGGCAGCTGCATCCATCGTGTTCAGGCGTGGAGATCCATCATATTCTACTCTCCTCCTCAAACATTCAGAGTCTTTGTTCAGTTTCGCCGATGAATTCAAAGGATCTTACAGCATTAATATACCTCAAGTTCAGCCGTACTACAATTCTAGTGGTTACACAGACGAACTTCTATGGGCGGCCGTCTGGCTCTATCATGCTACTGGAAAAGACTCCTACCTACAATATGTCACTGTTAAACATAGAAAATCTTTTGCCGACTGGGGGAGGTCAACATGGTTCAGCTGGGACGACAAACTCGCCGGTACTCAAGTAAAGTTTGATCTAACTATTCTATATATATAATCCCATAGACTATGGATAAATAATAAATATATATATGCATTAGACTTGATGATTTCAATCTTCACAGGTCCTTTTGTCTCGAACAAGCTTCCTTGACGAAGACGGAGTGTACACCATAGAAGAAACCGAAGGTCTGCAAAAGTACAGAGAATCAGCAGAATTGATGATATGCCAATTTTTGCCCGATTCTCCAATCGCCTCCGACAGCAGAACCAAAGGTACGTAAATCGACTTAGGCTTAGGATTTGGCTGTGACGAAATGAAATATTATAAGTAAATTAAACGAATTTCAGAAGGGTTGTTGTGGATACAAGAGAATGGTTCCCTCCAACACTCGGTTTCTGCATCATTCATTACCCTGCTCTTCAGCGACTATATGAAAACTTCGAAAACAGATTCCATCAAATGCCACGACAAGGATTTCACGTCGAAAGACATTCGTCGATTCGCCAAATCGCAAGCCGATTACATACTCGGAAACAATCCAATGCAGCTCAGTTATCTTGTTGGGTATACAGAGGATTATCCTAAACAGGTGCACCATAGAGGAGCTTCCATACCTGCAGAGGTCGAAACAGGTTGCAAGGGCTACAAATGGTTCACTTCTGAAGAACCTAACCCCAATGTTGCTGTGGGTGCACTTGTTGGCGGACCTTTTAAAAATGACTCCTATATTGATTTCCGAAATAACTCCATGCAAGCCGAACCCAAGACATACAACACGGCTGCACTCGTTGGTCTTCTTTCTGGCTTGGTTCACCCCCTTTCGGCCACGCCTGGTTTTTAGTCATATGTTGTTTAATTAGACATGTAATCTGGTTTCATTATTGCTTCGTAAATTTTTTTTTGAGACAATTGTATGTAGTTATGTAGAGATAAACGTACTATTTTATATATTCATGAGAGATAATCCATCGTTGATTTCTGATTTTTCATGCACGTACAACCATCCATTTATTCATTTTAATTGTCGTTCACATACTGTTTTCTTAACATCAATGTAAGTTACATGTTTATCAAGTTCTTATATGCGTTGGTTTTTTGTAGTGAATGATCCCTTAAATCGATTAAAATTATTTGACATCTATTTAAGGACTCAACCCCAATGATCACCTATACGGGCCGGGCCGAGCCGGGATATTCTGTCAATTATAAATTTATAATAGTTAAATACTTTAATAATTAAAAACATTACAAATAGTCAAAAAAAAATTAAAACATCCACCATTCTATCTTATGTTTAGTTGTTTACCATCTTTATAAAATTAAAAATAATAATTAACATTTTTACAATTTTTAAATAACATAAATAGTGTTACATAGAAATGAAAAAATAATTTAATTACTATCGCAATGACAGTGCATAGTTCGATAGTATTAGTGTATAGTCCGACATTGCATGATTCAATAGTGCATAGTCCGACATTGCATAGTTTGATAGTGCAGAGCTCCAAAACGTTAGGGATTAGATAGTTAGTGGAAGATTCGATGGTTGAGAAAATGGTAAAAGGAGGAAGGAAGAGGAGAAGAAGAAGGTTGAAGAAGAAGATATGATGTGGTGACAGAAAATGGTAAAGTGTGTAATGACAGTGCATAGTTCGATAGTGTATAGTCCGACATTGTATAATTCGATAGTACATAGTCCGACATTGCATATTTCGATAGTGTATAGTTCCAAAACGTTAGGGATTAGATGGTTAGAGGAAGATACGATGGTTGAGAAAATGGTGAAAGGAGGAAGGAAGAGGAGAAGAAGAAGGTTGAGAAAGAAAATATGATGTGGTGAGAGAAAATGGTAAAGTAATGAAAAAAATGAAAAGTAAAATAAACATGGGATAAAAGAATGTAGTGAGAGAAAAATCACATAAAAAATACTACATATATGGGGATTATCACCCTTATATAAATTAAATATAAAATAAAAAGATCACCCTTAAATCAAGATGTAATGGTCTAGATCTAAAGTTTTCAAATAATTCTCACATATTAGGTTTTCATTAGAAGCTGGCTCTAATATAATATGATGATTGTAAAAAAATTCTTTTTTTTTCAATAAAAAATGATTCAACTATTTGCAATCGTCGAATGATATGAACGACTTGAGCGACTAAGTCGGATTCAACGTAGTTTTTACAAAAACATAAATTATTATTGTCGTGTTTTTGTTTGTTTCCGTTGTGGAGTCAACGGTCATCATTTTCACGATTGTTCTAAAATATAATCGAAAAATCCTCAAACAATAAAAACTAGTCAAATTTTAGTGTTAGGATATGAAACAAGAGTGTTGAATGATTATAGAGACACATATTCATTCAAAATTGAATACAACTCTCCTCACGACGATTTCGAAGATTTGTTGTGTATGATAATAAACAATGTAAATTATAATAGAAAAAATGTTTGGTTGTTGTATCAGACTAAAATCCCGCATACGGGTGTTTAGGTATGTATTTGAATTAACTAATTTTATTTTAAAATTGTAATATTTTAGATTATGTTTACTTTTTTCGTTTTCGCCTGTGTTATCGCACCGTTTCTGACATTAACGATGGTTACATCCGGTCGTGACTTTGAAAGTGGTGGTTTGTATTTTTTAAAATTATAATATTATCATTTTATTAAATATTAAATATGTAAATTAGATGTACACCATCCATATCTAATATTCCTCCGAAGAAAAAGAGTCGTAGTTGCACGAAAGACCACCCCCATAACCATCTAGAATCAGGTACAAAATGGGAAGTTATGTTCGATGATACAAACCAAGCGA
Organism: Zostera marina; assembly: GCA_001185155.1. Taxonomy (NCBI): domain Eukaryota; kingdom Viridiplantae; phylum Streptophyta; class Magnoliopsida; order Alismatales; family Zosteraceae; genus Zostera; species Zostera marina. The sequence goes on along the minus strand of LFYR01001099.1, from coordinate 353,191 downwards.
TAGACGAAATAGCAAAGAAATTGATTATACGGATGGGTCATTTAGCAAAAGACAATCACTATTTCCGTACACATTGAGTGACGTCATCAACCTAAACAGAATTTTCGAGACGCGTTGAAAATATTAACTGTAAGAATATATATACACGTGCTCATTTAAATATTTATTAATTTTTCAAAACTCATAAGTTTTGAATATATAGGATGAATATGATTTGAGTGAAAGTTAAGCGGTACAAACTTATATCAATCATAAGTTAAACAAACTTTGGAAAAACAATCATAATTCTTTGATAAAACAATATGGCTGAGATCCAAATATGAGTGAAGAAGAAATTTTAGCAATTCTTCCGTCTCATGTCAGCAAATCTCAATTTTTGAATAAATTGAGACAAGTAAGATCGGAAAAATGAAAGGTATAAGGATATATTTATTTGATATTAATAAATTTTTAAGTTATTTGATGCAACCTATTTAATTATCACCACCCTCTTCCGAAACAACCTTGTCCTCAAGGTTTAAAAAAGGAAACCTGTTCGCGATATCCACAACTGACTCCCAAGATGAGTCTTCAGGTAAGGCGCCGTTCCATAGAATTAATACCTGCTTTACCTTTTTCTTTCCTTGCCATATAACCCTGTTATCCAGTATTGCAATTGGGTAAGAAATGGATTGATTGTTGATTGCTACTATTGGATCTTCCTTGGACAGATTTTTCGGAATTGGACCACAGAAAGCCTTCAATCTGGAAACGTGGAAGGTGTTATGTATCTTGCTTCCTTCAGGGAGTTTCAATCTGTAAGCAGCCTTGTTTATTACCTTTTCAATCTCATAAGGACCAAAGTACTTTTGACATAATTTGTTGTGAGTTCTGTTGGCCACTGAATTTTGCCTATATGGCTGCAATTTAACCAGAACCAAGGCTCCTACTTCAAATATAATTTCAGATCTCTTTTTATCGGCTTGGGACTTCATTCTTGCCTGAGCTTTTAGTAGATTTCTCTTCATAATTTCTAGTGTTTCTTCTCTCAAATTTAACATCATATCTACTGATTCCACTTGTGACTCTCCTTCAATATAATGAGGTAATTCACCAGCCTCTTTGCCATAAACAACCTTGAATGGTGACATTCCAAGAGATGAGTGATATCCGGAGTTATACCACAGTTCTGCCCAAGGCAGCAACCTTAACCATTGCTTGGGGTCATCATGACAGTATGACCTTAGGTACATTTTCAGAGTTCTATTTACCACTTCTGTCTGGCCATCAGTTTCTGGATGGTAGGCTGAAGAGTAGGATAGTTTAGTTCCACTTAGTTTGTGCAATTCCTTCCAAAATTTGGAAGTGAAAATTCTATCCCTATTTGATACAATTGAGGTGGGTATCCCATGAAGTTTAATAATATCCCTCAGAAACACCTCTGCTACTTTGACAGCATTGAAATTTGTAGGTAGTGCACTGAAGTGAGCATACTTGGATAAACGATCCACTACCACCATTATTACAGTTTTTCCTTCTTTTTTTGGTAAATCAGTTATGAAGTCTATGCTTACATCTTTCCATGTGGTAGATGGTATAGGTAGAGGCATGAGTAAGCCAGATGGTTTCTGGTTGGAAGGTTTCATCTTCTGACAGATTATGCAATTTTTTACATAATTATATATATCCAGTCCCATTTTAGGCCAATAGAATAGCTTGCATATTCTCTTCTTAGTCTTCATTACACCAGCATGCATTCCTGCTAATAAGTTGTGAAATTCTCCCAGGATCTTGGAAATAAGTGTTGAATCCTGTTTTATATAATATCTGCCCTTAAAAAAAAAAAATCCTGATTTCACCTTATACCCATTAAAATCCTGGCCTTCCTCTATAGAGGTGTTAATAATACTCTGTACCTTGGGATCTTCTTCATTTTCTTTCTTAATTTCTTCTAGCAAGTCATTTATAGAAATGGAGAATGATAATAAGGACTCTGGTTTCCCTTCAGCTCCACTAGAGAATATAATTTCTTCACTCTCTCCTTCCTCAAACGATCTGGATAGAGCATCGGCCACGATGTTTTCCTTGCCTGGCTTATACAGTATGCTAAAATCAAATCCCAACAATTTTACCAAAAACATTTGCTGCTCAGGTGTCTGAATCACTTGAGTTAGGAGGTTTTTCAGACTTCTATGATCAGTTTTAATCAGGAAATGAGATCCCAATAGGTAGTGTCTCCACTTGGCTACTGCATGTGTTATAGCATACATTTCCTTCACGTAGATTGCTGCTGAACTGAGTTTACCCGTTATTTTTCTGCAGAAAAATGATATAGGGTGCTTATTCTGAATTAATACTGCCCCTACCCCATTGTTGCAAGCATCTGTCTCAACAATAAACTGTTGACTAAAGTCAGGGTACCTCAGTACTGAAGCTGATACCATGGCAGTTTTTAATTTCTCAAAGCTATCTTGGGCTATGTCACCCCATTTAAAAGAGTCTTTCTTCAACAAATCTGTCATAAGAGCAGCTATCTGAGCATAGCTCTTAATGAACCTCCTATAGTAGCCAGTCAGCCCCTAGAATCCCCTTAGCATTTTAAGGTTCTTTGGAATTGGCCATTCCACCATTGCTGTTATCTTTTCAGGGTCAGGATGTACCCCATCAGATTTAATAATGTGTCCCAAGAAACCCATAGATTCTTTCCCAAATGAACATTTGGACCGCTTTGCTAGTAGTCTGTTTTCCCTCAGAGTTTCAAATACTTTCTGTAAATATGTGAGATGGTCCTGTAATGATGAGCTGAATACTAATATGTCATCAAAAAATATAATAACAAACTTTCTTAAATATTTCTCAAAAACTGAGTTCATAACTGATTGGAAGGTTGTTGGTGCATTTGTGAGCCCAAATGGCATCACTAAGAATTCAAAATGCCCCTGGTGTGTCCTGAATGCTCTCCTTTTAGTGTGTGGTGGGTGCACTCTGATCTAGTGGAATCCAGATCTTAGATCTAATTTTGAAAAAAAATTAGATCCCTTAAGTTCCCCTAAAAGCTCATCCACAGTAGGAATAGGGAACTTATCTTTGATAGTTAGAGCATTTAAAGCCCTATAGTCCACACACAATCTATAACCCCCATCCTTCTTTTTTACTAATAATGTTGGGGATGAGTATGGACTGTTGCTAGGCTTGATGATCTCCTGATTTAGCATTTCTGCCACTAATCTTTCAATTTCTGATTTCTGGAATTGTGGGTACCTATAAGGTCTCACATTGACAAGGTTTGCATTACAATCCAGGTGTATAAAATGATCTCTGTCTCTTTGGGGTGGCAACCCTGTTGGAGACTCAAAAATGTCATTATATTCTTGCACTATTTTAGTAACTTCTTGGCTGTTTGAATTCATCATGGGAACTTTTTCATTTTCTTCTACCTTCTCCATGTAGCATAAGTATGCTTCTTGTGTTGATGCAATAAGACATTTTAATTGTCCCACAGACAAAGGGTCCTCAGAAACCCATGGACATCCTTGCCAAATAATCTGTTTTTCATTTTTGTGAAAGGATATATTAAGTTCATCAAAATTAAAAGTGACTGGTCCCAATGTTTTTAATCCTTGGATCCCAATAACTACATTGGCTCCTTCCATCTGAAGTAAGAAAATATCCATCTTCACAATTGTATTCTGAATTTTTATCTCTACCTCTTTGCAAACTGCCTCACAAATTAGTTTCCCACTTCCAGTAGACACTTTAAATGGAACAATGACATGAGATACTACCTTTAGTGTTGTAGCTACCTCTGTTTGCATGAAGTTATGTGCAAAACCTGTGTCTAGCAGCACACTAACACACTGACTCTTTATAAAGCCATCTAGTCTGATTGTTGCAGCATTGATATGTCCTTCAAACACGTGATAACAGATTTCTTTCTCTTCAGTGCTAATATTTTCAGGCTCTTCCTCAACCATCTCTTCTTCATCTACCATCTCCCAAAAACAAGACTCATCAGTTGATAATCTGAAAAAAATTCCTTTGCATTTATAGCCGGGAATAAATTTGTCATCGCAGTTAAAACACAACCCTTTAGCTGTCCTCTCCTTTCTCTCCTCAGGAGATAGTCTTTTAAATACAGGTGCTGGTATGGCAGTATCCTTTGTGTTTTCTCCAGTCTGATCATTTTTGGGTGTGAATGATGTAGTCTTGGGTATGAATGGTTTGGTGTAAAAAGGCTTGTTGTTCCCTTTAAAGCCTGATTTTCTGGCTTCAAACATGAGTGATAGCTCAAATGCCTCATGTATGTCAGATGGTTTGCCTCTCATCACATCCATCTGAATTTCTTCTTTGAGACCCGAGATGTACATTTCTAGAATAAAATGCTCAAGCAGCCCTAGTACCCTTGTGCACAGCTCTTCAAATAAAGTTTGATATTCAGCCACTGTTCCTTCTTGACACAGCTTGCTTAACTTGCCACCTGGTAGTGAGTAATGCCAGGTTGTGAATTTTCTAATAACTGTATCTACAAAATTCTTCCATGATGATAACATATTGCTTGCTTCAAGCCAAGCGAACCATTTTTTTGCTATACCATCTAGGTGAAATGAAACAATAGGAAGTTTCTGATCTTCTGGGATTTTATTAAATATAAAATACCTTCTTACTAAGAATAGCCATCCTTCTACATCTTTGCCATCAAACCTTGGCATGTTGACCTTTATATGCTTGGTAGGAGAGTAAGAGTCAGTATTCATGATACTGCTGGCATAATCGGGATTGTCTAGGTCCACTACTAACTGGTAGAATGGATTTTGGGATTTTGTTTTATTTTCTGTTTTTTCCTCATTTTCATAGCAGCTCTTGTTGATATTCTGATATGGGGGTCTCCCTTTAATTGTAGCACAGATTTCACCAATCTGCCTTCCTAATTCCAGAAAATTATTGTTGACATTGTTTCTGAATTCATTCATTTCTTTGATTTGAGACATTTGTAATGTTTGTAATCTTTGAAAATCTGAATTTGTTGTTAAATCCAAAGTAGTCATCCTGAAAATAAGATATCAAATATTGAAAGCACCAGTGATAAGGTTCTAAACCTTTCAATTAATCGAAACAACTTGACCTGAGGGTCGAAGATGCCTTAGATCTAAGATCAAAGATCCTAGGTGTCCAAGGCTCACACTGCGGGAGAAATTCCCTGATATTGAGTCTCAGCCCTGATTGATTAATGTTGTTAAGCCAATCAACAAAGTGCTCAATGCGGCTTGATGTTGAAGTAGATCCGGCAACGATGTCGACAGAGATGCCTGATGGAGGGTTTTTGCGTTGTGAAATTGAGAGGAGGCGGAATATTCTGGTTCAATTTTCGATATTGATTTCCCCAATCATTACAGCATTTATACTACTGACCTATTACAACTTTTAATTAAACTTAAGGTCTGTTCTGCAATTTATTTAAATTTAACTTTCTACTTGCTGGACTAATTCACAGCATCTCAGCCCACAACGTAATCCGAAAGATGGCTCGGCCTCTTTCGTATGCGGTCCGATTTCTTCACACCAACTTGAGTCTGACCGGGTTCGTGGGAGTTAAACTGCTCCAGACCGTCGTCCTCCCCCAATTCGGTTCCAGTTAGGGATTTAGCGTCCCCTGCTTTGATCTTCCTCTGAACATCATTGGATATCATCTCATAAGTAATACCCATCGTATCAATGTGCTGCCAGATCGATTGTTGTCATCCTGTAAAGTGAGTTTCAAAAAAAAAAAAGTTGAAAGCACCAAATGATGCAACCTATTTAATTAGGAAGCAAAATGGGGAGATAGACCTGATGTTACGAGGTGCTTCGGATCCCTGATCGTAGATCAAGAATATCCTAAGCTCAGACTTCAGAGATATACTCCTGAAATCAAGATTGAGTTCTTCCGGTGATTAGCTGTTAAGCTGACCGGTAGAATGCTTGATACGGCGAGATCAGTGGGCTGATCGGATGGAGAGCGGCGGTGTCGGTAGGGTGATCGGAGGTGAACTCGACCTAGGTCGGAAGGGAGGCCGTTGCTGGTGATTTGACAGCAAAACGGTTTCTTAATTGATTTCTTAATTGATTCCCTAAATCATTCATTACAGTCCTTTATACTATAGGACGAAATTAAAATAAAATAAAAACTTAAGGTCTTTCAGCAAATAACCCCTTTAACCATTTAAAAGATTAATTCAGCTAATGGGCTGAGTCCATCACGAAATCTTTAGTCTAGCCTGGTGCCCTTCTCTCTCGAGCCGGTCTAGAGCTGGTTAGACCCGGTTCTTCCCCAAACGGCCCCAGACCTCCGCCATCTCCAATTTCAGAAATTAGGTCGTCGGACCTCTGCTCCTCCTCACGTCGGCGACGCTCCAGCAACTCCTTCGTTAAATCACCTATCTCCAGCAATGACGTATCATTATTATTTCTTATTTTTTAAATTTTCAGAAATTTTTCGAGATAAGCCACAAACTGAATCAAATTTACGATTTGATGAATTTACCCGTTGATTTCTCGATTCTGGCTTGAAAATTGACAACAATTTCTTTGACTTTTGATTTATTTCTCATCGGGAAAAACCAACTTAACTTTGAGTAATCATCGACTAATGGTAAATAGTATCTTGAACCATCCAACGCAGACTGAGGTGTCGGACCCCAAACATCTATATAGATTAATTCTAGTGGAGAGGAAGAGATTTTGTGTGTTGAGAAGTATGGTAATCTGTGTGCTTTCGAAATCATACAGTCTTTGCAAGAATTAAATTTTCTATTTCACACTGGTAAATCATACAGACTGACCAATTTTCTTGTTTTATTTTCACAAACATGACTAAACCGGCGATGCCAAACTTCAAGCGGTACTCGTTCACACAGATTTACCACCGGAGCCCTGTTTCCTTCTTCTTCCTTTAGGTCCAGTTCATAGAGCTCGTTCCTTGCTTTCCCGACTACAACTACCTCACTTGTCCTCCGGTCCTTTACAGAAACACTTTTGTCATCAAATTGGAATTAAATATTGTTATCATTGCGTAGTTTATTCACAAACAATAAGCTTTTCTTTATTCCAGACGCGTGCAAGATATGACTAAGATGAATGGATCGGGATCCAATTCGAAAATCGGAAGATCCAGTGCGAAAAATAGGCAAAACTTTACCTGCCATTAGCTATTGTGACCGATTTTGCAGCTGGTGTCGCGTCTGCTACCTGAAGATTTCCAAGATCGGTTGTAACATGATTGAAGGCCCTTGTATTCGGGTACCAAACCACATTGGCACTTGAATTCGTGTTCGACGACCTAGATCCCTTGAAGCGATTCCTAGATTTTGACTGTTGCGCCAGGAAGCGTTGTTCATTGTGCCGATTGAAGCACGCGATGGCCGAATGTCCCCTCTTGGAACAGATTTGACATGTGATAACCGCGGCCACACTTGCGCCATTCGTTGCTTCAGAACGTTGCACAGCATTCGCAGTCGAGATGCGTGTATCGACGGTGCGTTGAAGACGTGCCTCATACGACCGGAGAAGACCAAGAAAAGAAGAGAAACTTATTTCATCCATCCTAGCCGTTTGAGCAGTTACAAAAGGATCGTATTGTGCATCAAGGCCATTTAGAGCTATTAACGAGAGTTCGATCACCTTCATCAATTGAAACACCGGCCTCCCGAAGCTCTTCGGCCATAGTGGTTAACTTTGCCACATATTCGTCAATGGAGAGATCATCCTTGCGAAGATTTTGTAGCTGATTTTTCAGGTAGAGAATCTGTGACCTTGATCTTGTATTGAAGATTTCTTCCAAGACAACCCAGGCATCCCTGGACGTTCTGTACCCAGTCACCTGCGGCAGTACCGACGCAGAGATCGTCGAAAACAACCATGACAGCAGTAGCTGGTCTTGTTGTGCCAAGGACGGGTCCGATTCCGTCACCGCTTCCTCAATGAACCAGAGGAGTTCATAACCTCGATGGTGCGCCAGAGTCTGGGTCTTCCAGGTAAAATAGTTTGACCTATCTAAGCGCATAGTGCTAAAATGCTTAATCTTAATTAGCGTCGGTCGCGTGGACGTCATCGTCGCAATCTGAGTTGCGGAAGCCATTGCCGGAGCATTCGAGTCTCCAGTCATCGCTAAAACAAAAAAAACTTGTAGCTCGATACCATATAACGTTGACCAGAAAAGTTATCTTTATTAATCATCCAAGAGTTATATTTATAATTACATTCTGTAATTGATTTAGGCAGTAACTAACTTAGATACATTGTTAGTTAGTTACATTATTAGTTACTCTAATAATCATACTGGTTTAAAAAGATTAGCGCAACGACGTCATGAATTGGTAATTATTAATATTTTATATTTAAATTATTCAAATATTAATTAATTATGTTAATATAGAAAAAACAAAGAAGGAGTGAGGTCGAAGCTTGGTCCAGATGAGGTAGTTTGTCGTCGTGAACTTGATATGAGGGAAGCTCTGAATTGAACCAAAAGATGAGGTTCCGACGAGGGGTTCCAGCGACGTCTAAGGGCCGGTTAGTAGCGGAAATGTTGGGAGTGGAGTGGTCCTAGGATCGGACAATGCTCTGATATATACCATATTGATGATCGGAACAGCATTCGTAGTGGAGGACGAGAACATGGAAGGAAGGGATTGACTAGTTCTAACCATGATGAAGGATGTGAGAATGATCAACAATAGTGATTTCGGCAAATAACCAAGACAGTTATTATGTTCTTTATTCATGCATACTGGTGAGACATGCCTGATTACGTCAGTCACTCCCAGCATCGTCCCTCAACAAGTACTAGGGTTCCTTCGCTTTACGCCGGACCCCCGGAAGGCATCCACGGTGCGGAGCAAGTGTCTACGTCAAGTACTCAAGGCAACACCTGAGAATCGCCGACTGGGACTACCAAGTCACCGATTCCAGGGGTGAATCGCCGACTCCAAACAGGGCACTCGGGTATGGTAGACCGAGGACCTGACCACAAGGGAGTCGACGACTCCACCTCTGAATCGGCGACTCTCATACCTGAGTCGCCGATTCCCAACCGTTACTTGAGAGGGCCCACGTCATTATGACACCCTTAATTGGGCACCATAATGGAGTGAGCCCCACGCTAATGAATGGGAAAACGCCCCCAGGACCCTATAAAAGGGGTCCTTGGGGGTCCTCCACTCCTAAGTCATTCCCACTTGACAGACCCCAACCAGAGCAAACCAAGGAGCCTGAGTCGCCGACTCCCACACCTGAGTCGCCAACTCCCCTCCACTTCTGCAGGTATTTGACGTAGAGCGCGCGTCGTGAACTCCAAAGCCTCCGGCCCTCCTCGCAACCCCGCGAGCCTACTGGTAGCAGATTTCGTGCTTCGTCATATATTAGCTCTGAGATAAATCGTGCTTCGTAGCAGATTTCGGGAGCCTACTGAGATGATTTTCTGACCAAAGCTTTGAACTTCAACGAGCCAATCTTGCGAGATAATTCTCCATTGATTAGCAATAAGTTAATATAGGAAATATGTTGTAATCTCCATTTATTTAGGGATACGTCATAATTGATGGAATTCCACTAATTTAGCATTGTATATGGATTATAAATAGAAAAAGAACCTAATATAGAACAGACGAGTTCCATTCCACAATTCATCTTCATCTTCTTCACAAATCATTCCTTCCAAGACACCAATATATTGTCGATCATATCACCGTAATCTCGTTTGATTGGTTGTTTCTCCTTCCTCTACAACAATGTCGACGTTTTGGCTTCGTTGGAGAAGACCTATTATAGCATTTTCATTTGGTGTTTCAATGATCATGATTCTAGCTATTTGTATGAAGACGAGTTTAGACAAATCTTCCGGTAACATTAATCCACCGACCCTAGATCCTCAAGATATCGTCACAAAGAAGAAATATTCTGAAGCCCTCTCCGTCGCCTTGAAATTCTTCGACGTCCAAAAATGTGTGTACGTCTGTGCCTAGCTTCTATGTTAATATTTAATACCTTAATTATCATGAATTCAATTAATATTCGATCAATATAACCCTGGATCGGTACGTCTAGCTGGGAAACTGATGAATGATATGATCCCATGGAGAGGGGACTCGGCGCTTAGTGATGGGAAGTACGAGATGTTGGATCTCTCCAAGGGAATGTACGATGCCGGAGACCATGTAAAGTTTGGTTTTCCGATGGCATTCACAGCGACAGTTCTGTCATGGGCGATTCTTGAATATCACTCCAATATGATTCTTGTTGGCGAATTGATAAACACCAGAGACGCTCTTAAGTGGATCACAGATTATCTTGTTAACGCAAATCCTAGAAAGAATGTTCTCTTCGTACAGGTAATATATATAAATATATAATTATCTATTGATAAATCATGTGTTGTTGATTATTGATTTTTAATTCCCAATATAGGTGGGAGATCCAAAAATAGACCACAAATGTTGGGAAAGACCAGAAGAAATGACGGAGGAAAGACCTCTTCTCCAAATCAACCAAACGTTTCCTGGCACAGAAGTTGCGGCAGAAACAGCCGCAGCTCTGGCAGCTGCATCCATCGTGTTCAGGCGTGGAGATCCATCATATTCTACTCTCCTCCTCAAACATTCGGAGTCTTTGTTCAGTTTCGCCGATGGATTCAAAGGATCTTACAGCATTAATATACCTCAAGTTCAGCCGTACTACAATTCTAGTGGTTACACAGACGAACTTTTATGGGCGGCCGTCTGGCTCTATCATGCTACTGGAAAAGACTCCTACCTACAATATGCCACTGTTAAACATAGAAAATCTTTTGCCGACTGGGGGAGGTCAACATGGTTCAGCTGGGACGACAAACTCGCCGGTACTCAAGTAAAGTTTGATCTAACTATTCTATGTAATCCCATAGATTATATATATATAGGGAAATTATCAGGTGCAATATCACTAAATATGATAAATGCGTCGTCCTCCATCCTAGCCGTTCATCTGACATCCGACTACTTTTATTCAATCAAGAGATCCGACGGCCCACATTCGCACGTCGCAGATATCACATTTAATGATATAGCACTAAAAGTTTGCCCTATATATATGCATTAGACTTGATGATTTCGATCTTCACAGGTCCTTCTGTCTCGGACAAGCTTCCTTAACGAAGACGGAGTATACACCATAGAAGAAACCGAAGGTCTGCAAAAGTACAGAGAATCAGCAGAATTGATGGTATGCAATTTTTTGCCCGATTCTCCAATCGCCTCCGACAGCAGAACCAAAGGTACGTAAATCGACTTAGGCTTAGGGTTTAGCTGTGACGAAATGAAATATTATAAGTAAATTAAACGAATTTCAGAAGGGTTGTTGTGGATACAAGAGAATGGTTCCCTCCAACACTCGGTTTCTGCATCATTCATTACACTGCTCTTCAGCGACTATATGAAAACTTCGAAAACAGATTCCATCAAATGCCACGACAAGTATTTCACGTCGGAAGACATTCGCCGATTCGCCAAGTCGCAAGCCGATTACATACTCGGAAATAATACAATGCAGCTCAGCTATCTTGTTGGCTATACAGAGAATTATCCTAAACAAGTGCACCATAGAGGAGCTTCCATACCTGCAGAGGTCAAAACAGGTTGCAAGGGCTACAAATGGTTCACTTCTGAAGAACCTAACCCCAATGTTGCCGTGGGTGCACTTGTTGGCGGACCTTTTAAAAATGACTCCTATATTGATTTCCGAAATAACTCCATGCAAGCCGAACCCAAGACATACAACACGGCTGCACTCGTTGGTCTTCTTTCTGGCTTGGTTCACCCCCTTTCGGCCACGCCTGGTTTTTAGTCATATGTTGTTTAATTAGACATGTAATCTGGTTTCATTATTGCTTCGTAAATTTTTTTTTGAGACAATTGTATGTAGTTATGTAGAGATAAACGTACTATTATATATATTCATGAGAGATAATCCATCGTTGATTTCTGATTTTTCATGCATGTACAACCGTCCATTTATTTATTTTAATTGTCGTTCACACACTGTTTACTTAACATCATTGTAAATTCACCAAGTTGAAGCTGGACAAGACGACGTCGGCGCGACAATGCTACGCTAGAGAATGTTGGAGCTGGCCGTTGAGGACAACGCAGATGAAGCCGGCTAGATCGACCGACGACCCCAATTACCAATTGCCGATCGACCCATGCTGAGAAGGGGGGACCTTGTAAGAGAATATGGTCCCGAAGTACCCGACTAACCAATTATTCACTTGATTTAGACTTAATTCGACAGACCTGTATCGTGGGTTATTTAGTCATTTCCTATGCTGTAGTAGTTTATATAAATAATGATGTTTTAAGCCCTAGCGACGTTATTTTAATCCAGAAAATGAGCTGAAGCAGCTCCCAAGACCCTCCCCTGTTCTTCACTAAAATTCACTGACCTTCCATATTAATTAACTTTAGGTTTTATTTTTTCGGTTCAACATTAATTATTTTTTAAAATTACAAATTACAACTACCAAAAAAATGATCTTTATTTCTAATGGGTTATGGCGGTTAAAAATTGCAAACCGTTACCAAATTTCCGACATTTCTCCTACTTTGAACTCGAACATCCAAATAAATTAACTTTTTGTAGCGTATTATCTACAAATTTATAATATATCTACGTAGAAGAGCTTCTTAGGAGTTTAATTTGTGTTGATCCAGGTCGGGTCTATTAATTTTACACCGGTGGGTCACCGATGAGATATCGATCAGATATGAAAACGTAGAGCACATGAGATCGAGTTAAGAGTGGCAGAATCTAAGTATGCAAATCAGACTTGAACTTTGGACCAACAACTGTGGTCCTTTTCTTGATCGAAGACCAAGAGGAAGAAGAGCTTGTGAAATTTCTCTACTTGCTACTTGCTAGACTATCCATTCTTAGAATTAACTCCTCACCACATCAAATCAATTTAACATCTTTAAAATGGAATCTGATTGACTTGAATATTTACTTAACTACATATAATCGATCTGCGTGCAATACCTGTGTTTCAATTCGTAGCTAGATGGTCATCGTCATTGTGATCATGATCGATCGAGATGGGAAGGAATAGTCATTGCGCGCAGTGGTCAAATTTAAAGAGAGAGGTCTCTCAGTCTCTCTACAACCAACCAACCAACCAGACATATCTTTCTGAGATCTCTAGCTAGTTGAAAAAAACCATACCCTCAGTCCTCAGTCCCCTCCCTCCCCACTGCGTGATTGCTATAAAGAAATACAAGTAATGGAAAGTGGTGGGAGTAGATTGCCCTGTTTTGGCACCTATGGATCTGCCCATATCAGAGACTTGGTTCTCTCTCTCTCTCTCTCTCTCTGCATGACTGCATGTTTGCATGAGGAAGAGATATATAGGGAAACATTATGATGTTCATGTAAGGAAAAGTCCAAATGAGGATTTTAATTATATGCAATGTGTTTTTCTTTATCACACACCGAAAGAAAAGTGAAGCGTTGAAGCAAACAAGATCCAACCAACCCAGTATTGCCACAATCTGGAGTTTCTGAAAATATGCAATGTTTTCTCAGCTCTCCTTCCATACAAAGTATATTATGATCATAGGCTGCAAATAAGACATTGGAAACCGGAGAGAAAAGAGATGGAGTTTTGAGTCAGATATCACAGCATGTTGGTTTGGTTGCATCATCATTCAATGTTGGATGCAGTGGTGTGGCCAACTGAACACTGACGTAGTAGCTCTTCAGATTTCAGATTTCAGAGAGAGAGATGGAATAAAAGAGGTGCAGCGATTAATTTAATCAGAAACCACAAGTCCTCACTCAATCTGGGCGCGAGATCTTTCTCTCTGCAAACTTTTTTATTGTCTTTTAATTTGGATTCTATGAATTGAAGGAGATAAAACAATTCAATTCTCTCCTGCGGTTGCAGTCTGCGCGCTTTATTAATGAAAATCTCAATTCACTTCCATGCAGGATGAATGCATGGATAGTCTGCCTCTGCTGTGGCTGTGGCTGTGGCTGTGCATATATAAAAATTTTGTTGGCTCCAAATCCAAAGCAGCCACCAAAGGTGTATATCTGGGTTGGTAATTAATTGATTATTTAATTAAAAATTCAAACCCGTGATCTATCTATCCATCTCCATTGATCTTGTTATAACAGTTGAAGATGAATCAAATCACAAATCAAACTACATTAATGGAATGTCAATGAACCCATTAATTCATTCATTCATTCCTTCATTAAATCCATCTCGATCCAAATCCAAAAACTATGCTGTATTGGAAGGTTTGAGTTTGAGTGTCACATCGATCGGTGTTGGAAGAAACACACCACATGTAATCATTTTATCTTCTGCTGCGTGTCTTTTATTTTCTACCTTCAACCTCAGCTTTCCATAACCCTTTTTGTCTCCATTCCTTTTAAAGACTTTATCTGTCAATTTCAGTCCCTCTCTCAAAGATATTCATCTGATTTCTCAATCTCATTCCCTCTCTCTCACTCAGTAGAGAGGGTCATTGCTCTTCAAATACCCCAGCTTCCAACATTCACTCCATCGACTCATCCTCTCGGCTCTCGATCGATCGATCTTCATGGAACATCATCATCAGCAGCAGTTCCATGGTGGCCAGCCGCAGCTGATGAGTGAAAATGAAGAGATGAACAACAATGGGAGCGGGGGTGGGAGTAGTAAGAGCAGTTTTCTTTGCAGACAGTCGAGCACAAGGTGGATACCCACTACTGATCAGATAAGGATACTGAAGGATCTATACTACAACAGTGGACTGAGATCCCCAAACGCCGATCAGATCCAAAGAATATCCGCCAGACTGAGGCAGTACGGAAAGATCGAGGGTAAGAATGTTTTCTACTGGTTTCAAAATCACAAAGCCCGAGAGAGGCAGAAGAAGAGACTCACCGTCGATATTGCTGCAGCGGCAACTACCAACAAATTCTCCAACAACACTAATATGTCTTCTTCTTCTTCTCCCTCAGGTGCAAATTAACCTAAATATAATATTATTGCTCATTCAATTCATTCATGTTTATGTTCACGTTCACGTACCGTCGTACCCGTTCATTTTTGTTATTTCAGGGATTTCTCCTGCTTCTCATGCAGTGTATGCAGGATTAGGGCAGATGGGGAGCAATGGCGGTGGATCAGTCGTGATGGAGAGAACTTCTTACATGGTGAGTTGGTTTACTTACGTTCATTGATGAGATGGAAGAATCATTAAGTAGATGAAAAAGCACATCCAAATCAGCTACGACATGCAGTACAAAAAGTAGTCCAGCGGCCGCTAACTGTCCTGGATCTTCCTTTTCAAATCACCAAACATACATGCATGTATTTAGCTAGCTAGCTTCCTGTAGCATTCAATTCATGTCACACACATACACGTCTCCAAATCTCCATCATATCTTTGCGACTCATTACTTCACTACGTACTGCTGCTACTGCTACTGCTACTGCTACTGCTAATTATGTCATTACTGTGGGTTGGTTGTTGCAGGAGTGTTCCTTGCCAGGTGGGATGCCGATGCCCGTACCTGAACCCAATGTGGGAGTCGGAGTGGGATGGGTGAGTGTTGAAACAGGAGCTACTACTATGCAACAATTCTACTACCATCAACAGAGACCAACCACACCCTTTCCTGCTCCTCATCATCACCACCATTACTACGACGACGGTTACTATTCCAATAATAACAAACTTCAAGCCCATCACCTACATATACGCGAGGAAAATCAACATCCAGAAGATGACGACGAAGAAGAAGAAGAAGAAGAAGAAGATGAAGAGATAGAAACACTTCCATTGTTCCCAATCCACTCACAGGAGACACAGTCTTACTTCCTGGACCAACAACATGCAATCCACAATCAAGAAAGCAATAACATGGAAACCTCTTTGGAGCTCACCCTAAACTCCTACTATGCTGCTTCCAGTAGCAGTACTCCACATGGATCAGAGCATGATTAATTCACATTGCATGCATGCTCCTCTGGCCTAGATCTCTTGATTACTTGCCGTCATAATTAACTCATCGTCAAGTGTCTGTGCATTTCGTTTCATGTTTGTTTGGTACGTCGTACTGTTGCTGTTACACTGTACTTTTCTTGAAACCATGGCACTCACTGTTTCACCATTACGTATTCTAATCGAATATTAATTAATTACATATCATGGCTTCGCTTATACCTAGCTACTACGTACGTATATCTCCATTCTCCGACTCCGACTGGGTTTCACCAGATTTGTCATTGGACTTGTTCGATCGATCGACAGCCTAGCCCAAAAACCTCGAGTAGTCCTTCACGCCGTTGAGGGGGAGACGGCATTAGCTTACTATTCCCACGATTCTCGCCATGTTCGCCGGCCATCACACTTTTTCAAATATCACCGGTATGGGTGGCCTGACCTTATATATATTTGCAAAATTACCAGCTATGTTATGTCTACTATGGTCAATAAATAGTCGCGTACTATATATTAATATCTGCATGCATGGTCTAGATTTTTCCAATACAACTGCGACCAAGACCTGATTAGAGTGGACTTACAGTCGAATTGAGAGGATATCCGATTATATTTGGGAATAACTGTTTGACGTAGATTCGATTCGATTCGATTCGATTGTGACGGAATAATTTCTCTTTATCTACATGGGCCGTTTTTATCTGGTCCATTACTGATACCAATTTATATTTTTCGAATGATAACTTCCTTTTTAAATCAGACTTTATATGGACCCTGCCAGACTAAACCCAGATATAATTGGCCTGGCCTGGCCTGACCTGGCCTGACCTGGCCCATTAAGGTTATAAGAAACTCCGATCAACATAATCGACGAGTCCGATCCATTTATAGCTGAAGAAGATGCTCTGATGAATGATGATGTAATTTCATTTCATCCAATAATGCATTAAAAAAAGCTCTAGATTTCTATTGATTAATTAACCAAAACACCGTACGTAATAATAATATTACAATATATAAATAGATAGATAGCCAGAACACCGTGATCGAAAACCGGCGATCACGATAACGATGACGGCGCACAAGAGGAAGAGACTGATCGAGGAGTCACGTTCTCTCTGACTTCTTGGGCACAGAGATAAATTAAAGAAGCTTGTTCGAATGTGATTGATTGATGTTTATATGAACAAAGTACGTTGATCGTGAGATGATGGATATCCAGCTGTACTTCAGTTGTTGTCGGAGGAGAGCCAACGGATGGCAAGTACGAGGAAGATGGGTGTGAGGAGGAGAAACCAATTCGATGGATTTCCCGAACTATTTTCATCGGAATCGGCGGAGAAGTATTTGCCGGTGCTAAGGAAGATGAAGACGAGCAGAAGAGATATAAGTACTGGGTAGGGAAGAGGTGAGAGGGAAAAAGCATCATACACCGTCACCGCGTTTTTTCTTCTTCTTCTCTCACCGCAGTATTGAGAATCCATGTCAATTAGAAAGACGGAGAAAATTGTCGATCACGAAACAAGTATATATAAGTAGCAAATCAGCATGGTTTCTTACCTGGCAATTGCCAATTAGAAAATGACTACATAATGAATTACAATTGTCTCGATCATTCGTAATAAAAATTTTACTTCTGAATTTTTAATATTATTCATCTCCAATCTGCATATATATAAAATTGGCAAATTTATGGTGCAATATCACTAAATGTGATATCTGCAACGTGCGAATGTGGCGTCGGATCTATTGATTGAATAAAAGTCGTCAATATGGGCCGGCGAATTTTCTTGTGCGCGAGTTAGAACAAAGTGTCGTGAAGAATAAAAGTCGTCGGATGTCAGAC
This sequence comes from Zostera marina, assembly GCA_001185155.1. Lineage (NCBI taxonomy): Eukaryota > Viridiplantae > Streptophyta > Magnoliopsida > Alismatales > Zosteraceae > Zostera > Zostera marina. The sequence goes on along the minus strand of LFYR01001099.1, from coordinate 335,365 downwards.
GAACGACTAAGATGGAGTCTGGAAGACGGCACATTTATCACATTTAATGATATTGCAATTGATAATTTCCTTATATAAAATTGTAAATATGTATGTAGTAAAATCTACAATAATTTAACTTAAGGAAATAAATAAAAAATTGATACTTATTAAATAAAGAAAATTAAAAAAGATTCGACGTGTCAATACGAATTGTCATCTTTGAAATACGACATGATTATATTAAAAATAAAATAGTCGTACCTACTAAGTACCGGTAATCTTTAATAAATTTATTAAAGACTAAACTAATGGATTTATACATAAACATAATTATCGATATTTTCAAAAGGCCCTTGTATTTTGTAATATACTATTTACAAAAAGTCCTATCTCTTCCTCTAACTTCTTTTTCAATTCAAATCTCCAACGTCCAAACCCTCTCAAAACCTATCTTTCTCTCCAAGACTCCAAATCTAAGGTAAGATTCCCCTCTTCTCCTAACCCCCACTCCTCCGATTCGGCGATTCCAGTTCGGCGGTTCTGGAAATCGACTAGACGATTACCCGATTCTGGCCCCAATCTGTAATTTTTTTACTATTTTTTCTTGTTTACATGTTCAGGGACAAGATCGAAGCAGCTAAAGGGATTAACTTTTTTTGTAGTTTGTTTCTCTTTTTCTTGATCAAAGTCTCAAAGGTAATATTCTCAGATTCTCTTGCATTTTTGTTTATCCTCCTCTTTTTGTTTAACGGTAATATTTTTATTTTTTTTAATATACTTCCTTGATTTTTTTTAATTTCTATTTTACTTGGTTGATTGTTACGAATTGTACAGTTGTTTCGAATCACTCTTTATTGCATTTGTAGGTAATTGTATTTTTCTTTCTATTCAATTTTATTTACTGTTACTGTTGAGTCATTGGTTTAATAATTTTAGTAAATACATTTACAGAATTACAGGTTATTGTTTTTTTTCTTTTCATTTAAATCATTCATCCCAATTCTATGTTAACTCAGATTCTCTTGCATTTTTGTTTATCCTCCTCTTTTTGTTTAACGGTAATATTTTTTTTTTAAATTTAATTCCTTGATTTTTTAATTTCTATTTTACTTGGTTGATTGTATTTGTTACGAATCTTACCGTTGTTTCGAATCACTCTTTATTGCATTTGTAGGTAATTGTATTTTTCTTTCTATTCAATTTTATTTACTGTTACTGTTGAGTCATTGGTTTAATAATTTTAGTAAATACATTTATAGGTAATTGTTTTTTCTTTTCATTTAAATCATTCATCCTAATTCTATGTTAATTCTTTTTCTTTTGTGTATCTTTGTAATTTGCAGGGATCATTGAATTTTATTTATCCTTTTTCCAATAGCTATTTCTAGGAGCTTGCCATTGTTTTAATATTGTTCTGTTATTTTTTCATATTTCAAATGATGGTTTTCGGTTTAATCTAGTTTTTCATAGTTCACTTGCAAACCTATAATTACATTTTGATGCATTTTTAAACCATTTAAAAACCAATATCAAAACACTGAATACGGTACACTGATTTGTGATTTCAAACAACACACAGAAATGATGAACGAAGGTCAAGCCCCCTCCTCATTCATCCAGAATGAGAATGTCAACGTTCTGCTTGGTATAAACCTCAGCCTATACCCTAAGTATTCTCTCGCTTTCTAATCGGAGATTTTTCTTACATACCTGAATTTAAAATGTTGCAGGAAAAGGGACAGATATTATTAATCCTTCGGTGAGTAAAAACAAAGAAAGATTTAAGGATCGGAAGGCTCTAGCTCATCTCTCAGGTGTTCCAAAACCGTTGGCCTCCCAAAGTACTGTTATCAAGAATAACAAAGAAACAATCAATAAGAAACCGCCTTTGAAAAAAGGCACTCTTTTGAGTGAAGATGATATTAAGAAGTGCCGTGAATGGGCCAGTGAAGGGATCGAGTATTGCCCATTCACTCTGAATGATGCACACAGGCTTGAAAAGAATGCATTTGACTTACGTAAAACAAATTGATCTTTTTGTTTTGTTTGATTGTTCTTTTGTTTTGTTTGATTGTTCTTTTGTTTTGTTTGATTGTTTTTTTCTATTTGCTTAATAGGTGTGAAGAATGAAGTCGATCTGGTGGTGGGTTCAATGAAAATTTGGTCTGATACTTGTTTTAATGATCTACCAAGATCACAATCAGTAAGTACTGTGGATTCTATAATGTGTTTTTTTGGTGTACAAAATGATTTTTTATAAGGTCATTTTGTTTGAGCTGTTGATATATTTATTCATTTCTAATTCAGGAAGCTCCCAAGGATATTGTTGATACTCTGGAGCTGATAATGGAACCGGAGATCACTTCCGGATGGACTAAAGAGTATTTTTTAGGTTGATATCTGAAGTTATTTTTTGCACTTATTGAACATCAATTCCACCATTATTCTTCTAACTGCTATGTTCTTTACAACTCTAGCAATGTGATACTTTTTTGAATTCATAAAGAATTTGAAACCTATAAGAATCTATGATTTTGTTGCTTTAAAAAAAATTATGGTGACTGTTGTGCTACCTAATTTTTTTTTGCAGACAAGGACGAAGATATCGATGCCTTCTTCGACACGGATGATGATTATATCTTCAACATTGATGATGATGATCACTTTGTGATGATGGCTTCTCCGACATCAACTGATATCTAAATTGCCTTTGTTCTGATTTAACCTTGTAAATAAGATAAAACACTTGTTCCTGATTTTAATGAATGTTGTTGAATATGAACAATTATCTGTTCTATCAAAACTTAATGAAGTCAAAAAAACATATTTCGTCTGTTTATAAACAATTTAAATTTAATGGTTATTGGTATCTAATCAGATGGCGTCATTGATCAGTTTTAATTCTCAAATTTTTGTCTTTTTGATAAAAAAAATCCATTTATATTCCTTTCAATTACTAGGTAGAAATGACAAACCAAAGTATGTTATGCAGAATCGTAGATGAATATTAATAGTGAATACTAACAATATTATATTAATTGGGGCAGAATTATCTGTATTTGGTACTGCTGTGCTGCATGTATTAATCTAGCTGTGTTAGGTTAATTCGTCTGATGTATATCTACGCTTTGCGATCATGATAATACATCATATTTTTTTGATAGCTTCACTCTGTCTGTCTCCACATTAATAGATTGTGTATGGGATGTAAATTTGAATTTGTGCATATTTTTAATTTGAATTGTTGGATTGGAATCATTTGAGTCTGTGTCATTACATAATATTACTGAACATGATTGAAGAGTTAAGTACCTAGCAATTATTTGAAGAAGATGCGGAAACTGAAGAAGCAGAATTTACAGAAACCTCAATTCCAGTGAGAAGTTAGCAACAGTTCCAGAACAGAACACTGATGAGCAGCAAGGACCAGATATCAAACTCACTCCCTTCGCATTTTGATATTAACAGAAGCCTCCTTATAGCATACCCCAATTGTAGCCCTGCGTGATGGCTGCCTTCTTGTAGCCTCTGGAAGCTCTTGTTTTTTTATTTCTTCAATAATAGTGGTATTCGGGTTTGGATTACCCAAACAAACAGGCTCAATTAAAGAATTACTATTCAATTCTTTTGCACCTTCCGTTTTGTGGGATGTCCTATTTGCCTTTTATTGTCATGATGAAATCACAGAAATACAGTCAGACTTCAAATAACAAAATATTTTACTAAATTCACCGACCTTTAGGTGCAAATTCTTTTCTTTAAGCATTGCTCGAGTACACTTGAGTTCATGATCAAGGAGAATGTTCTGTTTGGAGGGAACCATTCAAACTCAATGCTCATTTATTTTCCTAAATCACTATTTGCAAGCCATAACTAATTCAATGGTGTTACTAACCTTTTCTTTCCCCCTTTTCAGTTCCTGGCAAAGAAATTTAGAAAGAAATCAATTGAAAAATATATCTATAGCCTTAAATAAATAAATTATATTCTCCCAAAATAACTCTATAAATAGTCTCTCCCAATTCTCTATAAATAACATTTATAAATAATCCTTCTTTCAATTATCTCGATTCTCGCAAGCAATAATCAAAAACAAAAATTCTGTTAACTCTCAAGTAATTCATGATTTTTTTTAAATAAAACAAATTCCAGGAGTGTGTGCGGCGGCACTGCGGCTGCATACCTCTCAGAAATATGTGGTTGCATAGTCCGCATTATTTTTTATGAAAACATTGGACACAAGCTCCTAGAGGTGGATCGTAGATGCATCTGGAAAGTATGGCCCAATAAGAGTAGATTCGATCAACTTCAATAGAGAGTGGGTGACATGCATAGAAGGGGCAGCAGACAAGTTTGTTTACACTGAGGCAGATGAACTGACTCTGACATGGACGCAAGTGGAGGAAGCTTCAGATGCTGCATATCATCCGGGACCGTCTACAAGAAGTGGACAAGGCAGTGCATTTACTGATTTACATATCAGAGAGCAAAGACCACAGTTAGAGAAATGGAAATTGAAACCCAATATCAGATGGTCATGGATGACATGGAAGATAATATTAGGGGACATGCTGATAATTTTGAAGTAGGCGCTCGTTGGGATGATGATAATTAGGATAAAAGTCCTTTACGCTTTTTTGAACTATGGGGGGGGGGCTTAATGCCCTCTTCCTCAACAAAGAGTCAAGCCCACAAGCAATGAGTATGTATACATGGGTTGCTAAAATAGGAGAACAGTGAGTAGCAGTATAAGAGTTCAGACAGTGAGGAATTGGAGATTTTGAAAAATCGCCAACTTTTGGACACTAGTGCAGAGTTTTTTTTTTACCTGGAATGGAGTTGGATCTGGTGGCACTAAGCAGGTACTAGAGAGTATATGGACAAAAAAGCCCACTAAATATTCTGTTCTTCTATGGAAGCTGAGACGAGGTCAGCTGAATTCTTTTAGGATGCTCTAGTGGGGTGTGCTGGGTTTTTTTTTGATGAAGATGGAATTAAAATGAATATATAATGGATTAATGGGGGTGTGCTGGTTCATAATACTTGTAAGCTATGTGGTCAGGTGAAAGAGACCACGGATAACTGTTCATAACATGCTCTGGAGGGTTTCAGGTATCTCTTCATTAGGCAGTGGAGACATCAGAATTGGAGACTTAATAGAAGGAATCCAGCAAATTAAAAATCACTCAAACTTCTGAAGGCTGTTATGGACACTCATAGGAGCTACATCTTGGCACTTATGGCAAGAGAGAGATAGGAGATGGAGTGGAGTCCATAGTTCCGGATGCGCGCGCATATGCGCTGATGCGCCTTGGAAGATGGAGTGGAGTCATTAGGCGCATCTCCCTTAGCATGTGATTTTTTATTTTTTATTTTTTAATTTAATCTTCATCTCATTTCAGAGATTAGGGTTGTGTTTTTTTAATTAATTTGTTATTTTTTTAGGGTTTTCGAAATGGCTGAATTTAATGAAAACAATGAATTTAATGAAAACAATGAGGGTGAACCACAACCTAAACCTATATATGTAAATTATTTGTTCTATAAACGGCTAAAGACACAAGATCACCTATAGATCGTATTATGTATTTCAAGTTTGAACTAGTCTATGTGTTTTGAACTACTTTAACTATTTTGATATATTTTGTGAAGTAGATATATTTTAGGTATATAAAAAATATACGAAAAACCTTTATTTTTATATATATTTACAAAAATGTCACTGGCGCAAAGGCACGCTTTTGGCGCAAAAGCTCAAGTGCTCCAGGTGGTGGCGCATCGCGCAGAGGCGCATCCTGAACCTTGGTGGAGTCTAAGCCACAGAATGAAATCAGTAAGACAGTCTTCTCAGATGGACATAGCTGCTTTGTGATGCAGACCAGTCAGCCTTCTACTGATTTTATGCAAGCCAGAGTCATCACAGCTTGGGTTAATTGTTCCTAGAGGTTAATGTAACTGCATGGTGATTACACATTGTTAAGGACAATGTTTTCCTTATTTGTTTATAAATATTTTGGAAAACATTGTTAAGGATAACAGTACTTCTGGGCAAGATCCACCTCATTATCTAATGAAATTTTATCTTTTATAAAAAATTTAAAAAAAAATTAAAAAAATGGTTAGAAATGGCACAAAAGAGTTAAAAACAGACCGCAAGCATATGCGCGTTAGCTTTTACAAGTTGCGTGTTCTGGAACTGGAACTTTTGTAAATCCAGGTTGGAACGGTGTATGATTTCACTGGCAATCAGAATCATCAAAACCAAGAAAATAATACATCAAGTTGCAACAAACCATTGGAAAATAAAAGTATCGATTGCGCAACTATCAAACTTACTTCTTCTCACGGAGCAGCTTCAATAGGTATGCATTTTCCTAAAATACGACAGGAAACATTAGCATTTAGGAGAAATGGGTTCATAGAAGAAGAAATCGAAATAAAAAAAGTTGAAGATTTACCGCTAAAAGCTTCGAACTATCTTTGGTGTTTTCTTGGGAAACCAATGTATTATTCCCAAGCATCATATACTTTTCTTGCGCCATAGAATTCCGACGATTCTTCAGCTGATTCAAATTGGTTACATCCACAAGCTTGGGTGTTTTCGTCATCGGTCTTCCGACGTATATATGCTCTTATCGGGAGAAGAAGAAAAACCTAGTCCTACCGAATCCTTTGATTTCCACCCAACCCTTTTTGATTTCTTGATTGGAATTTGGAGGACCTCGCTGACGGAACTTTGTGATAGAGGGGACCGGAACTGTGCTGGAGCAAGGGAGGATTCTCGTCGCCGTCTTCTGCTAACGGAGGAGCCGAGCTCGCCGAAGGAGATCGCCGTCCAGAACTCTATTCGAAGTAGCCGTGCTGGAGCAAGGAGAATGCAGCCCGCCAGATTGAAGTTTAAACCTAAAGGGCTGGAGGATTTTGTTCTTGATTAGGCTCTTGATTAGGCAAGCTTAATCGGTGGAATAGTTTAGTTATTTTTATGTTACTATGTCCCTATGGAACTATTTAGTTAGCATGTTCTATTAAGTTGTACCCTATAAAAGGGAAGTACTTTTATTTCTCAATTTAATCAATCAAGTTTTAAATCAACAAAGGGGTTTAGGGTTGAAGCAACCCAATATTCAAGAAACACTATTTCTTTTAATTGTTCTTGGATCAGCCGCCCACCATTCTCTATTAGTGGTGCTTTCAACTCCTTCCGCCGGCGAGGTGCTACTTCTGTCCTGCAACTCCAAGTTCACTGCAGAAGATCATCAGAAGAAGGATTAGTATTCCTTGAAAATACTGGGGGGGGGGAAATCTCTCCAAAGCGTGTGCTGTGCTAAACAGATCCACGACAGGGACGTACCTTATTCTCTATTTACAATATTAAGCACATATTGAATAGATCTATCATTGCAGATCTAGAAGAAGAAGAAAGCAAGAGGATTTGTATTCTTAAAAAAAATACTAACCAACTCTTCAAAAGCGTGTTCTGTGCTTAACAGATCCGTTAAAGGGACGTATCTATCTACCCTAATACATTCTTGCTATCATTCTTATTCAAAAATTTGTATTTCAGATTACTAATTATTCTGAGATGGCTGAACCTGTGGAGACCCAACTCAAGAGGCTTCAAATTAAATAAGATATAGAGCTGAGAGAATGAGAAATATGGAACCTACCTTAGCAAAGATGAATGAATCTCGAATGTTGCTTAGTAATCCTGATGCTCAGATACACTTGAAGTCTGAACAGAGATCTAAATCAATCAGGACTGAAATGCCAAAATTCGACGGAGAAAATGTCCAAAGATGGATCTACAAGGCAAAGAAATATTTGAGATATCATAATATTTCGGATGAAGAAAGAATTACCGTTGCTACCTTCAATATGGAAGGTGAAGCTCTGGAGTGGCTTTTATGGGCAGATAATAATAATGCCTTGAAGTCATGGTATGATTTTCTTGATGATTTGATTAGAAGATTTGGGAATGCGGCATACGAAATACCTGCAGGTAGACTGAGCAAACTGACTCAAACGGGATTTGTAAAAGAATATCAACACAACTTTGATAGATTAGCAAACAAGGTAACTGATATTACTCCAAATACATTAAAAGAAATGTTTATGTCTGGTTTAAAATTAGAAATTCAGAAGGACGTGACTAGAGCAAGACCTGGAAATTTAGTGGAGGCTTTTGCTTTGGCCCAATTGTATGAAAGAACAGATATGTCTACGGATATTGTGAGATACTGTCCACCCTCAAGCTCTACTGAAATTATATCTCTTCCAACACAAAGCAATGTAATTAGCCCTGTCAATCGAACGAATTCGAACCGGATACCCCTGTATCCGAATTCGAATTTGATTAGTATCCGGATAATCCGAATTCGTCCGATTAGTATTCGAATTTCAAAATCCGTATTCGAATTCGAATTCGATTAAAAATATCCGAATTCGGATATCCGAATTCGATTCGAATAACATTTATAAAAAAAACCAAAAATAATATTTTATTTTATTTTGTTAAAAAAACCCTGTAATATTAAAAAAACCTGTAATATTAAAAAACACCTGTAATATTAAAAAAACCATGTAATATTAAAAAAGGGGAATAAGAAGCTGTTTTGTGCTTCAAAGAAATGAATAGTGCTTTTGGCACTATTCATTTAATATTAAAATTTGGCAATTTGGCCATTGAATAGTGCTTTGGGTGAGGTGACAACCCATGACGTCACCGGATGGACTGAGGAAGTAGATCATTGCCTCTTCTAATGTGCCTTCTTCGACTGTTATCACTGACGAGAACTGCTTACACGGGCTTCTCTGCATCTGGGTTGACACAACCTCGCCGGACTTGCTTAGGAAATACATTACTTCATTCGTATCGGTGTAGGTGAGTTCGGACTCCGGCGGTGAGACCGACGGTTTACGGGAAAGGATGACGTTTTCCCAACCTTCGTTTCTCGAATCGTAAACGTGCAAGGATAGTGAGTTGGGAATCTCACCGGAGACCATCACTAGTTTGTAATACGAAGAAGACGAAGATGAGGAAGAGGAGGAGAAAGCTTTCATGGCAATGGCATGAACAACGACGGTTTGATTTTCCGACGATTCAAACGGAGACGGAATCTCACGGCAGGCAGTGGTGACAGGATTGCAAACGACAGGATGACAATAAGAAATAAGAATGATTTTTTAGAGATTTAGGGATTAGGTTTAGGGATTTGATATTTTTATTATTTGATAAAAAATGAGATGGGTTTATTGCTAATATGGTGTAAGATATTTAATATTTATTAGAGAAGGTTAAAATTATAAAACATATAGATTACATTACAATATTATATTAGAGAAGGTTAAAATTATAAAATTATTATATATTTAATATTTATTCGAATTCGGATAATGTTAAAATTATAAAATTATTATATATTTAATATTTATTCGAATTCGGATAATTATCGAATTCGATTAGAGGTATCCGAATTCGAATTCGATTAGTGTCGGATAGTATTTTCAGTATCCGAATTCGTATCCGAATTCGATTATCCGAATTCGAATAGGCTTAAACGAATTCGAAATCGAATTCGAATTCGGATTTCGGATATCCATTGACAGGGTTAAATGTAATTCAGCCTTATATACCACCACACAAAAAACCATTGGCTCTAACCAACACATCTTTCAATAAACCTCCCAACCTGAGACAGAAGTTAACACCTGCTGAAATGAGAATAAAGAGATCAAAAAATGAATGTTTTAATTGCACAGAGAAATGGGAAAAAGGCCATAGGTGCAAAAGAAGATTATTCCTTTTATTTGCGGATGGTGGGAATTTTGCTGAATACACAGATCCTAATGAGGATGGAGAGCAGTTTGTAGATGTTGTAGAAGAAATCCGAGCTGAGCACACTCATATCAGTTATCACTCCCTACAAGGGCAGCTAAGTCCTAGGACCTTGAGGCTATCAACAAACATTAATAATTTAAGGGTATCGGTACTATTAGACTCTGGATCAACCCATAACTTCCTTCAAGAGGAAGTAGCCCGTCATTTGAGGCTCCCTATTACACCAATTCCTTCTTTCTTAGTGTCAACGGGAAGTGGTGTATTTCTCAGATGCGACAAAATGTGCAAACAAGTAAAAATGACAGTTCAAGATGTGTCTATGATGATCGATATGTTCATTTTAAATATGGAGGGAGCTATTTTAGTTTTGGGTATTCAATGGTTCAAAACTGTTGGTTATGTGCTATCAAACTATGTGGATATGAATATTGAATTTAATTGGGAAGAAAAAAAGTTAAATGGGTAGGTGAACAATTGTTATCAGATGATTCACTCTCAAAGAATGAAATGAATGCATTAGCTGCCTCTACTGTGGGAGCAATTTTCTGCAGATTTGAATATGTAGAGTCTAGTGAAGAAGAGAAAATTACAAATTCTGACCAGACTGAAATAACAGAGTATTTGGGGGAGTTTAATGATATTTTTGAGGAGCCTTCGGGGTTACCACTTCCTAGAAGTCAGCACCATAACATTACACTGGAATGTTTAACAAATCCAGTTAATGTTAGGCCATACAGACAAACTCAATTCCAGAAAGATGAAATTGAGAGAATAATTCAAGAAATGTTAGAGATGGGAGTTAGAGACTCTGTGTTGACTACAGGACCTTAAACAAAATTACAGTGAAAGACAGATTCCCTATCCCAACTGTGGATGAAATTCTAGCTGAGTTAAAGGGAGCCCAAATTTTTTCCAAACTAGATCTAAGGTCGAGCTACCATCAAATTCTAGTTAATCAAAAGGACGTGGAAAAAACTGCCTTCAGAACACACAATGGGCACTATGAATTTTTAGTGATGCCTTTTGGGCTCACTAACGCACCAGCTACATTCCAGGCTACCATGAACAGAATTTTTGCACCATTTTTGAGAAAAAAAATTTTAATTTTTTTTGATGATATATTGGTTTTCAACACATCCAAGGAAAACCACAAGAGTCACATAAACTCAGTATTATTAACGTTGAAAAAAAATCAGTTATACGCCAAACAGTCCAAGTGTCTTTTTTTCCAAAAAACACTACAATTTCTTGGGCACATTATTTCAGGGCAGGGAGTAACACCAGATCCCGAGAAGATATCTGCCATTTTAAATTGACCAGCCCCAAAATCTGTCAAAGGCTTAAGGGGATTCTTGGGAATTTTAGGATACTGCAGGAAATTTGTGAGAAATTACTCACATATTACAACCCCAATGACTGATCTTCTTAAGAAAGATAAATTCTGTTGGAATGAAGCAGCTGAGAAGAGTTTTCTAACTCTGAAGGAGACTATGACATCTACTCCAGTACTAATACATCCAGATTTTTAAAACCATTTTCCATTGAAATAGATGCATGCCAAGCACTACCAGATTACTGACTTTCAGCGACGGCCATAAACCGTCTCTAATCATCAAAAACCGTCGCTAATTGATGATTAACGACGGTTTTTGGCTGTCTCTAATCCTTCCCCGAAAGTCACGTCGCTGATTTTTTAGAGACGACCTTCATATCCGTCTCTAATTATTAGAAAAGGATTAGAGACGGTATTAGCCGTCGCTAATTAAAATATAAGATTAAAAAGGATTAGGGCCAAGCCGTCTCTTATCCGCCGTTTTTTTTTCCGCGCCAATTTTTTGGCGCCTAAAATTTTATTGTCGTCCCTCGGCCGTCTCTAATTTTCAAAATAGCCCTCCCCGGGCCGTCTCTATTTTTTTTTTTTAACTTCCTGTTTCAACTTGCCGTCGCTAGGCCCTCTCTAGTTTTTTGTTTAGAATTTTTTGTTTCAACTTGCCGTCTCTAGGCCGTCGCTAATTAATAAGCTCGACAAAATATTTTTGTCGAAACTAATGGGTGCTCTCTAGGAGCCTTACACATGTCCATTCTTGTACCTGAAAATAGACATTCATTCACAAACAATTCATACGATCATTCACAAGCAATTTATAATTTATACGATCATTCACAAGCAATTCATAATTTATACGATCATTCACATTTCATTTAAATTTACGTACAATTCATTCAAATATACATTCGTAAAACATTTATTCCAATTTACAAATTTATACAAATTGTTCAAAGTACAATTCAACTATATATTTTTTTGAATATAGCATCAAGATCTAAAGGAGGATTCGGAGGATCCTTACTTGGAACGATCGTTTGGCCCGTTTGTGTTTCCCTCCTAAAAAATAACAAAATAATTTTGATTGATTAAGTTAATGTTTATACTAAAAATTTTAGTAAGTATTGAATAACTTACTTCTAGAGTAGCGATTTTGCCTAACAAGTCTGTTTGTACTTTTAGCATGAGCTCCATTTGTTGGTTAACCGTCTCGAGTCTCTGGTTGACGATCGCGTTAACGGTTTCTTGAACACGAGTGTCGAATTCTTCCTTTTTTTCTCTTTCTTCTTTTGTTAGGTGATTTATTTTGGCCTTGGATTTCTTCGGCATCAATAAATTGTCCCCCGGTCTCATTTCGAGAGTACGTCCTTTCGTCTTGCCTTTTGAAACCCTAATCCAAGCTTTCAGACTGTCATCAATGAATAGAGAGGCCTTTTTCGCTTGTAGGATGTCGATTCTTGCGTCGACATTTCTTTTTCGTCTGTTGACTCCTCCTTCTCGTCTTCATTTAATGATTGTTGTTTATCGAAATGTTCCTTTTTGTACGTTTCGTAATCCGACTATTATAAACAACAAAGAAATGAATTAGTAATGAAAAAAAAAATACAAAATATTGATAATTAAATACGTACCATTAGAGTCTTGTCTCTATCGTTGATCGGATAATGAGTGGCCATAAAAGTTTCTGTAAATGAAGCTGGTCAATCGAGTTTCAAACTCTATATCATGAAAAAATGATCAATTACTTGAAATAAAAAGTGAACCAATTAGATATTAAATAGTTTTACCAATGACTGAGTGTTAGTTTCAACGGATGCCAATCCTCCTTTGTAAAGGATGTATCCTTCATTGCTTGTGCGATTTTCATAATTCTTCTTTGATTTTTCTTGAAATTCGCTTGACAAAAACTTCGTTATCATTCTTTCCCATTGGTTCTTTCACAGGTATCCGGGAGGAAAGTTCTTACAACTGTCGTCTAGGGTACCCACACATGCTAACTTCTTCGCATGTTCCCGGGCTTTATTCATCCATTTAGTATAGTTCATTGTTAAATATTTGTCGAACGCGGTTCAAGCATAATCGTTATCTTCGAAAGTGAAAAATGTCTAAAAACGAAAAATAAGTTGTTAATATTTCTAACTAATTAGAAAAATGAAAAAAAAAAGTAGACCAAATTTAAAGATTATCATAAATTTATTCCAGACTAGAGTCTTGTTCTCCTCACTCCATTCAGCCCAAGAAATCTCATCGTCAGGAATGTTTGGTTTCATTATACATCCGATTTGTTTTCGGATTCTGTTTGGGAATGATCTATATAGGTCGAAGTTTATTAATATCTTAAAAATAAATATATTCAATTTAAAAATACTTACCCACAAGCCAGTATTAATATCTATTAATATCTTACGAGATATTACATTTTTGGTTATCTCTCAAGAAACGTTGCCTCTGTACATGATCACTAGATTAATGTTAAATGTCAAAATGAAATATCTCGTAAGATATTAAATCTTGATCGTTTTTTTTTCTTTCAAGATGTTATACTAGTGTGACATCGAGATGTGATACGTAAGAGAAAGAAAAAAAATTGATAACCGTAGGATGTTTTATGAATGACAGATCTACCAATATTTTACGAGATATCTCATTTTGGGTATCTCTAAAGAAACGTTGTCATTGTACATGACTAGTTAAATGCTAAATGTCAAAATGAAATATCTCGTGAGATATTTATCTTGATCGTCTTTTTCTATCAAAATTTTATACTAGTCTAACTTAGAAATGTGATACGTAAAAGAAAGAAAAAAATGATAACCGTAGGATGCCTTATGAATGGCGGATCTACCAATATCTTACGAGATATCTCATTTTGGGTATCTCTCAAGAAACGTTACTTTTTATACATGACTAGGGTAATGTAAGATGTCAAAATAAGATATTTAATTTTGATCAACTTTCTCTCTCAAGATGTTATACTAGTCTGACTCTGAGATATGATAATTAAAAGACAAAAAATTGATAACCATAGGATGTCTAATGAATGATGGATCTACCAATATCTTACGAGATATCGCATTTTTGGTATCTCTCAAGAAGCGTTGTCTTTGTACATGACTAGATTAATATTAGATATCAAAATGAGATATATCGTGAAATATTAAATCTTGATCGTCCTTTTCTCTCAAAATGTTATACTAGTCTGACTTCGAGATGTGATACGTAAAAGACAAAAAAAAATTTATAACCGTAGGATGTCTAATGAATGATAGATCTATCAATATCTTAGAAGATATCACATTTTTTGGTATTTCGCAAGAAACGTTGTCTTTGTACATGACTAACTTAATATTAGATGTCAAAATGAGATATCTCTTGAAATATTTAATCTTGATCGTCTTTTTCTCTCTAGATGTTATACTGGTCCGACTTCGAAATATGATACGTAAAAGTAAAAAAAAAAGGATAACCGTAGAATGTCTTATGAATGGTGGATCTACCAATATCTTACGGGATATCTCATTTTGGCTATCTCTCAAGAAGCGTTGTCTTTGTATATCACTAGCTTAATGTTAGATGTCAAAATGAGATATCTGACGGTTCACCAGAAAGCCGTCGCCAACCATTAATGAAAAATCAGAAGCCGTCTCTAAGCTGTCGCTAGCATCGTAGAATTTCCACGAAATCCTTCTTCAAATTTAGAGACGGTCAGAATCCGTCGCTAAATCCGTCCTTACAAGTCTGTTTTCTCGTGGTGAAGGTGGATTGGGAGTAGTATTAAGTCAAGAAGGACATCCCATAGCTTTTTTCAGTTCAAAAATTTCAAGAGTCCGGGAGGAAGAGCTCACCGGACGACGAGTAATTGAGTAAAAAGGGGAAAAATTAGGTTTATTCGTATAACCTAACTTCCCTATCAATTATTACTGTAGAGGAGTGATTAGCAGTAATCAACTGTATTAACGCGTAAATTGATTTTAATTATCCAGTAATTACATCTGAGTATTTAACGAAACTAAACAACCATTTACTTTAAACAAAGTTAACTAATCAATAACTGTTTTAACTCTCACAATACCTCAACTCTGTAATTAATGCAAACTAATTACTTTCATTAACAACATAAGAATTGTTTAACAAAGTATTTATAACAAAGGTTTTTAACTAACTACGATAGCTATTATAAATGTAAAAGATGTTAATATTGTAGTATAGCTCTTAACACCCTCTCCCAATCTTTATACTCTTTTAGATTGTGTTGTTTGAAGGAGTGATGTAGTGTAGTATGACAAGATGGAATGGATGAAAAAACCAGCGTGCTTCCAATTCTTTTACATCTTTTTAAAAAAAATCTGGAAAAACCCACTCCTTTGCCTAACTATCCACCAATATTCTTCAATTCACATTACTTGAGCAGTGACAACCATTATTCTTTTGATATAAACTACCAACACCATCCGCTTGGTGAAGGTATTTGTGACCTTAATCTTCATCTGCAATAATCATAAATAAGAAGAACAATTAGAACCATTATATTAATAATTTCTAACTTACCTCTATCTTGCTATGAAGAAGATCATGTTTAGCTTTCTGCATAAACTATAGAAAATCTCATTTGAAACTGATTTAGTAAAATTATCAGAAATTTGATCATATGAACATATATGAATTACTTTAATGTTTAGTTTAGAGATTAGCTCTCTAACAAAATGTAAATCTGTTTCAATGTTTTTAGATTTATTTCTAATTACAGGATTTTGTGCAATAAAAATTGTTGACGTATTGTCACAATAAAGAGTTGGAATTCATGAATTGAGCAGTGTAAATCTCTGCAGATATATGTGGTCCATTGAACCTCAGCAGCTAGTGAATCAAGAGCTTTATATTCTGCTTCTGTACTGGATCTCGAAACACTATTCTGTTTCTTTGATGACCAGGTGACTAGATTTCCATTCATGAATATACACAATCCTGAGGTTGACTTCCTGGTGTCTGGATCACCAGCAAAGTCAGCATCACAGTAACCACATATCCTGTGTTTACTTGAATTATTTGTAAATTTTAATCCGTAATTAACTGTGCCTTTAAGATATCTTAAGATTCTTTTAGCGGCAACTAGGTGTGTAGTTTTTGGTTCTTGTACAAACTGTGCTATTTGGTTTATAGAGTAAGTAAGATCTGGCATTGTCTGAGTCAAGTATTGCAATGACCCTACTAGACCTCTAAATTCTGTAACATTTTCTATAAGAGATCCTTCATCCTTACTTAACCTAGATCCTAGTACTACCGGAGTCTTACAAGGTTTACAATTTAGCATATTATTTTTACTTAAAATATCTAAGACATATCTTGACTGGTTGAGTTCTAAAGATTCATCAAATTTGTGAATGACTTGAATGCCTAAAAAGAAATTAAGAAAACCTAGATCCCTACATTTGAACTCATTGCAAAAATGTTGAATACAAATTTCAACTTCATCACTGTTATTTCCTGTAATAACTAAGTCATCCACATAGACAAGTACCTAAATTAGAATTTTATCATGATTGTAAACAAATAGCGATGAATCTGCAGAACTGTTTTCAAATTCATTTAAGATTAAGAAATTACTTAACCTTGAATACCATGCCTTAGGGGCCTGTTTTAAACCATAGATGGCGTTATTTAGTTTACAGACACATTTAGATTTTGAAGAATCTTCAAAACCTGGTGGTTGTTTGATGTAGACTGTCTTTAGTAGATCACCTTGCAAAAATGCGTTTTTAACATCAAGTTGTCTTAGTTTGAACTTATTAGAGACAGCTAAAGACAGTACTATCCTTAATGTTGATGATTTAAGTACAAGACTGTAGATTAGACTGTAATCTATATCCTTATGTTGTTTAAATCCTTGAGCAACTAACCTGACTTTGTATCTTTCAATAGAGCCATCTGATTTTCTCTTAATTTTGAATACCCATCTTGTCCCTATTATGTTCATGTCAGGGGTAGGATTTACAAAAGACCAAGTGTTGTTATCATTTAGTACTTTAAATTTCTCTTCCATAGCCTTATGCCATTCTGGAACTAGTATTGCTTCTTTGTAATTTTTAGGGGTGAGGTTGTTATCTTGGATAACTTCAGATATCAGAGCCTTAGGTATATTATGTTCATAGATGTCATATCTTTTAGGAACTTGAGTTTGTCTATCAAATCTTCTGAGTTTAGTATGCTCATGGCATTCTTCGACTATTGTTGTGGGTATTGTAGAAGTAGCAAGTTGTCTTTGATTTGAAGTACCTACTGTTTCAGTAATAGGTGATGATGTTTGTGTAACTGTCTGTGTTCTATCATTTGTCTCTTTATTTGCACTTTCTGTAGAGTCTGGGAAGAGCATATTTGGAGTAGTGTATTCATCAATTGGTTCAATCTGAATATTTCCATTATTCATATCCCTTTCTTCTAGTAGTGTGGTTGTGTTATTTTTATTTAAAGGATTAAGTGGTAGTATAGGAATTATACTTGTTTTAGTAATATCCTGAGTTAGTTTGTATTCTTTGAAAGAGAAATTTTTTTCATAGAATTTAACATGTCTAGAGATGAGGATTTGTGAATCTTGTAATCTTAAGCATTTGTATGCTTTGTGTGAGGGTGGGTATCCTAAAAAACAACAATGGGTAGAGGTTGGTTGAAATTTATTTCTCATTTGTTTTGGTATTAAAGGAAAACATAGAGATCCAAATGTTTTAAGATAACTACAATCTGGATCTTTATCATAGAGAAGAGAGAAAGGTGATTGAAAACCTAAATTTTTAGACGGTAGTCTGTTGATTGTATAAATGGCTGAAGAACAAGCTTCAACACAGTATTTATGTGGATGTCTGATTGAGAGAAAAAGCGTCTTGTTGTTGAAATCAAGTGTCTATGTTTTCTCTCAACTAACCCATTTTGCTCTGGGGTGTATGGAGATGAGAATTTATGTTTGATACCAAATTCTTTACAATGGTTTTGAAATTTCAGATTCTGAAATTCACCACCCCCATCAGTTTGAATAGATTTAATTGAGAGTTCGATCTAAAGATTTCTCGATCATTTTCTGAAAATCTCTAAAAGTGTCAAACACTTGAAATTTATATTCTAATGGGAAAAACCAAGAAAACCTGGTATATTCATCTATGATTAACAAGTAGAATTTATATTTAAGAGTAGATAATGTTGGGGCAGGTCCCCACACATCCATATGTAAAGTTTCTAATGGTTTTGTGTTATAACTTCCCCTAGATTTGAATGGTAACTTTTTAAATTTACTTAAGGGACATTCTAAACATGTATTACTTTTATTTAGTATTTTAGAAGTTTTAAGAATTTTAGATAAGATAATAGAGAATGGATGTCCACACCTCTTATGCCAAGTTTGTAAAGAATCTGATTTCTTTGCTATCATAACCCTATGATTGTTTGTGAGGTTATAAATGGAATTCAAATGATATAATCCTTTTGAGCCTATTCCATTTAAAAGAACAGATCCTGTGTTATTATCTTTCACTTTAAAATTATTACCATTTAAAATAAATTTACAATCTAGATTTTTACTCATTGATTAAATAGACAAAAGATTCATTTTTAATTGAGGCATACATAAAGTATTTTTAAGTTTTAAAATATCGCCATTTTCAGATTTAATTGAGACAGTTCCAATATGAGTAATTTTTAAACCTAAGCCATTACCAATTATAATAGAACTTGTACCTGAGTATTCCTGAGTATCGGATAAATTTCCCACCTCAGGAGTCATATGTGCAGAAGCACCAGAGTCTAGAATCCAACTTCATTCTTCATCAACATTGTTATTATCCATAGCGACAAGAGCTTTTAGTTTTTTTTTACATGTTTTGGCTGAATGTCCAGCCTTGTCGCATAGTTGATAGATTACAGAATTAGCATTGGAGTTTCTTTTCCATCTTGAGTTGGAGTTCTTGTTTGAATTGTGATTTTTGTTTGTGTTATTGTATCCTCTTGGCTGATTTAAATTTTTCTGTCCTCTTGACTGATTAGTATATTTGGCTGCAAAAGCAATCAGAGTTGGGGCTGAATTTTGAGAGTTGTAGCACTTCTTCATGAACCGATCTTCTTTGATAACAAGATGAAGAAAATCATCGAACGACAGATTAGGTTGAGTGTTAATACATGTTGTGAATGACCTAAACTCTGGTTCTAGACCATCAGTCACAAAATCAATGATATCTACATCCCTAATCCTCTCACCGGTGGCCGATAGACTATCGATGAGTGCGCGAACTTCAATGACATAATCACTCATTGACTCATCATCGATTTTCTCTAAGTGTCTTAATTGTTCGCGGATACTACGAGCATGAATGACTTTTCGTGGCGAAAGATGAGTTTCAAGCATCGCCCAACAATCGGCAGCGTTTTCGTGATTCATAACCAATGAATACATAGAAGGGCCTACAGCTGCCTGAATCCATCCCATGACGATCCAATTTTTCTCAATCCATTCTTGATATAATGGATTTGGAGAACGATTAATCTCTTTTGCCGGTATAATCTGAGATTTAAATACAATTTCCGACACATGATGTATCCTGAAAAAAATTTCCATCTGAGTACACCAGAAGAGATACGTCTCTGCCTTCTTAAGAGGATTTCGTACCTAATGACCTATTTGAGTTTTATGCAATTTTTCAATCTCAGAAGATACCAAATTCGTAGATGACGTTGGCATTTGGCTAGATTCAGAAGTTAAAGTCATCTGTGATTAAAAATGACTTATGAAATACTAACCACAAATCTACAATTACACAAAACAAAACAAAAAATAAAGCAAATTAAAATTTCAGACCTGAGGATGTTGCACAATTTGCGAATCTGAAAATAAAATCTCAAGTTGCAACAAAAAATATTTAAAGAGAAATTTCAAGAATCAATCCTAAGAATCACAAAATTTAACTTCTGTCCTAAACCCGTATTTAAGAAGTGATGGGGGTGAAACCCGACCAGTACTTAGACGCGCAAGCAAGCGCCAAGCGAGGAACTCCGTGGGAAATCGGACCGAAACTCAAGTGTGCAGAGCTCTGCTTCGCTAGGACTATTCTTCCACTTCAAATGACCTGCCTTTAATGAGTGGAGGATGCCTCCTATTTATAGGGATTCTTATGGGGGTAATCTAGTCATTTGGACAGCAACCGCCTAATTGATCAGATCGATGCCCAAGGTCGACTTTTCAGAGATCGACTTTCTGGGGATCGACTTTCCTGGTGACCGACTTTATTCAAAAGTCGATCCCAGGGAAGTCGATCCTCAGGAAAGTCGATCTTCCTAGGATTCGACTTGGGACCTCTCCAACCCTAGAATAGGTACCTCAATTCATCTTAGGCTATCCAGACTTTTAGTTGCTGGTAAGTTGTGACCGGGTTCGGGATACTGTATCACCAGTACTCCCCCCTCCTCGATCTGTGTATTAGATATCTTAGGATACGTCTTTTAGTACTATGGTCTGTGTGTCGGACCTTGTACTATCCAAGGTTTTCTATGCGTCTATGCGTTCATGCGATGACATATTAAGCATATAAGTATATGCGTGCATATACGCGCATATACGTAAATATGCGACATGTTATATTTACATGTATTTTTTAAAATTATCCGTAATATTTCCATAATATATGAATAATATAATATAGCAAAAAGTTTCCAATGATCCAATAAAGTTTAAAAGTCTAATATTTCCAACATGTCGTAATATAACATGTTGAATATGATACAATATCCAACAAAAAAAATTAAAAAATTAAAATCATATGTTGAATATTTTATTCCAACATCACAACATGTGTCATTCGTGAAAAGTTCTCACATGTGAGTTGTGATTATGTGTCAAAGGATCCACATGTCAAAGCATCCACACGAGGAAGACAAGTGGTTGTTGTTTCTCAAAAAAAAAAGACAAGTGGTGACTTTTTAATACTTCAACAGACTAGTGGTTGTTGTGTCATTAAAATTTAAATATTTACATGTCAAGTGGTTGCAAGTTGCAACACGCATGAATATGTACTGACAACACGCGTTTTAAATAAACGCAAAAGAGGTGGTTACCGTTTTCAGGAGAGGAGTTGTTCGTCAACGTGTCCGTGTGCTGCAGGGGGGTTATGCGGGGATTTTAGGCCTGGACTGTTTTATGTCAGGGGGGGTTATGTGGGGATTTTAGGTCTGGACTGTTTTATGCGAGGGGTTTTATGTGGGGATTTTAGTTTTTTTTATTTTAAATTTGGGTAAAGTCGACTCGACCCAATCCAGACCCGCCAAACGCATAGAACATCTATGCGGGGGTCTGGAAAACCGCATAGTCGTTTATGCGGCACATAAACGACGCATAGAAAACCAGGATGTTATCAGTATTCCCCCCCTCTTTGCGTGTTGGGGTGTGGGTTTTTGGTGATGTCCCAGGATGCGAGATCGTCTTTCACCAAGAAGAAATCACAGCAAATTGCAAGATAAAAATAAACTGTATTTAAGACTTAATTGCAAAATGAAATTGTTTGATATTTAAATTGTTTAATTGCAAGATGAACTGTAAGTCTGTAATTTAAAAAAAAAATTGTAATTTGGATTTTTAATCTTTAATTGTTGCACTGTAATTGCAGAACTGTTTTAACTAAATAATAATAATAATAATAATAATAAATTGCAGATGGCAAAGAAATAGAAAAGAAATACCTGTATCCAGCTTGCAACCAATAGAAGAAAAATAAAGAAAAAAAAATAAAGAAAAAGAAAATACCTGATCGCGGAAATCTGCAATCGCGGATTGCAGAAGTCGCAAATGTGTTATGCAAAACTGATCGCAAAGGCGGTCTGATCAGATAGCAAAAGGAATCACGGAACGTAGTAGCGATCTGATCGATCTGGAATTACGGATGTAAAATCGCAATCCGATCTGGAAATCACAGCAACGGATGTTAAATCTACTCGGGATGTGAAATCGATCACAGCAGCAACGGATCGATCACACAACGATCTGTGAAATTGATCTGTGAATTAATGTCAAGAAATCACACAACGGGAAGCAACGGATGTGCAAGATCTGGAAATCGTGAGTAGCGACAGGAATGTGAATGTCAAGACTGGAAATCTGAAGCAGGCGGCGAGAAATCGCGGATGTGCAGCACTCTGGAACAGATCGAGAATGGAGCAGCAAGAAACGGAAGAAATGAAATCGCAAGAAAGTTGTTTACACGGAATAATCTTACAGAGGAGTAAAATCTGATATCATCTCACAATCTCAACTTTGTAATTAGTGCAAACTAATTACTTTCATTAACAACATAAGAATTGTTTAACAAAGTATTTATAACAAAGGTTTTTAACTAACTACGATAGCTATTATAAATGTAAAAGATATTAATATTGTAGTATAACTCTTAACTCCTTTATTTCTTTACTTCTTTGCTGGACTAAATTAACAATGACAACCCAAGTCCTTCTCTTTGGCCCGTTTGAAATATTTAATTGGTAGAATTGCAGTTTTGTCCTCGTTCTTTAATCATTTCGTTTAACTTGACAAACTTCAATATTTAAGTGGTGGAATTTGCAACTTTAACCTCGTACTCCAACTATTCCGTTTTCTTTGGCAAACCTGCATAACTCAATAGTTCTATATATTTATATATTAGTCCAGTTCAGTATTGCTTGCTTGTTAATAACTCTGTTATACCGATTACTTCTTTCTCTTACAGGCAAGGCAATGACCCACAAGGATTGTGACTATTTGATAGCGGATTTGCAGAGGTTCTTAGAGAGATGGAGCCATCGCCCGCTATCATACAGTGGGCGGTTATAATTAATTACTTGGGTGTTTCAAGACAAATTCTACTATTTGATACAATCAAGCTCGATACGATAAAATCTTTGGCATATATATTCGTGTGGGGATCTCAAAAAGAGGTCTCTTGGTCGAGCATGACATTCCCTCAAGCGGAAGGATGTCTTGGCCTTAGTGACTTTAAGATGATGCAAATAGCGTCGACAATTGATTGTGTGGCGAGATTTTGGAATGGCGAAGGGATTTAGGTGTGATGGATGAATTACGATATGTTCATCGAAGAACCCTACTCCAAATCAATATTGAGACAAAGGGATGCGGCTATAAATTGTGCAGATTTCGGAGGCGATGATAATTTACATTGGATTGGTGCAGGTAGCGGACCGTCCCTAAAGAATATCAGAAACACGATCAGGGAGCATGGGCCGGAGGATCCTCTTGCGGATGGACTGTGGGCATCGATGGTATGAAAAATGAACTTGTTAATTTGGCGTGTGCGGTGGCGAAGGCTCCCTCGTTTACAGAGTAGGAGATTGTCCCGTTGAATTGTGTCCTATGTGGGTGTGCCGGGGAGTCGATCGACTATCTCTTTTACGAGTGTGTTTTCTCGGGACAACTGTTGAGCGATGCCTAAACTCACTTGGGTATATAATCTCATTAAGTGCAACGGAAACCTCTTCACAGCATTGGAATGATCTTTACATAACCTAACAAAGAAATCGGTTGCTTGGGGGCTGCATTGGTCCATGATATCCACATTGTCATGGTACATCTGGAGGGAGAGAAGCATAAGAAGAAAGCAAGAGAGGTCCAACACTAGCAATTGCATTCTCAAACTCATCATAAGGTCAACTGGAATATCCTTCAAAGATAACAAATGGAAGGCCAAGCATCGTCGCCCAGAGGAGAACATGGTGCAAGCAATATAGGACGCTTTTGTCATGGTAGCAAATGATGATGGAAGTTAGCTAGTTGTTGCAAATCACGATAATTAGAAGATAATTTAGCTGTAATTAGGGTGTTAAACGAGCCGAGCTGAACTTTTGTTTAAAGAGCCGGGTTCGGGCTCGACTCGTTAAAAAATTATCCAGGATCAGGCTCGATAAGCTTATCGAGCAGCAAGCCGAGCCGAGTTTTAGTTGACACTCTTAAATTTAATATTATCAATTAACAATTCAAAAAAAAAAAACTATCAAAGATTGGTTACGGAAGAGCCCTAAGAGAAAGAGGGCAAAAAAGAAATCCTTAGGTCTCAAGCCGGGACAGTGAGCCAACAGCAAATAGCAACGTGTGAAAAAAGTTAGTACCCTAATTCGGTCTTGTTTCGTGTTGATTTTCTTGCCGCCAGTTAATAAATACTGGATCTTTCTTTCACAAAAAACTCTAATCGCCGCGCGGCCTCTATTTCATTTTCACTCCCCCCTTCTCTTTTTCGGTTTTAACTTCGAGTGAGGAGGGAGAGATATGGGCGTTCCTGCCTTTTACCGGTGGCTGGCGGAAAAGTATCCATTGGTGATAGTGGACGTAGTGGAGGAGGAGCCGGTCGTCATCGATAACGTCTCCATTCCAATTGACACCTCAAAGCCTAACCCTAATGGTCTTGAGTACGACAATCTTTATCTCGATATGAACGGTATCATCCACCCGTGCTTCCATCCTGAAGACAGAGTAAGCAAAAATTGCAATTCTTTCGTCTTATGCTTACTTTTGAGTTTTGACCTCTGTTATGACTGTAAATGGGTTGGTTTAAGATTACAATCATACTGATGAACCATTATTCCATCATTGTCATATTGTGTGTGCACGAAGTGATTTTATTCATTCCTGGATCAATCGTATGCACATATCAGTTTTTTTTGTTTCTTCCCTAACTCCAATTTTTAAGTTGACTTATTAAAGTAACAGCTTTTCTTTTTGTTTCTTTCAGCCCTCTCCCACTACTTTTGATGAAGTTTTTCAGTGTATGTTTGATTACATTGATAGAATCTTTGGCATGGTGCGCCCTCGGAAGCTCCTTTATATGGCCATTGGTTAGTGAAGTAAAATGCTTACATATGCTACAAATTTTATACAATCTTATGTGATCAACAAAGTGGGATCATGGACGACTTTCCATGCATATTTCCTTTCCACCTTCCTTTTTTCATCTAATATTCTAGTTGTATCAGAGGCACCACAATAATTTTATACGATACAATATTCATTGGTGTTGGACTTCTTAGGTTTCTGTTGTTATTAGTATTCTCTTATTATAGTTGTAAAAAAATTGTTTTTTAATGTTTCACACAATTGACGTGTTAATACAAGTTTCTTTGAATTGAATGTTATCACAGATGGTGTTGCTCCAAGAGCTAAAATGAACCAGCAACGATCTAGACGTTTTAGAGCTGCCAAAGATGCAGAAGAAGCTGTATGTTTTTGTATATGTTAAAATTGTTTATATGTCGTGTCTCCTCCTCTCTATATAATTCAGCAATATATTTTGCCTCTCTTATGCAAAATACATTAGCAACATAATTAAAATATATCATCGTAATGAAAATTTCTTCATAAAAACATATTAAAAATATATCTGTGGGTACTTCTTTATTTTTCTGTGATTTACATGTACAAATACATACAAATTTTTATTACAAGAAGTGATTAGATCCAAATTTAAAAATTGCAATTTGTTGTTTTAAAAACATCTTAAAATCTTGCGCCTCAATGGCTTAACCATTGGTAATTGATAAATATTTTCCTTCACTCCATGTCCAAATATCATTTCAATTTCTTCTTCTAATCCAAAGTGAAAGAAATCTTCCAAACTGAAAATATATCTACTTTCTTTCCAAGTTGTCAGTCATGGGACCCAATGATGTGCTGATGAATGATTACTCCAAACCCAATATCATTTCCTTTAGTATATTTTAATTTCTTATTTTATCAATTTGTCTCCTATAGTTTTTTTGTACCTCCTGACTGACTGGCTGAATCTACACAATTGGTTTAGATATCAGAGTGTTATTCGTAATTTATTTGCTCTGCTCTGTTGCCTCTCTCTTCTTGATTTTTATTTTTTATTTTCAACA
This sequence comes from Zostera marina, assembly GCA_001185155.1. Lineage (NCBI taxonomy): Eukaryota > Viridiplantae > Streptophyta > Magnoliopsida > Alismatales > Zosteraceae > Zostera > Zostera marina. The sequence goes on along the minus strand of LFYR01001099.1, from coordinate 309,332 downwards.
TTTAATAATCATTATTTATTTTTGTCTCTGCGTTATCATTACTTCTTTTGTTGCAGGCTTTTGAAGAAGAAAGATTACGCCAAGATTTTGAGAAGGAGGGTAGAACTCTTCCTCCTAAACAAGTGTCTCAAGCTTTTGACTCTAATGTTATAACTCCTGGAACTGAGTTCATGGCTGTATTATCAACTGCTTTGCAATATTACATTCATCTAAGGCTCAATCATGACGAAGGATGGAAAAATATCAAGGTTTTTTAATTAACATGTGATATCTTCTCTTTTGCCTTTGTATCTAGAAAGTTGTTCTCTCGTGGTCTGATTTGCCCATTTTATTTGATTCAAATCTTGTACTTTTCTGATTCTAATATTTAAAGGTTTTGCTATCTGATGCAAATGTTCCTGGTGAGGGAGAACACAAGTTAATGTCATATGTACGGCTTCAAAGGAATATTCCCGGTTATGATCCAAACACACGCCATTGCCTTTATGGTTTGGTAAGTTCTTTCTTCTTTTTCTTCTCTTATATTTTTCTTAACTTGCAAAAAACAACAAAAAACCTACGATGAGGCCATGTAGGATATTCTATTCTTCACCACTATACTACTTTATTCAAATACTTTTGTATGGATTTAAAAATAAAAATGCAATCATAGTCTATAGAGTTTGTTATTTATTGACAAATAAAGTTGACTTAATGAAAGAAAAAGTAAAAATAAGCATATTTTTTACCATTTTCAATATCTACATTTTTTCTGCAGGATGCCGATTTAATCATGTTGTCTTTGGCATCACATGAAGTACATTTTTCCATTCTCAGAGAGGTTACTATTTCTTTCTCAAATTATTACAAGTCCCTAGTTTAGGAAATATGGTAAACAATAAAACCTTACTATTTTACCTTTTTTTTACATATTGACTTCTCAGTTTTCACAAAATCTTTCAGGTAGTATTTACTCCTGGACAACAGGATAAGTGTTTTCTCTGTGGACAAATGGGCCATTTTGCCGCTGATTGCCAAGGAAAGGCAAAAAGAAAAGTCGGAGAGTTTGATGAGAAAGGCAACACTGATATACCAAAAAAACCTTTTCAGGTCCTTTTTAAATCTTTTTGTTATTATTAGTTATTATTGCTGATATGTTATTTTTAATATTTACAGTTTGTTAATATTTGGACTCTACGTGAATATTTGGAATTTGAATTTCGACTTCCCAATCTCCCTTTTGAGACTGATATAGAATGTTTTGTGGATGATTTTATCTTCATGTGTTTTTTTGTTGGCAACGATTTTCTCCCACACATGCCTACTTTAGAAATCCGCGAGGTTAGTTCTTTGTCTCTCTAACTGTTAATTATTTAATGATGACCAATATTTATCGTTTTTGTGTGTTTTATCTCTGAGTTTTTGTATCGTTTAACGATTCTTTAATTTATTTTTTGTATCTTAAGGGTGCTATAAATCTGCTAATGGCTGTATATAAAAAGGAGTTCAAGAATCTGGGTGGTTACTTAACAGATTCAAACAAGGTACACTGCTTTTTTTGCCAATATTTTATTTTTCTCATTTATGTTCTTTGCTGCTACCCTTCTACTATCATTATGACCATTTTTCAGGAGGCGTCTTTTTGCTTTTGGTACTTTAGCGGTCTTAAAATCCCAGGGGTATTTTAGTAAATACCTGTAAAAAATACATAAAATCTGTATAAATACATATAAATCCTATACAAAATTGTCAAATAAAACCTATATAATGGGAGACCAATCTCCGGAGGCAGATAACCTAGTACTCAACACTAGGCAGTATGACTGTGTGGAAAGTGTCAAATGAGTCTTGTATTCTTTTCCATATTTTATCTGTTTTTATGCTTATTCCCACTATAATCAGGGCAATGCCCTTCATTATTATTAATGAAAATATTTAACCTATACAAAATTAAAAATACATATAAAAGACAGTTTAAAACCTATAAAACAGATTTTGGCATTTTTTTTTTTGAAAAAAAAGGTTGGCCAACCTTGTTTTCGCATGTTGGGGACTTGGAGGGAGGGAAAATTTTACAAAATTAAGGAGGGCAGTAGAGGAAGGTGGCAGCAACTCCTCAGGCGAAAATGATGTCTTTTCCGGCAAGAATGGGTGTAATTTTGGCGAGGATGGACGCATGCTTTGGCGAGGAGAAGAGGGAGAGAGATGGGTTTTGGGAAAAGAGGGATAGAGGTTTTTAATTTAAGATAAAAGAGAGGGGTAGAAAAGGAAGTAAAAGTACTTTAAGTGAGTTATTTTTTAAATAATAGATAGAATTGGGTAATTGGACGGATCTCTGCCCGAATCCACCCAATTACCCGCTTTAGAAAAAGCACCCTTCAAGGTGCGCTTTAGTGTGCTCTATGCTTTTTAAACATGATTACGACCAAGCGATAATGCTTGTTATTTGTTATGAAAATATTTCTTTTTGTTTAGAGTTTTTGTTTTGAAATAAATTAACCTGAGTCACAGCAATATTTTATCGTTTTCTAGCCAAATTTGGGCAGAGTCGAACAATTTATTCAGGCCGTTGGATCTTACGAGGATAAAATATTTGAGAAAAGAACTCGAATGAATCAGGTTTTTTTTTATTTCTCTTCTCATATTGTTCAATTTATTCTCTTTAGTAAAAGTAATTTATACAATATCATAATAATTAGTATTCTACTCTCTTTCAAATCAATTTTTAAGTCTAGAACACTAGTTCCATATATTCTTTAGATATTTGTATTTCATTCTCTATTGTTAGTCTTTTTTATCGAGCTTAATTATAAAGACTCAAGCTTGTCCTTTAAGCGAGAGATCTATAAGGAGAGTACAACAACAAAAATATAGATTCTAAATTTGTGGGAGGCTTCACTTCTGTGGCAAATTTCCTAGGTTCTCAGACTTAGAAAATTGCTAGAATTATGCCTAAAGGCTAAAACTACTAATATAGAGATTTATTGACAATGATGAGAGCCTAAAACAATTCTTTAATTTTTTGACGAGCTTGACAGTTTAAATAATTGTTTTTTAATGTTCAATGGAACAATTCAAATCTTTTCTAACATTCTTACATTTTTGTTTAGTGAATGTTTTGGATCATCCATTATGATCAACTTTCTACTCATAATGCCTTAATTACTTAATTTCATCTTTTACAGAGGCAATCTGAAAGGATCAAGCGTGACAAAGCAAATGCAAAGCGACGTGAGGACACTGATCCAAATTTAAGACCTGATTTATCAGTCCCAGTTGTTCGTTTTCAAGGTTCCCGTCTTGCTTCAGCACCTGGTGCAATGCCATTTCATCAAACTGGTCGAGCTTTGAACTATCGAAGCTCTAATTCTGGTGGGGAGGACAAAAATCTCGGGCAAACTTCCACCGTCATATCAAATCTTAACATTACCAGTAGCCAAATAACATCACAGGACGACAAAAAAGCTCATTTCCGAGTACAGAAAGTCACACGTCTTTCTTCAAGTGATGCTTCAGTTAGTGCTGCTATTGTCGAGGCTGAAAACGATCTTGAGATCGAAGTACATACTTTTTATTCCAATTTTTTATATAATTTCTATGCTATGTCATGCAAACTGTGTAATGGTGCCCATTCTCTATTGGCAGATTCAGGAAAATAAAGAAGATTTAAAACTAAAATTGAAGGATCTTCTTCACCAAAAGTCAGATCTCTATAATGGTGATAGTCCAGAAGAAGATAAGGTTGTAACTTGTAACATTAACATGCACCACATGTCCACATGTATTTTTATTTGTTTTTTCAGTGCATAATTTTTTGTTTGGGAAGGGAAGGGCCCTTACAAGCATTCAGATAAAAAACTCTATCGACTCCCATGTCTGGAAATTTATAATGGGAGATACTCCTAAGGCCCTCACACTAATAGAGTGTGGACCAAATTACACAGTGCTTTGGAAAAGTGGAAACCCAAGCAAGAAACTTGCAAACATAGGTGAGGAAATTAGAGACAAAAACCATAAAGACACTCTAGCTGAAGGAATATGGGCCAACAAACCCACAAAATTCTCTATACTTCTATGGAGAATAAAATGGGGACACTTAAATACCTTCACCAGGCTAAATGGATGGGGCATGCCCATCCCACCCACCTGCCTATTATGCAACTTAGAAAATGAAACCAGAGGACACCTTTTTTTCAACTGCAGCTACTCTAGAGCCATCTTTCTACCCCTAGTTGAAAAATTAAACAATATCATCTAGAAAATCATGAACATCCCCACACCCACTACCACATATCCAAACATCAAAATAGGAGACTTAATTGAGGCATGTCAAAAGCTAACACATCGTTCTCAAATTTGGGGCCTATTATGGAATATGATTGGAGCCTTGAGTTGGCACATATGGGCTGAAAGAAACAGAAGATGGCAACAACATTCTCTCAGACCACCAGAAATGGTTCTTAAGGAGGTTTAAAATGACATCAACAACTCCTTCAAGCCAGAGAGCTTCAAAAAGAGTTGTTGTCACCCTTTGAGACCTAGCTCGATACAGATATGGGAGACCAACCTCTGGAGGCAGATAGCCTAGCTTCTATACTAGGCAATATGGCTGTGTGGAAAGTGTCAAAATGAGACTTGCTCTCATTCCCATATTTATATCTATATTTTATATTTTATTGCTAGTTCTCATTGTATCAGAGCAACGTCCCTCATTTTTATAAATGAAAATTTTAACTGCTTCTATTTTTTTTTTTTGTTAAATAAATTTTCTATCTTCTCTAATTCTGTAATCCACGGCATTGTTCATTATTATAACGAGAAATTTTAATTTTATCAAAAAATAATAATTCTATTGAGTAAGAGAATGGGTTATGACCAAAACAATAATTAGGGAGAAATGTGAAATTTACCGTCCTCTTTCTTTTATAGCCACTACCTATTGCCTATTTGCCTAATTAGCTCAGGGAATTAGATTCCCAAGGACTTTGGTGGAGTGTGGTGGTAACTACAGGCAAACAAAACAAACAAACACCCTTGCAAAAGGTATATGGGTTACTGGGTTAGGAAACTCTCCAAATTTTCTGTGTTACTATGGAGGCTGAAGTTGAATTTCCTCCCATCCTTCTGCACTCTGAGATTACGGGGGATCCGGGATCCCTGCACCCCAAGTCCCCAACTACATATCCTATGTAACCTTGAAGCTGAAACTATTGACCATCTTTTCTTTGACTGCCCTTTCTCCAATAAGATCGTTTTAACTATTTTAGAGGCTACCAATCATATTATGTGGAAGAGTAGGAACTCTTAAGGTAGCCCATGAGGTTGAGATCAAATTGTGGGATTTGATAGATAATAGATTGCATACAATCTCTAAGGAAAGGCTCCAACTGCTGGAGGTTACTTGGTGTATTTACTTGGCATTTGTGGCAAGAGAGGAACAGAAGGTGGAAAACTGGAGGGTTTAAAACGGAGGAAGTGGTAGCTGCTGAGATTATCAAGGACTTTAAAGTGTAAACTAAGCTTTGATATTAAGACTAATCCTCCTGCCTTTGGTATATTTGAGACTGCTGCTATTGGACAATGGATGAGCTAATTCTTGTTATATTGTCTATACTATGGTACCCCTAGAGGACTTTGTCTATTCTCCAGTAGTGCTGTCTATTTAGGGGTTTTTATTTTTTCTATTTAATATGTAAAACTTGGCAAGGCCCACTTCATTTCTAATGAAAATTTACCTCCATAAAAAAATCAGGGCATTGTCCAACTCATTATTAATGAAATTTAATATCATTTCAAAATAATTCTCGGTGTCTGTGTTATCAGGTGAAATTAGGGGAGCCAGGTTGGAAAGAAAGATATTATGAAGAGAAATTCTCCTGCAAGACCCCTGACGAACTTGAGGAAAAACGTAAAGATATTGTAAGTTTACTTTTTAGTGTTATTTCAATATATTGCTGTATCTCTTTTTTTTACAGTCTTTATTCTTTAAGCACTTGCTTTAGATAGATTGTTTTAGAATAATTATTTATTAATATAACAACAAAAGAGCATTGGGGCCTATTATGGAATGTTATTGGAAACAACACACTCTCAGATCTGGAATCTCCTCACTGATCTAGGTGGCTCTTAAAATCTTCTTACAGAATTGCACTCACACTCCAAGAAAACTGATATTCAGATCTCAGATCCGAATCTGTTTTCATAATCAGAAAATTAAGAAGAAAATAAAGAAAAGAGATCACACACATATTTATAGTGGTTCCACCCAAGAAATGGTGTACATCCAGTCCACTGTGGTGTATATTAGATGGTGGCTACTGGCTACCCTATAGCAATCTAAAGCTGGACACAATGTATCGCCTGCAAAACTACTCTTTTATCTGGAAAGGAAGGGCCAGTGGGGATATGGACTTTGTGAGAAGCTTAGGGAGAAGTGTCCAGTCTGACAACTATGCGGCTGGGATATGGACAATTAAAACTTCTAAGGTTGAGGTGGGGTCATGTTGTCACTTTTAGACTACTGAAGCAATGTGAGGTTCATGCTCCTCCCTCATGCATGCTCTATGGAGAGGTGGAGGAATCTGTTAGGCGTCTATTCTAAAACTGCAGTTATTCTACGATTATTCTGAAGGCTATATCTACCTACCTACATTGGTGATGTCTTGGGGAAGAAAGCAAATTGTTATTGCCTAGGGGGCAGTTGAGGTGGAGACCTCAGAATTGGAGATGTCTTTGACTTTATCCAAAAATTTAGAAGAAAGTCCAAACCGCTGGAGAATTTTATGGAAAAAGCAGAAACTCAAGCCTCATGAGGAGCAAGGATATCCTGAGGGATATAGTCAGCAAGGAACGAAGGAGAACCCTCCGGATACTGATTAGCTAGAGATGATTGCTCTCACAAGTTGGGAGCAATGCTTTTAAGGAACAAGGAAAAGGCTTAGCGGTGCTGTCATAATAACTAAATCGGCATGACATAGTTGTAGGGTTATATATTTTCTTCTCTTTGAAGTATATATTCTTTAAAATTGTCAAGGTCTGTTTCATTTGTTAATGCTTTTTAAGGAACAAATTAAAGGCTTAGAGGTGCTGTCATAACTAAATCGGCATGACATAGTTGTAGGGTTATATATTTTCTTGTCTTTAAAGTATATAATCTTTAAAATTGGGTAAGGCCTGTTTCATTTGTTAATGAACTTTCAACACATGAAAATTCTTTTTTCTTTTTCTTATTTTTAATGAAAAACTTTATGTACCCAAAAAGGACCAATACTTAAATTTTTTTTTATTTGTAACCAACTTGATTATATTTTTTTTGTCTTTTTCTTTGGATCTTTTGATTCTTTAAAGAATGACATAAAAACCATTCCTTAGAATATATAAATTCCAATTCTCTTTTCTTCTTCTAGGTACTAAAGTATACAGAAGGCTTATGTTGGGTTATGCGGTATTATTACGAAGGGGTGTGCTCATGGCAATGGTGGGTGACTTCTACATTCTCCCCTCCCCTTTATTTTACTATTCTTGTTTGATAACTTTTACCTATATACTTCTACATAATGCCAGGGTCATAGACTCATAGTCATAAAAGAAAGTGACGATGTTTTACATGTTTTATTATGCCTTTCAGACTTATTACTTATTTACTTGTATCTCATTTCCCTACAATTGTATTCGGACTGTGCCCACCCTTTCTATTTTCAGCAATGAAATTTTCAATTTATCAAATTAAAAAAAAAAATGTGTAGAAGGTATCGGATGCAAATATCCACTCCTAAGAGAGGAGGCTGATCTAAAGCAAAGGAGTAAGGCTACCTGGTTAAAGAAGGGGATTTAAATACCAGATTTTATAGTATAGCCATTAAACGAAGGAAAGTCAAAAACTCAACCCTAGAGTCCTGATCAGGGAAGGAAACCAAAATGTCACAAGAACACAAGTGGAAACTAATAGTATGAATTACTTCAAAAACCTATTCAAGAGAAATAACTCATCTTACCTTGAAATCCCCACCATCTTCCCGAGGATTGTAATCAGAGAAATGAATGAATGGCAGGTACAATGACTACAATCCCCTCTGGAAGATGAGGTAAGAGAAGTGCTATTCTCTTTCAACACAAACAAGTCTTTGGGACTAGATGGTTTTACTTTACCTCAAGTTTTTTCAGGAAATTTTGTTACGAACTAAAAGTTTTTATTTTTTTTTTTATTTTAAAGAAATTAATTGTAATGTAAAAAGCTTTAAAAATTAAATTAACATTCGAAACATATTTTTCATGCTTATGCTTTCTGAATCTAGCTGTAAATTTTTAGAAGCTCTGCCATTGATGCATAGTCACATACTCACAGCATGCTTGTCTAGGCGATTAGGTTTGTACATCCCATGTCTTGTACATTCTCAACCTTCCCTATCAGCTATCTTGGTCTTCCCATTACGGGAAGAAAGAAATCTCACGCGGCATGTTGAGCTGTTAGATCCAATAGAAAAAAAAGATGGAAAGGGAGATGTTTATCTTACGTATGTAGAACCCAATTAGTGAATTGGGTCTTACACGGCAAGTTTCAATACTGGGCGAACGGAACCACACTGCCCTGCAGAATCATTAAAATGATACAGAGCCTAGCCTACAACTTCATCTGCGGTGGGAGAAGATGTTGTAGTTGGGAAAAAATGGATCTCTCAAAGAGTGAGGGAGGAATAGGGGTAAGGGATTTTTTCGCAACTAATGCCTCATCATTGGTCAAAAGTTCAGAGAGGATGTGGAGACATTGGTCCTTATGGAAACAATACAAAAATTCACCCACAATGGTAGCATACTGGACTATGCTAGCATCCCTTTCTTGACACATATGGTGTGAAAGGAATGAGAGATTAAAACAACACATCCTAAGACCTTTAGAAATTGTCAGTTGAGAAATTTTAAAGGATGTGAGCATTGAATATAAATCTACATCTTATAAGAAGCACAATCTTTTACAAATTGAAATACAAGCTATATATGCTCATGGGAGTCCAACCTCTTGAGACTTCAGTCCTTGGCTAGATAGTCATGGTCATAATTGTATAAGAGATAGACAATGTTTTACATTTAATGTTTTTTACATTTACTGTATTTGCATTTCCCTATATCTGTAACTTTGGGCTCTGCTCAACCTTCTTTTTCAGTAATAAAAACTTTAATTTCTCAAAAAAAAATCATAGTTTCTAACACTTAATGTTATTAACTTATTAGTGCCATTCATCGAATTACTTGTCATCTCAATTTCTATTATTTTCATCTTTCTAGTTCCTACTTTAAGAATTGACTATATTCATCACACTATTTTGGTATGTTAGATGGCCCATTTACCAAATATTTACCTGATTATTTTTAGGTTCTATCCTTATCATTATGCACCTTTTGCTTCTGATCTCAAAGATCTGGAACAGTTGCAAATAAATTTTGAACTTGGTGCCCCTTTCAAACCATTCAACCAGCTAATGGGGGTTTTTCCAGCTGCAAGGTACAATTCTTTAGCTTATTTAACTAGTTTTTTTTTGTGAAAAATTGCTTAATGCATTCTCCCTGGGCAGTGCCCATGCTCTCCCAGTATGTTACAGGGACTTGATGATGAATCCAACTTCTCCTATACTTGATTTCTATCCAACTGGTGTGTCTCTTTTGAATATATTTAATATCTTTGATACAAAGAATTGCTAAAAATGAAATACAATTATTATAAATTTACCTTCAAAAAAATCAGATTTTGAAGTGGATATGAACGGAAAGAGATTTGCTTGGCAGGTACACCAGTTCCTGACCTGAATCACAATTTAGCAATTTTGTATTGTTTCATACTGGTTTCTTACTTTCTTTAGGTATCTTATTATTTATTTTACTAACTTGTGTAATAATCTTGAAGGGAATTGCAAAGCTCCCTTTCATTGACGAACACCGCTTGCTTGCCGAAATCAGCAAAGTAGAACATACATTAACGGTATTTGCCTTTTTTTCTTTTTAAAAATATCTATTTTTTCTGATTGGATTTTTTTTGAAAGAAATTAAAATTTTCATTTAAAATGAAGGGCAATGCCCAAAGTATATGGAGTTACAAAAAATTTAAAATACAAAAAGTAGAAGAAATGAGCAATGAAGCTCATTGATTCCTTCCCATTAGTTATGTAATCTAGTTGTACGATAATTAAATACGCTGTCTCAGGAGATTGGTCTCCCATACTCCATAATTGACGTCTCCGAAGAATAACAACAACTTTTCTTGTGACACTCCGGTCTAAGGGAGAGATTGATGTCCCTAATTATCTCCTTAAGGACTACCTCAGGAGGCCTACTGGTGTGCTCTCTAAACCTTTTATTTCTCTCGGTTCAGATGTGTCTACTGATATTCTGATTGGAATTAAGCACTTCAGTTTATGCAAAAAACTGAGGACTACATTAAAATTAAATATTATTTTTGATGGAGTGTCTAGGTCAATTTGGGCCCAAGCCACTGGAGGAGTTTAGCCTTGGACTCTGTTTAGGCAGAGTCATGCGTTACTCCCACTAATTGGATTGCTAATTTGTCTTCTTGATGTCCACTGTATGGAGACGATTATAAATAAGGAATAAAGTGGACAGTAGTGGTAGTTTTTGATTTTAAAAGAATAATCGTGAGGTACTCCTTTCTTTTCTCCTACTGTTCAATCTGTTCTTACTTTTTCTTTGTTCTTTCTCTTTCTGGTGGAATCCAGATCTGTTTGTGTTTCTCTTGTTTTCTTCGATAGACATTCCAATCTAGAATCCCCGTTTGGAAAAAACTTAATCACTCCATCTCCTTAATCATTTTTTATCCCATCGGTCAAATCTTACAGAATTACATTGTACAGTGAATTGAAGTGTTTTTAGAATAATAAACTGATAATCATACATTTTACTTTAATGGACACAGGAAGAAGAAAAGCGGCGGAACAGTATAATGTCTGATATGCTTTTTGTCAATGTGTCTCATCCACTCTCTCCATTTATATTTTCTCTCAGCGATCGTTGTAGGCAGTTATCTGAGAAAAAACGTGCTCGTATCACAGAAAAAATGGATCCTGCTGCTAGGTTTGTTATTTATATTTTATTGTTTAATACTTGCTACACTTTTACTTTTTAATTTTTGTTTGGTAGATTCAGGCATAATGGCTGTCATTAAAATATTAAATTAAATAAATAAATGATTATTAATAGCCAGACTTGGTTTGGCATCAGATTGGGGGACTTCATCGAAGCTTGCCAAAAATTCACACAAATCCCCACTTTGGGGTCTACTTTGGAACTCGATATTGAGCATCAGAATGGCTTTTCACCTCCGGTCCAGGAGGGTCAAGCAACAAACCCTTAGATCTCCAGATATTTTCAATATGGCAGTCATTCGGGACATCAGCCTCTCCTTTAAATCAGAGGATTTCAGGAAGGCCTGCTGTTCTCAATTGAAGATAATTACTATTTAAGTTTTGGAGACCAACCTTGAAGCAACTCAATTAGTTTTTTAATCACTAATTGTAATGCTATATAGGAAAGGAAAGTGTTGATGGTACTAAATTCATTTCCCTATCTCTTATATTTATCTCCACTGTATTAAGAGCACATTTTGCTTATTTCTTTTTACTTCTGTTTTTATTTCTATACTATTTGGGCATTGTCTTTATTTTTAAATGAAATTTAATTGCTTCAAAAAAAAAGAGCACTGTCCATTTTCTAATGAAATTTTTTATTTCTTCCAAAATAAAATCAATAAATGAATCAAATCTTCTTGGTTTTATGATATTTTTATTTCACTCGTGATTGCTCGTAGCATATTACTTTAGCTTTAGATGTATCAATATCTACTTGACTACTTTCTAATTTTATCCAATTTTTTAGTGGGGCAATGAATGGTTATCTTTCCTTATGTAAAGGAGATCCATGCTCTCCAGTCTTCAGATCTCCTGTTAAAAGTTTGGAAGATATATTGAACAATCAAGTTGTGTAAGTTTGTAATATTCTAGTAAAGATGATTTCTTTTCTACATAATCAATCATTCATTAAAAAACATTTCATTGATGTACAGGTGTGCTCTATATAAACTCCCAGATTCACATCAGCACATCATCAGCTTACCTCCAGGTGTTTCTCTTCCAAAGAAGGTAAACGTTAAACCAGAAATAACGTGTGGTAATTCTTGCTTGATGTCTGATATGTTCTTCTACTCCACTTTTTCACTTTGAATAGTGGAATTTATATCATATAACGTCATTTACAATATATATTCATTGACTTATTCCATCATTTTTATTTTATTTTTGTGTTTTTTCCAGATAGTTTCTACTAGTGATTTAAAGCCCGCACCAGTTTTGTGGCATGAAGATACTGGAAGGAGGCCAAGACAAAATTATGTCCAACAACAGTCGATTAGAAGGTAATGATGTAATGCATTTTTTTTTTTGCAAATTATATTTTTTCTCATTTATATGAAAATACAGAAAAAGCTAACAAAATGTTTCTATAAAATCATCCTAAACTGTCTCAATAACCTATACTCTATTGATTCCTGTTTGGTCAGACCATTATACCAAGTTATCAGTTGGCTCCTGTCAATCGATCGAAGAGTATCTTCTTGTGTTTTAAAATTAGAAACGGGAAGAGAAAAATCATTCTCTCTTCTTGCCTAGAGTTTCCCCTCATTTCCAGCACCCTCTCATTTTCTATTTTTTTCCTATTAGAAAACTAATTTGCTATTATGTTTTAGAATATTTTACTAGTCTACTACTATTCTGAATATTTTATATCTCGTGTTCCCATTTTTATATGTATTTTTTTAAAATATACCCTTTGCGCACTATGTGACAAAGCACCAGTGTTTGGCGCATCGTGCCTTGGGGTATTCAAATCTTCATTTCTTTTATATGAAGCAAGTCGTCTTGTAGATTGTGTATCATTGTACACTTGAGGTGTTTGTTAGAATGTTAAGTATACAATTTTGCTGGTCGGAGAAATTTACTTGAGGCGTGACTTGACGTTCTCTGTTTGTTTAAGGATGCTTTTCAAACTTTGAGATGTTGGGGAAACCTTGATTTTGGTTGGAGAAACTCACTTGAGGCGCGTCTCAAAGTTCTCTGGTGATATAAGCGTATATGGGTGCACTTCAGGTCGAAGGTATTGGAGAATGTTTTCCGGCTGTATAGAAAGAGTTCTAGCAATCTGTTTTAAGGCAATGTGTCTCTTGCGAGGTTCTAAAAGCGTGCGTGCTTTTGCGTCAGTACGCTACCTGGAGGCATTTTTCAAAGCGTCTTCAATTAATGGACCTTAATCGGATCTGGGTTGGGTCTGGACTAGGATCCAATTCACTTAAGTTATTTTAATAAAATAAAATTATAGCTCTTGCATTTTCTGAAGTCTGGAAAACGCAAGACAGACCCGAAACCTCCCCAAATCCCCCCTCCCCCCCCAATCAGAGCTTTCTCCTCCGGCAACCTACGACGATCTCTCTGGCGACCTTCCGCGGCTTTTTTCTAGGTGGAAAAAAAAGTCCAGATTTTATCATTTTTTTTCCAGATTTTTTTTAACTTTAAATGTACATAGTCTGATTTAGTACATGAAGGATGTTTAAACTTTAAACCCTATGTATTTGAGTATTTATATAAATATATGAAATTTATATATTTTTAAAATATTTATAAAAATATCCCTGGTGTCTGAGACACAATGCAAATGCGTATTTAAAAGCTTGGTCTCTTGATCTCCTATTTTTCTTGGTCACCTTTCTAAAGGAGCACTACATTACCTGAGTTTTTCAAGCTATTCAAGCAAGCTTTTCCAAAAAATCCTGCTGAACCCTGCATTAGTTTTTTTCCCAGAGAATGTATTTTGTTCAACATGATACTGAGGAATGTGTGCATTGCCTATAATGCCAATCCTTATAAGAAGACCAATCGTTTTCAGATTGAGTCACATGCTATATTCCTATGGGAGTCCAACCTCTTGAGGCACCAGGCCATGGCTAGCTAGCCAGGGTCATAGCTATAAAAGAGAGTGACAATGTTTTTACTTTTCTGTATTTGCATTTCCCTACATTTGTAATCTTGGACACTGCCCTATCTCTTACTTTTCAGCAATGAAATTTTAATTTATAAAAAAAAACATGAATAACATGATAAATAGTGATATCAGTATTGTGTATAACTCTGGTAAATTTAACGAGGTAACGAGCTAGAAAGAAGCCTAGCTTAGTTTGCTTAATTGATGGATTTCTCTATTTGTTGTTGCTTGTTTTTATTAATAAAATAAAAAATTACTAAATACCCTTGGCAAAAAAAAGATAATGTGATTTCTGCCAACGTCTGTTTAGGTTTTTTTTATAAAGATTAAATTTCATTATAAGTGAAGCCTTGCCTAGTATTTACAATAAATTAAAAATGAGAATAGGAAACATCTTTTACAGCTATATAGTAGAACTGAAGTAGCTCCACTATAAGCCTCCAGGTTTGGTTTTCCCATTTCTATAGTAGTCCTATTCCAGACTTCCCCATTTGGCCATAGCTATGGTTTCAAGCTTCTCAAAGTCAGGGAGGATGGATTTCACATCAAAGCTGATGTGCACATCCCTAAAAATATCCTTCAATACCTCTTCCTGAGATTTAGTTTTGTGGGTCTTCCCTTCCACCTTCTGTTTTAGTTTTAGCAGAGTCCAGAAAAGTCTCCCGCAGTTGGATTTCTTCCTGAATTTTAAGATGCCTTCAAGTATTCCCCACACTGATATCTTTATTCTTTCCAAATCAGAGATGGTACAGTCAAGCCTTTCACTTGATTGAACCTTTTCAAGATTTTTTACCTAGCTGAAAAGGATTTTTGAAACGACCTTATTTGTAATATTGCAGCATGAAATAGGCTTCAATGGCTAAGATCCCATTTATCTGTCTCCTTTGGGATTGGTGATGGTATAATGGTTGGTTTGAATCAACATCTTAGTTCTTACTAGCATAAAAAAGAAAAAATTATTTCCTCTGTGACATTCATCGAGTCTGAGTAATGCCTCTTACCCAATACGTCTGATAACACAATGAAACCTTTAATGGTTAATTCTTTTCTTGGTGTTAAATTATCTGGGTTTGTTTTTAACCTGAGATTGGAAACAATGATATTTTTGGTAGTGTTATATTGAGAGTCACAACTTAGAAATGTAAAAAAAACTTATTTTGAACTTTATAAATTTACTGTTTTCTGTCACAATTAAAAAAAGTCTGTCAAACACTCAGTCTCACATTGTTAGCAGACTTTCATTTTATTTATCATTTCTTTTCATTTAAAATATGTCATTCTATTTTCAGGGAAAATCATTCTGTAATGCTTTCTGGCAGACAACTCGGTGAAGCAGCCCATCGGCTTGTCGTTAATAGTTTACAGACGAATGTGAATCGTAATGATTCTAGTATGTCACAAGAACCTCCACGGATGTATGAAAGAGGGGCACATGATGATAGACGCATGAACTATCCCAACTCATCATTCCCTAGAGGTGGTGGGTATCCAAATAACCACCACGATGGTATGAGGTCATACTCTTCAGGAAACCATTTAAGTCACAACCGTGATTATCGTCAGTCAGGAAGAGAATCATATTTGCACGACACACATCAAATATCTTCAAATGTTGCTCATGGAAGAAACCATCAGCACTGGAAAGCTGATTCAGTAGGTCCGGGTCCTCCTCATAGATATCAGCAATATAATGAAGATTATCATTTTCAAACAGGTACAAATCCTGCGAGCTTTCCACCGGTTGGTGGTGGACCACATGCTGGTTATGGTGGATACGAATACCAACAAAGGCCACGTGAGATGTATGGTGGTTATCAACAAAGACCTCCCCATCGAAATTCAGGGAACAGGGACGGCCAACGTAACCAAGCTGCGAACCGCTTCTCAGATTTTGATAGGAGTAATCGAAGGCCGCCAGCACCGCCTGGGTATGAAAGATACTGATTCTTTAGTTGCACTCTTACTGATATTTATATGCTTGTTTGTTTTATGTCCCATGAGGGTTTGAATAACTTAATTTCTTATCCTTCTTTGATACCCCGACCATGGAGACATTGTAAGTTAGATATTTTCCTTGAGTTTCATTCCTTTACCTTTAAGTAATAATTTCCTTTTCGATACGACGTGTGGATGTTTGTCCCCCGTGATTTGCATATTGATAGGAAATGAGGTGTGGTCGATTGTAGAAGATGATAGAGGAAGAAGATTGTAACTGATGAACTGGAACCGTTGATGTTCCACCGGATTCCTTGTTAATTTATATTACTTAAAATGAATCTGAGCAACCCACAATCGTGGGCACTACCCTCTAACTAATTTATACAATTCTGCATTTCATACTAACACATGTCTCAGGGAGGGAATGGTTGAAGATTTTCTTTTCGGCAAGCGAAATTTTCAGGACAGTTGAGTCACTTGTTTGGAAAAAGACATTTGAAGAAGGGGATTTTTGATTAGAAGTTACTAGTTTCTATTATTTAAGATTTAAGATCACCTGTACCCTTGAGTCTCTGACCCCAGGATTAAGATAAATTCTTAGTTACAATAAAGATAATATTCATCAGCACATAGTATATTATAGATATAGTCCTGCCAATCTGCTATTTATTAAAATTTTAAAAGCGGTTATTTTTTTTGGCAGAGAGGCAGAGACCAATAATAAGATAAGATAGTGCATAGCAGTGTCAAGAATTAAATTTTAACTGATATCGGAATCCGAACGACGGTGTAATTCTCTTGGCAAACCCACCTTAAATACCCTTGGGAGTAATGCGAGTTTTGACCAGCTTTTTTCTTTAAGGTCAGTTTAAAGCTGATTTGTTTATTGAGCTTCGAAAACTTCAATTTTCGTGGCTTCACCTTGATGGAAACTCCATGTAGTCGGTCAAGTTTGAACCTATAATTCGACTTCTCTTGGCCGACGTTGGTGACCGTTCTAGTCACTGTAACGTTGTTTTCGTTTTTCTCAATGGCGACCGAGATAGATGGATAGTTGAGATCCTTGATGAGTATCTTCTTAAATTTAGAGCAGTCAATTTTATGGCCAACCATGATTGCCAATTGGTTTTGTGTGTAGTTGAGCTGACAGAGAAAAGAGATATAATCTTGGGGTGAAATGTCATAAATCAAACCTGGATGAATGGCATTAGATGCGTTGACATGACCAGCTCCCATTTGGAACAGATTTGCCGGAACGTATTTCTCAGTCTTGATGGGTTTGCCGTCACGATCTAATATGTTGGCCGTAGTCATGATGGCAGATTTAATTGCAGAAGGTGACCAATTCGGATGTGTATCCTTGATCAGTGCAACTATTCCGCTGAGATGTGGAGCAGACATAGATGTACCAGAAAGGACAGCGAAAGAGTGATTAGATAATGTGGCTTCGAAACGAGAATCATGGGTTTCTCGATATGCAGCGATAATATTGAGTCCTGGGCCTACGATGTCTGGTTTTAGAATACCTGGACTGATCCTGGCTGGACCTCGAGAAGAGAAGTAAACCAAGGAAGGGGTGTGAGATGCACCGTACACCGTGTGATTAAATAAAATATATGCAGTCGGTCGGTGCGTAATGTTCATGTAGTTTTGCACTTTCTTGCCATCATCGTAGTTCAATTGTGAAAAAGGTATTGTATGATTTCTGGCCATCGTGTTATTTCCTTGTATCCACCTGCTCATTCGTATTGTTCCAACTCCACCCAGACTCTCTACCTTGCTTTCGTCTCTGCAAGCCACGGAATATCGATCAATTTCGCCGCAGAACACTATTTTGCCTTTGATACCACCACCATAGTATGGTCTCGCCAATTCAAAAGGGCTACTGGAACTGAAGTTTTTGGGCTGATACAAAGTTTCCCCGTTTAGCTCCTGGCCATCACCGAGACGCACCGTCGACATTATTCTCCTGTCTATGCTGCTGGCTCCCACGGTAAGAGTCCACGGCGCCTCATTCGCGATACTATAATAATACGGTCCTGCGTTACCGGCGGAGCAGCTTACGAAGATTCCTTTTTGCATTGCACGGAAGGCTCCGACGGCTATTGGGTCTGTGTAGTAATTTGAGGGGTAACCCCCGAGAGAAATTGACAACACGTCGATTCCGTCATTGATTCCAGCATTTATCCCAGCTAACACATCAGACCCGTAGCAACCCCACCGCATACAGACTCTGTAAATGGCAAGGTGAGCTCTGGGGGCCATTCCGACGGCAGTTCCATTAGCCTCGCCAAGCATATTTGCCCTGTCCACAGCGGACCCGGCAATCGTGCTAGCTGTATGAGTACCATGCCCAACATCGTCGAAAGTCGTCATATTCTCAAGGTTCTTGTGTCCAGCCGCTATTGCACCCTTGAGAAAACTCTGGAATCCGATGAGCTTGTTGTTGCACCACTTAGTAGGTGTAAGGTTGCACGTACCGTTCCACTTGGCAGGTGGAGGAGAAATTCCTTCTCCATTGAAAGATGGATGATTAGGGGTTACTCCAGTGTCAAGAACGCCGACGATCGTACCATATCCACCATCACCGAACATCGGATCGTTGGCTGTCAATCCTAGGAACTCCGGTGTGTAAGTGGTGTGAAGTTTAAGAAGTCTGTCAAGATAGGCAGACACAAAACCCTCCCTTTTCTTCATCTGCTCGACCTCTTCGTCCATCAATCTTGCCGCAAACCCATGGATGGCCTCCCCGTAGATGTGAACCAAACGTTTCGCACGCACTGCAGTCGATGCCGGAGGTAAGAACGACATGCACCAGTCGTGGTATTCTTTTTTGAGATTCAAATTGAAATTGATGTTGGTCGGAGGATCTAAATAGACTATGTAAGTCTTGAGGGTTGTGGAAGAACACCTACTCTCATCGATGCTCAGAAACAACAGCACCAATGTAGAAACACACAGAAGCTGCAAGGAGGAAATCATATCCGATCGATACTCAGATCGATCGTCGACGGTTTCTGGTTTTTATAGATCGATTGTTGTTTGTAACAAAACATGATCACATGTAGAATATGTTTCTATCTGCATACGTAACCATCAAACCTACTAACTATTTACTGTTATGAATACGTACTTTTATGACTTATGAATAATACCTTCTAATACAATATAAATTTTTGGGTTCCCACTTCTCAGTTTTAATTTGGATTTTTTAAGGTTGAAATTGCAATTAACCTCCATAGACGCAGAGTCACGCAGTCCCTATAAAATTTCAAGTATACTATACAGAGTTGTCACATTTATTTATTTATTTTTTTTTTTTTTTTAAGACGATTTAGATAAAATAAAAGATAAAAAAATTACAAGTTACAGTAAAAACGATTAAGTAAGCAACTAAGAGTAGATAGAATGTATGAAATGAATATGATATGTTAATTCTCGATTTGTAGGTCAGTAACCCAATAATAAAACTTTCTCCCATCTTCTGCTAGTTATATGAGGAATTTGGTGTTCGCGGAAAGAGGTCGAACTGTTGCTCGCAGTCAAAGACGTGGAACCACGACCGCTCCGACGCTCGCTCGCAGACACTGCGGCGCTCGCGGACAACCCTGCTCGCTCACGGAGCACCCCGCTCGCGGAAACCTAAGGCGCTCGCTCGTTGCTTGTCCTAGAGAACCCATGACGCTTGTTTCACTCAGAGCAAGACGGTGCTCGCTCCTCTGCAGACGAACCGCACGCGGAGAACCCAAAACGCTCGCACACGGAGGACCCACCAGACTTGTTCGCTCGCGGTCAGATTTTCCTTCTCTCTCGGTCAGAGTCCTTCACTTCACGCGTTCGCTATCGGAAACATTTCTCGTTTGCTCGCTCGTTCGCCCTGCGAACACCACCTCACTCTATGTTTGGGTCTGCAAGAAAAGGTTACTTCTTTGAGTTGTCACATCAGTTGTCGATTTTTTTTAAATTTTTTAACATCTTATTTATTTCAACATCATAGACATCCATCTTCTTCCTCCATCCGATCTCCCCTTCCCTTAACCTTCACTCCTTCTGACTCCAAGAACCATCTTCTTCTTCCGACCTCCTTCCGAAGACGTAGTACACGCCTCCCATCCATAGGCTTAACATTATTACTAGAGTATTGAATGATTGAATCAAAGAGTGAATTGGTTTATTCTCAAATACTTGTTGTCTATTTATACAAGTTTGTTTCTAATTAGGATTAACTGATTCATAACAGATCAGTTATCCTTTACACCCCTTCCCTTAAGCTCTTGGATTCATTCCAACGAGCTTGGTTTGTAAATTTAGAAATTGTTTTGCCGGTAGAGGTTTTGTCAATACGTCTGCCCATTGGATGGTCCCGGGAATGTGTTCCACCGAAATCTCCCCGCTTTCTGTCTTCTCCCTTACGAACTGTAGGTCTATTGCTACATGTTTAAGTTTGCAATGTCCGATTGGATTCTTTGAAATAAATGTTGCACCTAAGTTATCCGAGAGTATTTTGATTGGTTTTGGTGTTGAAACTCCTAGCTCAAATAGCATTGACCGCACTGCTTCAACTTCTTGGGTAGTTACGGCGATTGCGCGATATTCTGCCTCCGTACTTGATCTGGCCAGAGTGCTTTGTTTGCGAGAAATCCATGATACTAAAGTTCCGCCTACCAATACAAGAAACCCTGTTCGACTTTTTCTATCTGATGTGTCTCCACCCTAACCCTAACCCTAACCCTAACCCTAACCCTAACCCTAACCCGAACTGAAAGTTTGCAGCCATTGGTGTTGTTGAAGGTTTAGTATTCTTCATACCGCAACTGTTTAACAGGTTTGCAATATATTGAGGTTGAGCCAAGTGTATCCCGTCATCAAAGTATGTAACCTGGATCCCTAAGAAGAACCTGAGATCTCCGAGTATTCTTAGTGGAAATTCTTCTTTTAATTGTGTTATTATTCTTCCGACTTCCACTTCATCTGATCCTGAAATTACAATATCATCAACATAGACGAATAAGTAAGCTATGAATTTTTCTTGTTGAAGAATGAACAATGAGGGATCTTATAGGGCTAAGACTTGATTTCAGAGATTTATTCCCGTTGCCCGAGCCTTGGATATCCCTGCTCTTCGATCTTGGATCTAAGATAGTTATTACCATCAGGTCAATCTAATTTCAGACTGTAATTCCTGAGTAATTATTTAAATTGTTCAGATATCTTTTCAATAGATATTCATTATAGGAATGTCAAAGATGGCTGAAGGCATGGAAACCCGTCTAAATGCTATGGAGTTATCGATCAACAAATTATCTGATATAATGGCAAAAGTATTGGATGAAAAGAATAACTCAAGTGCTGGAACCTCAACTAAAATCACTACCCCTTACCCAGGGAAAGTAAATCTGTCCAAATTTAATGGGGAGAATGTGACCAGCTAGATATATTTGGCAAAGAAGTATTTTAAATACTTAAATACACCCGATGCTGAAAGATTAGCAATGACAACTTTCAGATTCGAAGGAGTGGCATTAGAATAGTTACAATGGATTGATGATAACATGCAGTTTGCTTCTTGGTTTGACCTCTGTGATGAAATGCTAAAGAGATTTGGAACTTCTAAATTTGCCATTCCCACCGGGAGATTGAGTAAATTGGTCCAAACAGGTTCGGTTAGAGAATATCAGAACAAATTTGAGTCCATGGCTACCAAGGTCACTGATGTATCTCAAAAAACTATGAGTGAGAGGTTTATTTCAAGTCTTAAATCTGAAATTCGGAAACTAGTAATCCAAGCTA
>LFYR01001099.1:200618-268666 GCA_001185155.1 Zostera marina | reverse complement strand
TGTATTACACCACAATAAAAAAATGTAGTTATGTTTTCCCCAAAGATTTCTCTGTTATTTGGAAATCTTATAATAGATATACTTATATTAATTCCCATGTTATTTTATTGGATATTTTATTAATTCCATGGGAAAATCCTGCAAGAATGTTTTATACTTTCATTATGTTTTATATGAGTCGCCTGAGTGAGTTATATGTTTTATACTTTCATTTTTTTTTCCAAGCAGAATAATTTCATTTTATTTATTCATTTAGAAAATATTCCATTAGAAATGGCACGCGGACGGAGTCGTAAACGAACAAACGACGGACGATCACAATCTGCAAGAATAGATGAAGAAATCGTAGAGGACCGCTTCGATGAAGAACATCGAAGAAAATGGACAAAAGGATTGAGACAACCGGATGCACCAACTCCCGCCACTATTCTTAAGAGCGGGTGAGTATTAATTTTCATTATAATTCATTATAATTTATTATTTAATTTGATTGTTTTTTATAGGACTTTTACAAACAATGTAAGAAGTCAAATAGGAATATTAGTAAAAGGTAATATAACGTCACCTTTAACTAAATGGACTTCTTGGAAAGAAGAGGAAAAGGAAAATATTTTCGTCAAATTTCTGGTATGATTTATTTATTTATTTGTCATTTTTTCCATATGTCATTTTTTTCAATATGTAATGTTTTCGTCTTTATGTAGTGCTATTTTTCATTTGAGGACATTCAATTGGCTCGTGAATGTTTTGATAACTATGTCCAATTAAATTATATATAAATCAATATTCATATTTTCTTTGTAATTTCAATTTTTTTTTACATTAGGGTCAGTCGAGCCAAGGACGCGACAACATCGCCACGCCTACTACAAGAGATTCAAATGCCGAAAATGTTGGCAAAAAAGCGACTCAAAGTCCGACTAAAAGTGGGACGAATAGCGTGACTGACAACAACAAATAGGTTCCTCTTCTTTTATCTTTTGGTTTAGTTTTGTTTTGAATAACATGAATTGTATGAATTGTATGTTTTGTTGGTTATTGAATGGATAATGATTGGTTGAATGATTGTGTTGATTTTTAGGGATAATTTTTTACATATCATTCCTTGTAGCGATAATAAGGTCTGATTGTGTTGATTTCGTATTTTTAGTTGCTTGTGAAATTATGTTTGAATCGAAGAGTTTTATTATATTTTCAGGGAATTAAGATCCCGTTAATTTGTTTTTAGAGAAAAGGATTTTTCTTGTATCAATCAGAATGTTTGATTGTGTGGTTTTAATTATTTGTTGTTTTTCAAATTGTGTTTGAATCTTATGTGCTATGGCCATTTTGTGGTTTATTTGCTTCACTCAGTTCATTTTTATATTAAAACCAAGTTAAGTACTTTGACTAAACGTCTGTCTAAACATATAATTCTTTGTTTGGATTTAGGCAAAAGTTTGGATTTCGAAAGCTGCCAACTTTCGATCATCAGCTTGGAAAGTTAGCAACAAGCGTCCTGGTTAGAACTTCTCCAATAGGTTATTATCGCTACAATAGGTTATTGAATGATATGTCAAAAAAATACATGATTTATGTCAAAAAAATACATGGAATTGAATGGTTGAATGATTGGAATGGTATTGAATTGACAATAGGTATGGAATTGAATGGTTGAATGGTATGTTTTGGAATGACAATAGGTTTGGATAATTTTTAGGGATATTGATTGGTTGAATGATTGGTTGAATGGAATATGAATGTAAATATATGTTTGATTGATTTTTTTAGGTTATATGAATGTGTAAGACCTTCAATAGGCGTCTTCTAAAATGTAAATATTTCCTACAATTTTTTTAGAAATTAGCCACGGCCTTTTGGCATTTAGCCACGGATTTTAGCCGTGGCCCTTCAATTTCCACTCTGTTTGAAGGATTTAGCCACGGCCAATTAAGTATTAGCCACGGCTAAAATCCGTGGCTAAATTTTATTTAGCCACGGAAAATTAATATTAGCCACGGATTTTACCGTGACTAATTTTTAACATTAGCCACGGCCAATTAAGTATTAGCCACGGCCAAAATCCGTGGCTAAATTTATTTAAGGAATTAGCCACGGTCAAAATCCGTGGCTAAATTTTATTTAGCCACGGAAAATTAATATTAGCCACGGATTTTACCGTGATTAATTTTTAACATTAGCCACGGATTTTGGCCGTGGCTAATATTAGCCACGGAAAATCAATTCCGTGGCTAAAAATTAGTAGCCACCAGACCTACAGCCACGGCCACTCCCGTGGCTAAATCCCGTGGCTAAATTGATTTAGCCACGGATTTTGCCATTTAGCCAGTGAACTTGGCCGTGGCTGTTTCCCTTTTTT
The DNA here is from genome assembly GCA_001185155.1 of Zostera marina. Lineage (NCBI taxonomy): Eukaryota > Viridiplantae > Streptophyta > Magnoliopsida > Alismatales > Zosteraceae > Zostera > Zostera marina. The sequence goes on along the minus strand of LFYR01001099.1, from coordinate 266,307 downwards.
CTTGTAGTGTATTCTGCTATCCAACGTTTATATGCAATGTGAATGTTATATATATTGTATGCTTGTGCTGTGTGTATTACACACTCTGTGTGCAGCTTGTGAACTTGGAGGCAACCCTCACAAGTGTGGCCTAGCCCCCCCCTCTGAGGGCACTCGTGATGAAGAGGGTTGGGCACTCCAGGAAGTCACACTCTGCACTTTGGGAGAGAGGAACCCCACACAAGTGTGACTCCAGTTCCCCTGCTCTGCAGGCACTCGTGATGAAGTGAGACACACCCTCTCTCTCCATAACCACACCTGTCAAGTGTGGCCTAGCCCCCCCTCTCTAGGGCACTCGTGATAAGCAGAAGGTTGGTTACTCAGACACACAACCACACATATCACATCTCATTGAAGTCTATTTACTGTCATTTCTATCCTCAATATACAATACTCAGACATGATGCATGCTTACTTAGTTTGTATTTGAAAATCATACATCTATTCTGCAGTACCATGGCCAATTCGGATAGCAAGCCACCTGGGGGGGCCTTATTTAATCCCACCAGTCCCTATTATTTAAAAAACAGTGATAGCACCACCTCATTCCCCACTATTGACAAGCTAGAGAGTGGGAAAAACTACTACTCCTGGAGCAGGGAGTTCAGGATGCAAATCATTGTTAAGAGAAAATTAGGTTTCATTGATGGATCAATTGAGATGCCTCTGGACAGGAGATCTCCTGAATTTGATGCTTGGCAAACCAACAATGGTCTCATCATCTCCTAGATATGTGGCTCAGTTGCCAAGGACATTGCAAACTCAATCATGTATAGTGACTCTGCCCACACCATATGGGAGGACCACAAACACAGGTTCCAATGGAGAAATGAGACTCACATCTACCAGATCACTCAGGAACTGGCTCATTGTTATCAAAACAATGATGGTGTAGTTGCCTACCACACAAAACTCAAAGGACTCTGGCAGGAACTTGATTCCTATGGAGATCGATGTCATTAGATATGAGTGTGGCAAGTGCACATGTAATCTCTCCAAGAGGCTCCAAGATAAGGAGAACAGAGCCAAAGTATGCCAATTCCTACTTGGCCTGAATGAATCCTTCACCAACATCAAAGGCTATATACTTGCTCAGGAACCTCTACCCATTCTTGCCAAGGCCTTTTCCACTGTGATTTATGAAGAACAACAACATCAGCAAAATCAGCAGCAACAAACTACATCATCCAACCTCCATGTCTTCCAGGCTGGGAGATCTGAGAAGGGGCAGTGGACTCCATGGGAAAGAAAAAGCCAACCAACCACACCCTCTGCCACCACTGTCACACCAATTCCTCCACATCAAAGACCACCACCTCCATCTCAGCCCATCTTTCAAAAATCTGGAAAGAGGGTGAACACTGACTGGTTCTGTGATCATTGTGGCATCTATGGGCATAGCACTGAAAGGTGCTACAAGCTTCATGGCCGCCCCAAAATCCAAAGGGACAACATTGGAATGAGAAGCAGGACTCACAGTACCTGGCACAGAGACTCCTCTGAGAGAAGCCACAAAGCTAGTTCCTCCAACACTGACCCTGACACACAAAGAACTCCAGTAGCCACTGCCTACCATGTAGCACACTACAAAGGCCTTCCATGACCCCATCAAAGCCAAGCTACAAATGTTAGGTAAAAATACAATTTCTTGTTATTATTCACATACTCTTCCATGGATCATAGATAGTAGTGCCTCTGAGCACATGAGTGGGGATCCCACACTTTTCACTGAGTTAAAACCCTGCACTGACCAGTGGGTACAGTCCCCAATGGAAAGTCACACAGGGTTGAATACTCTGGCACAGTGCTGGTATCCCCCTCCCTCACCTTGCAGGATGTCCTATACATCCCTGACTTCACTGTTAACCCCATATCTGTTAGTGTACGCTCTCATATCTGAATGATATTCATTTTATGTCTTCTAGTTGTTCTATTATTGACAAGGTCTCGAAGAAACAGACTGGTCAGGGTGATCTACGCCAAGGGCTATATTTTTTGAGGAATCATTCCACATCCCTTGCAACTGCAACCAATGTCTACTCAGATAAACTTTATAATTGGCACTGTAGATTGGAGCATACCTCCTCTGAGGGGATGTCTTTTATTTTGAAAATTTTAAATATTTCTGTTAAATCTGAATTTTTACATTGCTCTATTTGTCATTTATCTAAACAAACTAAGCTTCCTTTTCCCCACACATGGGCAGAGGACTTCTAAATTATTTGATCTCATACATATGAACATTTGGGGTAAGTATCATGTTCCCACTCATGGGAACAAATTCTATTTTTTAACCTTGGTGGAGGATTTCTCCCGCACCACCTGGATTTATCTAATACAACACAAATCAGAGGCTGCTGGCTTAGTGGAGACATTCTTTAAGATGATCCTGACTCAATATGGGGTCTCCATCAAAACCTTCAGAGGTGACAATGGCCGGACCAGAGTTTCCCTGCTCTAGACTCAAAACATTCTTCCAGTCCCAAGGAATTCTTCTCCAGACAAGCTGCCCCTACACTCCTCAGTAAAATGGAGTAGCTGTGAGGAAACATAAACACCTCCTTGAGGTAGTTAGGGCACTTAGATTCCAATCAAATGTTCCTGAACATCTCTGGGGTCACTGCTTACTCCATGCAACCTGCCTCATCAACAGACTGCTCTCCAAGGTCACTGATTTCAAGTCACCCTTTGAGATACTTCATGGCACCCCAAACGTTTCGCACGTACTGCTTTCAATGCCGGAGGTAAGAACGACATGCACCAGTCGTGGTATTCTTCTTTTAAATTCAAATTGAAATTGATATTAGTCGGAGGATCTAAATAAACTATGTAAGTCTTGAGGGTTGTGGAAGAACACCTACTACTCTCATCGATGCTCAGAAACAACAGCACCAATGTAGAAACACACAGAATCTGCGAGGAGGAAACCATGTCGGATCGTCGACAGTTTTCTGGTTTTTATAGATCGATTGTTGTTTGTCACAAAGCGTGATCACACTTGGAATATGTTAAATAAAACGTATTAACTTTGCCCATATTCCTCGAGCTAGCTTGTTCTTTTGTCTCTTCGATCTTATGGTTTCATATACGTTTGATCGCCCACTTTTTATTTTTCAGATTCAAATTCAGATTCTCCTTCCATAATCTTGTAGTTTGAATAATAATAATTAAAGGCTAACCCTAAGCCATTGTTTTGAGGAACATGATCAGCAGATAGTCAGAAAAATTTGCCCCACGGTGGTACCGATCTGCAGGTGTCGGCAGTCTTGGAATAGTACAAACTAATGACGATATTAATTTGATTTGTTGCGTAATGATAGATTTCATTTATTTTAATGGATTTTTAAACCAGTTTGAATTCATCCACTGTTCGATTCCCAAACAGAGGAGTAACACTTCATACCACTCCCAGTTCCGAAATGCCAGATCTTGTCACCTTTCATCACTCTTCCATTGGATTCCATATACGCCATCTGATACCACATCGACGCCGACGACTGATTACCGAACCGTCGGAATATTTGGAGAGATGGGTCCATGTCCCATCCCGTCAGAGCCAGACCTTTTCCGATCTCCTTGATGATTGACAGACTAGATCCCGGAATGCAGTAGTGCTGTATCGCCGATCCGAACCTGGGAACGTAGTTATACTTGTCCATTTTGGTGGTCGACAGTGACTTTGATTCCATTGCATTCATGAATTGGTAGAACAAGTAGCGTAATTTCTCATGCAGGGGAAGAATTAGGGCACCAAACACGATAATGTGAGATTTGATGTTCTCCCTTATTTCTTTCAAGACCTCACGATGGATAGAAAATCCAGTGATGCCATGCGAATCCTCCTTTCTCATCAGCGCATTATATGCTCCGTCTTTATCTGCATGATGCGTTCGGAACAAGTGAACAAGCTTGTACTTAGATCTTCGCCGCCACTCTCTCCGGTTCGTCAGCAAAATAGCCGCACTTCCCATCCGAAACATGCAGTTAAGAAGGAGCATCCGTCGATCCTTCCCTCCGTACCACCCAGTCGATAAGATTTCGGTGCTCAGAATCACGGCGTAGGAGTTTGGATGAACCTTGAGGAGATTTCGTACCACGTCGACTCCGATCCCACTGGCACTGCATCCCATTCCAGAGATGTTGAATGTCTTGATATCTTCCCTCATCTTATAATGGTTGACAACGATGGACGTGAGGGATGGACATGGACAGAATCCGCTGCAGTTCACAATGAGGATGTTGACGTCGTCAGGACTCACCTTAGTTTTAGCGAACAACTCGTCAAGCACTGGGAAAAACAGCATGCGTGCTTCTTTCAGTGATTCTCGGAAATGGACATTGGGAGGCAAGTAGTGGAGAGATGGTGGCAAGCAGGTTTCTTCTCCCATCCCGGAGGAGGAGAGGGCCTTGGTCATGAACTGAATACTCAACTTGTCGAAATGGTTGATCAGAGAAATATGCTCCACGAAGTGAGCTGACGGGACTCTGAGAGTTGAAGACGGCATCAAGCATGAGAAATCCACAAGGTACACACACCGAGATTTCGACATATGACGGTGGATTCCTAAAAACAACACGAACAGTAACAGAACCAGCAAAACAGGAATGACAACCAGACCGCTCACCGCGCCAGTCATCAACCGGAAATCATACCAGATTTCGACCATCTTCGTTACTATCACTTGTTTCTGTATCTTGTGTAATTGCTGTTTGAGATTTGACTTACTGTCATCTATTTCCCAAATATTCTAAATCTAACAAAATATTAAATGCACGTACCCACTCGAATACTGGAATATAACTTCATGGGCCCCATATTATTAAAACCATTGCAATTGAGTCCAATATTCTTTTACACGCCCCATCCAGCCCAAAGAAATAAATGTTTGGGAAAACAATAAATCTACACGAAATCCTGAACATAACTTAAAACTGTGCATAACCAGACAACACGATTTTCATTCCCAAGAAGAAATTTTCATTAACACATTAGAAAATACAATATAGATTGAAAAAAACTATCAGATTTGATACAGTTAAGAGTTGAGTGAAAACAAAATTTATATTTTTGCAAACAAAATAACAAGACAAAAAAAAGTTAAGGATAAAATTAGCATTTGCTTCGTTTTCTGATGGCTTGTCGTTGTCTGTTTCTTTTCTTGGGACCAGATTTTGAGACTTGAAGAGCCTTGTAAACGACACTGAGTCTAGCAAAAGCTGCGTCTTTCAGATCAGGTCTATACTTGTTATCACAAACCTACAACAAATAACATAAATATTTAGTGAGCTTTATTCACTTTCATTTTGGTTAAAAATGATATTTGAAGCTTATAATCTGTAAAAAATCATGAAAATATTAAAAGCTCAGAAGCCAAGCGTAAAATATTTCATCAAAGAGTCAATTGATCATACTGACTCCTCTTACTTGTTAGCAACTTCATCACAGCAGCGAAATTGACAAAATCAAACACTAAGATAAAAAAAAAAACTAAAACACAAAAACTCAGAAGCCAAGCGTAATATATTTCATTGAAGAATCAACTGATCACGATGACTCTTCTTACGTTATAGCAATTTCATCACAGCTATACAAATATTAAAAATTTAAAACCAAAGTAAGAACAAATTATGTTTATTTTAAAAAATTAATACTGTCTGAAAACAAGTGACAAAAAAAACAAAAAACAGATAAAAGCTCAGAAGCCAAGCGTAATATATTTCATTGAAAAGTCAACTTGATCATGATGACTCTTCTTACGTTATAGCAATTTCATCACAGCTATACAAATATTAAAAATTTAAAACCAAAGCAAGAACAAATTATGTTTATTTTAAAAAATTAAATACTGTCTGAAAACAAGTGACAAAAAAAACAAAAAACAGATAAAAGCTCAGAAGCCAAGCGTAATATATTTCATTGAAGAGTCAACTGATCATGACGACTCTTCTTACGTTATAGCAATTTCATCACAGCAAACAAAATGTTAAAATCAATGAACGAACAAATTATCTTTATTAAAAAAAATTCTGTCTGAAAAAAAAATGACAAAGAAAGTACAAAACAAATAAAAAAACTCAGAAGCCAAGCGTAACATATTTCATTGAAGAGTCAACTGATCATGATGACTCTTCTTACGTTATAGCAATTTCATCACAGGTACCCAAATGTTAAAATCAATGAACGAACAAATTATGTTTATTAAAAAAATACTGTCTGAAAAAAATGACAAAGAAAGAACAAAACAGATAAAAAACTCAGAAGCCAAGCGTAATATATTTCATTGAAGAGTCAACTGATCATGATGACTCTTCTTACGTTATAGCAATTTCATCACAGCTAAACAAATGTTAAAAATTTAAAATCAAAGCAAGAACAAATTATGTTTATTTTAAAAAATTAAATACTGTCTGAAAACAAGTGACAAAAAAAACAGATAAAAGCTCAGAAGCCAAGCGTAATATATTTCATTGAAGAGTCAACTGATCATGATGACTCTTCTTACGTTATAGCAATTTGATCACAGCAAACGAAATGTTAAAATCAATGAACGAACAAATTATGTTTATTAAAAAAAATACTGTCTGAAAAAAAATGACAAAAAAAGAACAAAACAGATAAAAAAACTCAGAAGCCAAGCGTAATATATTTCATTGAAGAGTCAACTGATCATGATGACTCTTCTTACGTTATAGCAATTTCATCACAGCTACCCAACTGTTAGAAATTTAAAATCAAAGCAAGAACAAATTCAATTTATTTAAAAAAATTAAATGCTGTCCGAAAACGAGTGACAAAAAAAGAACAATACAGATAAAAACTCAGAAGCCAAGCTTAATATATTTCATTAAAGAGACAACTGATCACAATGACTCTTTTTGCGTTATAGCAAATTCATCACAGCTGCCCAAATGATAAAATTAAAGCATGAAAAAATCAAGTTCATTTAAAAAAATTAAATACTATAAAAAAAGATCTGAGCAGAGAAAGACAGCGCAGAAGCCAAGCGTGATATATTTCATCAAAGAAACATCTGATCACGATGACTCTTTTTATGTTATAGCAACTTCATCACAACTGCCCAAATGATAAATTAAAACATCAAGAATACATCAAGTTAATTTTTTTTAAAATGCTACAAAGAAGGATCTGAACAGAAATACAGGTCAAAAACCAAACGAGATATATTTTCATTAAAGAGTCAACTGATCATGATGATTGATGACTCTTCTTATTCTTTTAAGCAATTCTATCATAGCTACTATGTAAGTATCTTTTAGCAAGAACACCGTTAAAATATCAATACTTCTCAAGAGTGACAGATTTCTAGCAATCACTAATCAAAAAAAGATGGAAGAAAAGTATATAATATGAAAGAAAATCACTTGTACGAAAAAGTTAAAACCCAAGAAAAACTCAACAATCAACAAAACTTTATTTCATTGCTATTAATATACGACATTGATGAATGATGATAACCTGATTTTTGACAGCTTTCGCCATTTTCTGAAAATCCTTTCTCATGACAGATCTATGGAAGGAAGAAGAAGGTTTGTTCTGTTTTTTGGTCTTAGATGTAGCCAGAACCACAGACAAATCAGTGCCTTCAGGTAGAATTGTAACAGTTTTCGTCTGTGCCAATCCTAAGAGTGAGCGAAACAATTAAGTATACATTAAAAAAAACATCAACATTGCAATAAAAAACAATACCCGAGTACTTAAAAGAATTCAGATTATAGAGATTGTTAGGCTCCTTGCTGAACTCAATCCTGGAATTTCCATTGCCAAACTGTTTTACACGAAATGCATTGTTCCGTTTCACAATCTCCCAGATCAGACATCCCGGAACATTAGCCATTTCAAGATCTGTAGACAAAAAATTAATAAACGATAAGACATAATAATAAACGATTTAAATGAAAATAGAAAAATCAAACATAAGAAGAGACCGAGAGAGATTCTCACCGGAGGCGGAGAGACAGACGGAGGAGGATTTGGAGGAACTCAAAGGAACGACGCAGTATATTTATACTAACAGAACCCTAAGTGCCCATGATACGAAGTGACGAAAGCACCTTAAAGGGAAAAGGTAACATTGCCGATATAAACTCCGGGCCTTCGGCCCATTTAACTTCAATAAGTCTCCCATTTATTTTTCCATTGAAAAAAATTAAATAGAGTTTTACAAAATAAATCTGAGAGGTGTTTTATTTATCAAATATATATATAATTTGAGAGCTGTATTGTCAATTAATTTGTTGGAGTGGGAGCAGCATAAGTGGTTTGGCCAAACTCATGGTTGATCCCACCATCTCTGTCATATCCATGGTGGTCGGCGTGATACCATCCGGTAGTTTCCAGTCGAACGAGTGAAGAAGAGAAGCAAGCATGAGGTGCACCATCCTTGATTGGAGAGGTTGATGATCTGAGCAAATTGGCTGCTGGAAATCTAGAAATGAGCAATCTAGTTGTTCCCTTGGCAGAAATCTTTCCGGCTGAAAAAGATTTGGGTTTGTCCAGGAATCTGTGTCTCTACCAATTGCGCGTAAGTTAAATAGCAACTGGGTATGCTTTGGCAATAGGTAACCACCGAGATGAACATCGTTCTGAGTTGTATGCGGTTGTGAGAGAGGGTGAGGCGGGTGCATTCGCAATGTCTCCTTCACTATAGCTTTGAGATAAGGAAGTTGAGAGATGTGAGAGTCTTCTATCTTTTTATCATGAGGTACAATGTTGTTGATTTCAAATCTTGCCTTAGCCATCACCGCCGGATTTCTGATCAACTCAGCCATAGCCCATTCTACTGTAATGCTGCTCTTATCAATTCCGGCAATCAATAAATCCAAGAAATTGTTTTTGATGGTTTCGATGTCAGTCGATTTAGAATTATGGGAAAGGCTAAGAAAGAAATCCAAACCGTCATTCAGCTGATGTGAACTCAAACTCCGTTTTTCAATCATTTCATCAAACAGGTGTTTTAATTTCTTCAGCTGTTTTGTTGGAGATTTTCGACGATTCCCTTGGCCATCGATGGAACTGAAAACCGAGAAGAATTTTGAAATGGTACAACGTGATCCTCCAGTCTCTCTGATCATTCCACGAATCAGATTCTTCAACTCCTTTGATGATTCGGAGGCATATGCAGCGAAGTCAACCGAGAAGGTTATGTTGGATAAAATGTTTATCATGGTGGTAAACACTACTTGCCCAATATCTACAACCTGGTTTCTGATGCAGCAACGATTTAAGAATTCCGTAAGCTCTCTCAGTTTTAGAACCCTAACATTCTGAACCAAGTCCGATCTTTGGGGCGTAAAAAATGCATTCATGTTCAACACTTTACGAAGATCCTTCCATTGTTGTTTTTGGTCAATACATGATAACGACGATCGATAATCGTCCATGATGAGAGCGCACCTGGCACCATCTGGATCAGATCTCGATGAAAGCTCGACTGCCACTTGGGCCGAAGAAATGACTATTGTGGTGCGGAATCCAAGCTTGAGGGTCATCAGTGGACCGTGAATGCGAGCGAGATTATTGATAGATCGAGTTGGAATATTCGCAGGAAGTTGCCAGAGATTACTTACGATAGGTAACGGAATCGGACCTGGAGGTAACTTCTTCCGGTGATAAATGGATGTGAAAAACCAGTGGAGAACCATTGATACTATTGCTCCAACAAAAAGACTCCATAAGATCACCATTACTTGAAACTCCATAATTAACAACGACTTGCAGATTCGAATCTTCATTTATAAACGATTTTGTATTTTTGCTAGCTTCATACTTGCATTCACGTTGTATATTTTATACAAATATACGATGTGATGTCCACCCACCGGGATTTGACTCATTGACTGTAATAAAATTATAACATAATTTGATCGAATCACACCATAGCAAATTACCCTTAAGAAATCCTTGGTCGCTTTCCGGCAGTCATAGAAAACGCCACCCTTTGCTGCTGCAGCTGTTGTTCCTCCTGTACCTGCTTTTGCGAGGTTGGAGAAGTCACATTCGTGACAGGACTTTGGCTCGGATTTTGATTTTCAGAAGTATCAGCATCTACTACTTCTTCCTCTTCGATCTCAACATCTATATCTGATCCCGCCCAATGCTGCTTCGGTATCAATAGCTGGTAATTAGGGTTTGTAAGTGTATGCTGCTCCGGTGGAAGTGGCATCCCGCCGGTTTGAATCGATTTTGGAAGAGGCAACTTGTTTCTACTCCTCGCCAATTCCATCAAAATCTACACATTTGAGACACAAATTAGGGTTCTGACTTTACAAAAAGGCGAAATGTTTTTTTTTACTTCGCGAGGAGGCGGTTGGGAGAACGTTGAGTTGACACGGCTCTGAATAGCAAGTTTAACATCATCAACATCGATTGAGGATTTGGAAGCATGATCGGAGTAAATCTGGGCATCAGACAGAACGTCGACAACATAACGGTACGAAAGTTCAAGGAATTGTTGTACGACGCGAGGCTCATATTCTTCTACACCCATAGATTTCAGTAGAGATTTTATTGTTCTTGCGTCCTTTGGCAACGTTTCGTTTTCGTTGCCGCCTTGTGAAGCACCTACGCCGTTGCTTTCTCTCATGTTAGCCTCCATGTTTTGTTTCTGCCAGAAAACCGAGCGACTGTATATAATAATAGACAAATAGACCTTTAATTTATACCTTTAGGGAGTTAAAACGGGCAGAGATCCAATTGATTCCTCTCAAGTCTGAACCACGGGACCTTAAATGAAACTGAAATTTACAGCAAGAATTGTAAAACCCTAAACGGAGTTTTAAATATCATGAAATAATATGTAATATTCTACATCCAAATGGAAGTTTAACAAAATGGAATATCCCATAAACACTCAGTATTCATGAAAACCTAAAATAGTATTTATTACAAACAAAAACGATGACAATGACTATAACATTTCACACTTTACGCAAACGTGTCTCGTCACCTCGACAAGTCATTTGTCTTCTACCACTCCAATTAGGCAAGGTTGTCTCCATTCCCTGCAACATGACATGCATCTGTGAGTGATTACATCATTCAGTATGTAAAGCATAGACACCAACATTTGTCTAACATTATCTATTAACATAATACATGAGCAAGTAACCATTCAATCTAATATTATCAATCATTCATAAACTCATATTTGTCATCATTCATCATTGGTTAGGCGTCAAAACACCTCAGTCATATCTCGTTCATGCATTCTTTCATTCATTCATTAACTCATTCATACGTACATGCATTGCTATTCTTATTCCCATGTCCATTCATGTAAAATTCACCTAATCCATCAGAATTATCATGCAGATGGTTAGATAAGGCATAAGTTATGTCATCATATGAGTGAGGCTCAAGTATGTTAGGAGAATCATAAAATGTTGGAACATCACTGTGAGTTATGTCTGAATCATTCAGAGGCATGTTCTCAGTGATATTAATGTTGGAATGACCTTCCTTATGAAATGAAAAGGTTTTCTCATAAAATCCAACATCCCTATGATAATTATCTTTTTTATGAGAGCTATCAAATAAAACATAACCATTTTGTGTGATAGAGTTACAAATATAAATGCACTTTTTTTTTGGCTCTTGGAGAGAACTTGCTCTCCATGACCAGAATGATTGCATAACATAGACAATCAAAATTTCTCATTCTGTCTTTCTGCTATGAAATAATTCATAGGGAGAGACTGTAGAAGGCAGTCTATGTATAATTTAAATAGAATGCAAATTGAATAACCACACAGTCACAATAAGGAATAAAATCTCACCATAAATATCAATTTCCCTCCGTAGGGTTTTCATTTGAGTAAAGAAGACAAAAATAGAATCAGTATTTTGAAAGGTCATAAAAGCATCATTTGTCAACTGGTAAATATAAGTCTCATTAGACTGTTTAAATTGATCCCTTAAGTCACTCTATATGATGCTTGGATCATCATTATACATAATCTAAGAGGCAATCTCATTTGAAACTGATCTTCAAATCTATGGCAAGTGAGTCATGCCTCATATATACTCCTTAGAAGTATAATCAGTAGGCTCAATTGTCTTTTTGTAATCAAAACAGTTGTCATCTCTATGTTCCAAGGGTAGTAATTGCTAATTGGTACTATACCCAAGAGAATGTTATTGATTGTAATCGAACCATAGTCACTATTTTAAAGAAAATAATGTGATGTAGGATCACACAGAGGACCACCCCTAGGTTTCTTGTCAGGCATTATGATAGATGATATGTTAATTATAGCAAGAGAAATGAAGATGATAAGGTAGTAATTTAGATCATCCAAACATAATATTAAAACAGTGTAAATAATTACCTGCAAGTAACTGTGTGAATTAAGTGGGTGGAACATCCACCCTATTTTAAATAGTGAAATAAATTTAATAAGTGATAGATTATCCAACATGAGTGATCTATATTAAGCAAGTGAAATGAATTGGGAAATATGAAATATAACATAATATTTAGTGATGATGATCAGGAATGAAATTATAAATGATAGCATGGACTGATGAATCACATCTATCATTGTTCAGAGAATGAAAGGGGGTTTGTGTATCAAGCATAACCCCCTGTGGGTTTGTGCACGACTGCACACGACTAACAACTTCAACTGGCTGGGTCTGTCGAATGCGTAATTAAAAGTCGGCCAGATATCTATCAAATGTTCTGTAAATTCAGAGTTTGGGCCGAGAGACAACGCAACATGAAGATCCTAGCACTTCAAACAGATAATGCCAAAGAGTATCTGAAATTAGGCAAACCGTTAGCTGAAATAGGAATCGACACCATATTCACACCAACAAATGGGGTTGGTGAAAAGACGACATTATTATCTAATCAATACTACAGTCACGATATTGCACCATGCTAATCTTCCGAATGAGTTTTGGGATTTCGGGGTACTAACAACATGTTACTTAAACAACTGGAATCCTACCCTGCTCCTTGTCGACAAGTCACCATAACAGGCTTTTTTACGACGAGAATTTGAGTATAAGAAGTTTCAGGTATTTAGCAGTTCTTGTTATCCATGTCTTCGCCCATATCGTGCAAGTAAGCTCGACGCAAAATCTTCTCAATGTGTGTTCGTGGGGTACTCGATAGATCAAGACTGTTATTTGTGTTTTGAACCAAAGTCTCGCCGGATTTACTCGTTCAAAGATGTTACCTTCAATGAAGGAGATTTTTCGTTAAATCAAAGATTTTTTGGGGAACGAAAAGATATTTCTCGGAATTGCAAAGTTGGGGATCGGACCAAGAATAACAATTACCAACCCGATAACTATAGGTGTAAATGGACCGAATCTGGACTGGCTGACTTTGACCCAGACCCATGAAGTTGGTTCGGGTCCAAGGAAAATATTTGGACCCAAACCCATAAAAAAATCCGAGTCTAGAACAATAAAACATAAAATTAAGTTTGGGATTAGGGTTGTGTAATTGTATTATTTGTGTATTTTAGAAAATAGATTCGGGTTAAGAAAATCTAATATAATTAAAACCCTAAGGTTAAAGATAATATAAGGTAAAAAAATATAATGAATATTTTTATAATTAAAACCCTAATTTCTAGATTTAGCTAATTTGGATCCAGACCTCCATGTTCAAATTGCTTAATGAGGTTAAAATTAGCTTTAGGACCGGACCCATTTACACTCCTATCCCCTATCGTTAACTGTCTTGGAATCGTACCAGGTGGGTGTATTTAAAGAAACAATATCTTGAGTCATGATTTCATATCACGAAAGGCTCCACTATCGTGAAACAATGCCTAAACCAATGGTGATTTTGACTAACAACCAGAGAGCAACGTTCATTGCTAAGAACCCTATCGTCATATTGACTTGCACTTTATACGTGGAAAGACGGAGGCCGGTGAGCTGATGGTGAAGTACGTACCGGGCACGAAACAGTGGGCTGACATATTAAAGAAAGCACTTCCACCAATGATGTTTACAGAGCTGCAATCCAAGCTCGTCGAAGAATCTCCTACCGGAGCGATGGAGCCTCCACCCGGAACTTGAAGGGAGGACGCATTGGACCAGCAGTTGCATATGAGCTTAGGCTTAGCCCACGAAAGTTAAGTTAGTTTAAATAACTAACTAAACTAATAACTAAACAAATGTATAAATAAGACTCAAAGTCATTTGTAATTAGGGGTGAGAAGGGACGGGTCGTGGGCTGGCAACCTTGCCCCGGTATTCGCCCCGTTCTGTCAAAATGGGGCGCAAAACGGGGCAGGTTAAGTTCTTTGATCCCTGCCCCGGTGACCGAGGCGCGAAATGGGGCAGATCCTGGAAAACACGTGTGGAATTATAAAAAAATAATTAAAAAAGTTTAAAATTTAAAATGAACAAACTTTTTACCTTAATTTATAAAATTAAAAACAAAAAGTAAATCTAAAATGGATATTAGGTTCAAAGGATAAGGCCTAAACTTAAAAAATGTAATAAATTTCTAATCTTACTAATAATTTATATCTAATATAACATAATTCGCTCTGGTTTCGCCCTGCCTCGAGATCAAATGATTAGTCATGAAATGACAAGGGTAACTTGAAAAATTGTAGCTGGGGTACAAGCGCATTCCGATCCTTCTAAGGTGACTAGAAGTAAAATTGACCGCCGAGGCGCCAATATCTGGACTGGCACTACTGCCACTTGGGCTTGGGTGAACTCATTTTATTTCATTAGTGTGGAATCAAGTTGTCTCCAAAAAAATGTCACTTTGTTTTTGTACTTTGCGGCAATCTGTCAATCATCTGGTGCTCACATCAGAAAGAACATGCAACTTCAGTTGGTCTTCTTTCCGTCTGCCTTCATTGCTTTGCAATCCCTCATCTCTTCAACATGATTATCATCGGTTTAGTAACCATAACCGTCAGATCTCTTCTCAACCTCTCGTCATCAAATCCGGGCTTGTTCGTTCACAGATTCTTGAAAACGAGAATATGGCTCCAGCTTCGGGTAATGATGATGTATCAAGACGAGAATTTATCTTTGTAGATTTATTACGCGAGACATTCTTGTAAGTTTTTGCGCTGGTTTCAGATGCTACAATGGGGTTAATCAAGGGACAGAGAAAGATAACTGAAGCAGCTCATTCGTAAGTTCGCAGAGAATATCGATGGTAATCTGTTCTCTACTCACATATGTAGCATGGTTTTATTTGATATTATATGTTCTTGCATTGCAAGTGTTTGGGAAAATGTCTTAAGAAAAGGAGACACAGCTGTAGATGCAACATGTGGCAATGGTTATGATACTTTGGCATTACTCCAAATGGTGTCGGGTGCTACGGCCGTCGATGGTTCGTCAACGTCAAGCAGTGGTTCTGTTTATGGAATGGACATTCAAAAATCTGCAATAGACACCACCTCTTCTTTATTGGATCAACATCTCGGCAAAGATAAGGCATGCTGCCTGCAAGCAATCTTCAAAGTAAATGTGTTCGTTAAGTTAGTTACTTTGATTGTTATAACAATATTCATTGTGTTTCTTTTGAGGCAGGTGGAATTAGTTAAGCTATTCCATATCTGTCATAGCAAAATGGAAGATGTTATTCAAAACACTGGCAATGTTAAGGTGATTAGTTTCAACTTGGGCTATCTACCGGGAGGGGACAAAGAAAAAGTAACAATCCCAGAAACAACGTTATTGGCGTTGCAAGCTGCCAGTAGAATACTGGTGCAGGGAGGGGTTATCTCTGTTGTTGTTTATGTGAGACATGCTGGTGGAATGTAAATAACTACAAATATTTTCATATCATTCTTTCTGTTCGTAGATACTTGGTATCTGGGAAATAAGACGCCTAAATTAGTATTTTCTTGATTTCAGGGAGGAACTTGAATCAGTCGAGGCTTTTGCTTCTAATTTGCCTACTCAATCTTGGGTCTGCTCCAAGTTTCAAGTTCTTAACCATCGGTATGCACCCATTTTGGTTCTTTTGTATAAAAAATAGTGTATGCTATCTCAGACTTAAAATTTCATTATACTTAAACTATAATGTTTTTTTTCTTTTGAAAAAAATCCAGTGATTGAGAATTGTTGATCAATTTATAACCTCAATCAAACAAAAAGATCTTCAAATGTAGAATTTTTTCTTTGTTTCATTTCTTCAAACAATTGGGGTTATATATTACGATATTTCCAGCTGTAGTAAAAACTCCCAATTACACATTTCTTCAAACAGGTTCAAGATGTTATTTTGCATGTCTTTTAATTAACTTCTGGTCCTAAATACAATTTTCCCACATAACTTTTCAAATAACTAACATTCTCTAAAATAAACTGTTTTTGTTCTTTCATTAATTCTGGGCTTCAGGCAGACTCATCATGTGCCGACGAATTCAATCCGCCACCTTTCAGTGGAATCTTCGCATTGCCCATAAATCTCGCCACGATCCACACGTCGCTCTTCAACTCTACAAATCCATGTTATCACATCAAGTTTCACCAAACAATCACACTTTTCCCGCCATCCTCAAAGCCTCAGGAACCCTTCGCGATCCGACAATTCCTCCTCAGCTGCACGCTCATCTTACCCAACTTGGTCTTCTCAATACTCACCCTCACGCTTCTTCTTCCATCATCGACGCTTACGGTAAATGTTCCCTCCCCCACGATGCACTTAAGGTGTTCCACCAAATTCCCGACTGTGTACTTGATTCTTTTATTTGGACTTGTATTATAAATAGTCTGTGTTTCAATGGTTTAACGTCTTGGGCATTTCGGATTTTCGAATCCATGAGGAGATTCAGCGAGAACCATGGATGGAGAAGTGACGCCGTCACACTTGCCACACTTGTTTCTGGTTGCGACTCGTCTTGTTCTGTCAAAATGTTGCATTCGCTTGTTGTGAAAACTGGGTTCCATTGGAATGTTAGATTGGTGAACGCGTTAGTGCACGCTTACGCAACATTTGGCGCCGTTGACGACGCATCCGACTGTTTCCATTGTGTCGACATTGACCGAAGGGATGTAATTTCGTGGAATACTATGATCTCGGCATTTGGAAAAAATGGAAAGAACAAAGAAGCCTTGATGTTGTTCGATGAAATGCTGGAACTAAATATTGTTCCCAATCATGTTACGCTGATTTCTGTCCTTAAATGTTGTGCACAGCAAGGTTGTCGTGAGATGTCTCAGCGCATGCACGACCACATTGTAGCTCATCACTCATCATTCGCAAACGATATTGCCATCCTTACCGCTTTGGTTGATATGCATGCAAGGTGTGGTGATTTCAAACAGGCTCGTCGAATCTTTGATGGAATCAAGGGCAAGAACACTATATGTTGGAGTGCGATGATAGCAGCTTACGAGCAATCATCTCAGCCAGAGGATGCACTCTACCTATTCAAAAGAATGCTAATGAAAGAAGAAGATACCATAAAGCCCAATTCAATTACAATGCTAAGTGTAGTTGCAGCTTACTCCAACATCGGAGCTTCCAGGCCCTGTCAGATGATCCACAAATTCGTCCTTGCCATCGGACTAACCGCTGACACTCGGATTTTATCTGTGTTAATAGACATGTATGCCAAGTGTGGGAATATTGATCTTGCAAGGAATTTGTTTGCTGACAGTAGTGACATTGAGAAGAGTGTTAGTCTTTGGACGTCCATGATCGGAGCAGAAGGAATGCACGGAGAAGGGAAGAAAGCTCTCTTTCAATTTTTAAGAATGCAAGATGAAGGAATTCAACCAAATGACGTGACATTCATTGCACTTCTATCGGCGTGTAACCATGCCGGGCTGGTTGAAGAAGGCACGTCAATTTTCAAAAACATGGAAAGAAACCACGGTGTTGTTCCAAACACGAAGCACTACGCCGTTGTTGTGGATCTCTTTGGACGATTTGGGATGCTAGATGAGGCTTTTGGTATAATTTCCAAAATGCCCATTGAACCTGACCTTGCAGTTTGGGGGTCCTTGCTAGGATCCTGCCACATACATGGAAACTGCAAGATCGGATCTTTAGTGGAGGAACAGATTCTGAAATTGAACCCTGCAAGTTCTGGGCATCGAGTGCTGCTTTCAAACATGTACAGCAATGCAGGAAGGTGGGAGGATGTGATTCGGACGAGATTAGATATGCGAATCAATAACATAAGAAAGGAGCCAGGTTGCAGTTTTGTCGAAATCGGACTGAAAGTTTACAGTTTTGTCGCTGAAGATAGATCTCACTCCGACAGTGAAGTGATATACCAGGAATTGGAAGCTTTAGATTCACGAATAGGGGGTGGTGATGGTTGCTATTTAGAAAAAGGATTGGGAGAATTGTGTAGTGATAAAAGTAAACATCACAGCGAGAGATTGGCCATTGCCTTTGCCATTATAATGAGCAGAAAAGGTAGTATTTCGAAAACTGAACCAATTCGAATCACAAAGAATCTTCGCATATGCCGAGACTGTCATGTTTATACCAAGTTGATTTCCAAAGAAGTTAACAGAGAATTGATCGTGAGGGATTCACATCGATTTCATCATTTCAAAAATGGTTCCTGCTCATGTGGAGATTATTGGTGAACGATCGACATCAAATGAGAAAAAGGTACGTAATCAAATTCATAAGTAATTAATTACCTTATTCACCATATATATAGATAGATTATAGATTCAGATATAGGTAGGGTTTTTCTTATAGCTATTGATAGATGGTAAAGAATACGACCTCGAGGTAAGGTCAATTGGTGAATGGCGGCGTTGATGTCTACAGAGGACGTGTGTGGCGGTCGGCAACCTTTCCACAGAGACGGGCATTTATGGGGATGGGGTATTCGTCTCTTATCGATTCAACTGGTGAGTATACTCGCATATAGAATTGTTGTCCAAGGTATCTTCTAGCCCAGAATTCGGACCTTATGTTCCACAAACCTACGTTGTCAAGTGCCACATACACTGCCGTCCATGATCTTGGGTACACCTGCAGGTATTGATAATGATTTAATTTTGAATATCATCATCTCATAGATAGATAGACAGATAGATGGTTTATGAATTTGGGTATTTATGTTTCTTTTAAAAATTGCCTGGACAGTGCAGCGCGAGACGGCATCCCTTAGATTGTATCCTTTTCTACTCGCCGGACTCCATTGTTTTCCGTCCATCCTACAAAACAAATCGGTTAAGTTTTGCTGTCGTTCCAAATCTTTGAGCTGTCGTTTTTTAATTACCCGACTACGAAGAAGGAATATCCGTCCATGTGCCAGCTTTGCATGATGCCTTCGTTGTTCTCGAACACAATCTCTACGAAATCTCGGAAATCAGCCGCCATGACGGAGGTGTCCAGGTACTCTTTTGATCCAGTTGGGTAGTCTTGAATACTTCCAATTCGAAACCCACCTACTTTGAAAAAATCTAAAAGTTTCAGTGGTGTATCAGTCGGAACAAAAGAGACGCTGTTGACAGCATATCGTTGTTTTCCATTGATTTGACCAGCCGAGTTCGCAAGCCTGATCGTCCGGACAGTTTGAACCAATCCATAATGGTACGATCCTTGTGGGTTTGGTCTCGGACCACTTGCTGTCAGATTAGTCCTGTGTTTCATTCACATTCACTTGTAATTAAAATTCATATAAGCGCTTGATAGGTGAGGAAAGAGATTTTACTTACCTAATCGAGCGAGCTTGATTAAGTGACCAGATGACCTCAGTAGGACCTCCTGGTAATGGTCCGGACGCAGCTCTGTTGGAGTTGCTGTAACGAAGAATTGCAGTTGTGAGGATGTATTTCCTACCGAAACGGGTTGAGACAACAATGTAGTAGTCTTGAGAAGGTTGGTCTGCAGTTACAAGTACTGAATAAGATTGGCCAACATGGACGTCGAGGGAGGAGTATGAGTTTTGCTGTGTGTGCGTTCCTTCTACTTCGACCAACTTCATCAAGTGGCCTTGAATTCGGATGTTGAGAGAATTCTGTAGCCCCACGTTCGATATGCGAAGACGGTAAGTCTTGCCTTGATCCATGGTGAAACTAGCACCATTGGGACCTCGGCCGTTCACAAGAATGGCATCAGGGGTAGGAAGCATCTTACCTCGGTCAAGTCTTGATTTTAAGCTCTGCAAGGAAAAATAGGTTATGGATGATGATGAATCGATTGAATTTGAGGAACAAGGATGAAAAATATCTCACCGTATGGTTCGACTTGTACCAATCGCCAATGAGGATGGTGTAATCTCCAGCAGGAGTAGGGAATGGCACAGGGATCCTCGGTCTACTGACGACTTTTAGTCCACCGAAGCCACCGGCCGCTTTGTGAAATTCAAGAGAGGGGAAGTAGAAGAAGCTACCAATCTGGTCCTTAACTTGCAGTTTGTAGGTGAAGTTTCTCCCCGGAGGAATGGGACATGTTGTTCCACACACACCGTCTTCCCATGAGTTCTTCCTTTGCTGCACTCCATTCCTGTTCAGTAGTAAAAAAATAGTTCCAAAAATAAAACAAGTAAAAATCTAAGGATGAGAGATTGAATAATGGCGCACCGACAGTTGGAAACTAGATATTCAAATTTTGGAAGAAGACAAACAATAAGGTGTGATCGTGTAAAGTTCACGGGAGTAAATCATGAGCAGACAAAAATGTGGTTAAAAATAAATGAGGAGATCGAGATCGGAATATTACTAGTACTGAGTACTAACCATGAAATGAGAAAAGGTTCCGGCAAGCTATTATGGACGTTGATGATGAGATTGTCATTAGTAACGGAGAAGATATTCGGTCCTGGGAATTGGCCGTTAATCAGTATCCCCTGTACAAGTTTGAACCATCATGTCTAAATTACTAAGTTGAAAGAATTCTGTTGGCGAAGAATCGAAGCACATAGCTTTCGTACCTGTTGGCGAACACCAAGAGGGTAGATATCGCCGTATGTGATATTCCAGTCGAAAAATCTGTATGGGTCTTCTCCACTCACCGAAATGGCCAGCGAGATCATGCAAATTAGGAGGAATGGGAAAGAAAATGACTGCATTATCACCGAAATAGCTAAGGAGATTCAGAATACCACCGACGTGTGTTTTATGCTGGATCGAGATGGAAAGGAAAAGAGAGAGAACACGGTTTAAAATAGAGATTGACTGAAGTACCCGACCACCGACACACACAGAGAGAAGAAGACGAAGAAGAAATTGGACTTACTCTCCATGTGGAATCTGGTTGGCACAGCAAAAACATTTCATCTCCTCGATCACCGAATGCTATTATATGCGTGATTCCGATAGCACATTAGCATGTGATGTGGGGACGATCCTTTGCAAATTTCATTAATTACTGCCATCAGGTCCTACCTATTAAATTCTTTCCAGGATAATATCTCAAAACAACAGCCAAATGGTCAATGGAAGCAAATAAGTTTTTGTTTCCTTCTTTGCTATATACTAATAGGAATACCAGAGTCCGAAATCAATGGACGTAGGTAGCTCAGGCCTCAGGTATAGATATTAGAGATCAAACCCAAATTTCAAACTTTATTGTATACAACAATTTCACACATGGTAAATTAATTGAAGGTTTATGGTAAAAGTAATCATCAGCGGTAATAAGCCATGTGTCTGGAAGCTCTGAAAGGAGAAGGAGCGACGACAGTGGGTGTCTGTAACTGTAAATGTACCACTGTGGAAGATTCTTCTTTCTTGAGGATTTTGGTCTCTGCTCGGAGCCATGATTCAACGACTGAAAGTAAGTTTTTGCAAGTCCCGAGTTCATGGATTTGGGACATCTTCGCACATTTTTTCAAAACTCCTTGTTGTATGTAAGCAACATCAGATGCCCACGTTTCCAAGCCGTCGAAGATATGAGTTGCGTACACAATGATGGCACCCCTCTGCAATTTCAGTATTACCTCTCACTCAGTTTCAGTTGGTTCTATTATAAGAAACAGAATTTTATATGTTTAATTTACCTCCTCGCATTCCTCCTTGAGAAAACCCAGCAGGTCCATTCGCGTTACTACGTCGAGATCGACAGTAACCTCGTCGAGGAGCAAAACCTGTTTGTTGTCGAGTAAGCGACAACCCTCACTCTACGAATACCTAGTGAGAAATCAACAATGATTGGATTGTACCTTGTAAGGATGAAGGAGCCCCAAGCAAATCTGCACGCGCCGTCTCTGACCGTCGGAAACATTATGCATCCGCCACTGCAGATCGATGTCAAGGAGATCGATGAGTTTCTCTCTTCTGGAATTGTCAATCCCTTGGACTCCAAAAATCATGTGCTCAGCGGAGAAGTCTCCTTGAAGTGGGACATCGCCCTGTTTTCATCGGTTCTCAGAATTGTTGGAATTTTCCTCCCTTTTATAATGATAATAAAAAATAAGGCGACTTACAGCAGCACCGATTGACCTACTCCAAGAATGGCCGAGGTATGCCAGATCGCCGCTGCAGACGAGTTGAGTATCGTGGAAAGCTGAAGAATCGAGAATCTTCACAACATCCTGTCCGCCGACCATGTGTTTTCCCGCTAAGATCTTCAGCAGAGTCGTCTTTCCTGATCCATTGGCACCGACGAGAAGACACCGGGAACCTGGAGGAATCTGTAAATCGAATTTCGCAAACAATGGAGTGTGCGATCCGTCATATCCAAATTGCATACAGGAAACCTCAATGCCGCCGTTTCCCACCATCGACTTCATTTCTCGACTCTCTTTGTTGTGAACCCAATTGGTCCCATTATATTCACAATCGATCCGATTGAAGCCCAACAGATATCATCTCCAAACCACGGTCGTCGAACAAGTTTTATGTAATTGCACCATACTTCTCTAATACGTGTCTTCATATGAATCAGTGAATCACATACTTTATCTGCACTGTAAATAGCACGCTCGTATTACGTATAAGTGAGGATCTGAAAAATATAATATCTTCATGCCGACGTCGGGATGTAAGACGAATGGTTGTAATTAAGTCAACACACTAAAATAGTTGGGTGGAAATTTCGAATCACAAAAATCTGGTGAAAACTGTTGGATCTGTATCGTATTCTAAGAAGTAATAAATTTGTTTTCGTGTTTTGTAATGGAAATTTTAAAACATAGGTTAATTTATATGGATAAATGAATGCGGCAGTTAAACTGTTGTAATTTAAGATTGAAGTTTTGAGAAAAAAAACATATTGTTAGGGTGTCAACTAAAGTTCGATTCGTTAAACTCGGACTCGCAAGCCTAACGAACCGAACTCAAGCTCGATAAGCTTATCAAGCCGAAGCACAACGAACCGAGATCAAGCTCGATAAGCTTATCGAGTCGAAGCACAACGAACCGAGATCAAGCTTGATAAGCTTATCTAGTCGAGCTCGAACTTAGACTTTTCCAACTCGGCTTGGCTTGATAAGCTCAATAAGTGTTTCTTAATAATTAAATAAAATATAAATATTAAGAGTTATAGATATTGATAAGGATTAAGGACTATTAAATAAATTATAAAAAATAAATAAATAACTAAATCTAAAAAAAAAATTAAATATAAATAGTTTTCTTCAATTATTTAGATTTTTTTTTTAATTTACAGAATTGTAAGTTAAATTTTAAGTTCGAATCGAGCCTGAATAATTTTTTAACGAGGCTCGACCAAACCAGGCTCTGAAAGCTCGAGGCTGAACAATTTTTTAATGATACTCTATCCATTGCTGAATTTGAGCTAAACGCATCGATTAAAACAACAACAAGTAAATCTTCATTCGAGATTAATAGAACAACGAACTATTCTGTAATTTACTCCATACTAACAACCTTGGCTGAATCTTCACCATCTGATTCTTTATCTTGCAACTTCAAAACCTGAGCGAATGAATTCTAAATAACTAAAGTATATGTAATTGGAGTGATTTACTTACCTATACTTTAAACCATATCTTGTAAATATTATTTTGATTTGCAAAATTACCCTCATAGTCTGTTTTTCAATTATTTAATTACAGTTTATTTCTAGTGTGTCGTCCTTCCATACTATTAGCAGATGTATACGGATGTGCTATAACGAAGCTGAACTGATTGGCGCTTCGTTTGACCGGAGTCGGTCGGACGCGGTGGTCGCAGGGGAAAGAGGGAAGAAACTAGGGTTAAAATCCTGTAGCAGCAGTTGGTTATTACAATTTGTACGAGTGTAATTATCAAATGTGATTTTCATTGAATTAATTAAATCATTCATTACACATTGTAATTTATAGATAATACAAAGTTATATTTTTAACAACTTGTAATAAACAATGGACTCAACCCAGTTCTTGATTTAATTGAATTGATCCATTTTGTTTATTGAAACTTTTGCAGACTTGACCCTTCACTTCACGAATTTAATTTCTCTGTCATGGTCAAATTGTCTGTATAGTAAAAACTCAAGAACAAATTAGTTAATATTATTAATGTATTCTTTATTTAATTCAAATCCTTTGCAGTTTACATAACTGAATTTATCTTTTATATCAGTTCATTACTAGGTTTTTTAGTTTAAATTGATTTTTTAGTTGAATTTTAATTATTCCAATTTCTAGTTCATTATTGTCTGTTATAATTATATCATTTACATATACAATTAAGTATAGTATATTTTGATTTTTTTCTTTTATAAACAAGGAGTAGTCTGACTTGGCTTGGCTAAAACCAAGGTCCAAAAGAACATTTTTTAATTTTTCAAACCAATTCCTAAAGGCTTGTTTTAAGCCATATAAGGACTTGTTAAGCTTGCACACTCCTCTATCTCCTTCTTTTAGGAAACCTTGAGGTGGCCTTATATAAACTTCTTCACTTAACTCACCATGAAGAAAAGCATTGTTGACATCAAATTGGTATAAATTCCAATTTTTCATGGATGCCACAACTATGATGGCTTTGATTGTCACCATTTTATTAACTACTGGTGCAAAGGTTTCAAAAAAATCAAAACCTTCTTTTTGTGTAAAGCCTTTGGCTACTAGCCTTGCTTTGTATTTTTCTATGTCACCATTTAGCTTATATTTTATTTTATAAATCAATTTTGATCTTATGGATTTTTTTATCTTTTGGGAGCTCAGCTAGAGTCCATGTGTTGTTTTCATTAAGAGTTTCATCTCTTTTTGCATTGCTTCAACCCAATTTGAGTCCTTTGAATCTTCTTCAAAAGAGTTAAGTTCATCAAGCATTGTTATTTGTTTTAGAAAATATTTTTGTTGCTTGCTAATTTTATGGTAAGATACATGATTGCTCATGGGATATTTTGGTTCATGATAATCTTTTTCATTTTCAAGATAATTGTCTTGAAAATGCTTTGATTTAATTATTTTCCTACCATAAAGACTAACTTTTTGATTTGTTTTGTTTTGGGATGATTTGTTCCCTAATTCACTTCACTGTCCAGAGCAACTAAGTTATTCTCTTGTTGAACTACATTAGGTCTATTACCTTCTGAAATTCAGAAGAATTTTGCTCTGAGTTACTGTTAGAATTCTGAAAATCCAGAGCATTTTTGTTTAGATTTTGATGAGAAGAGTCTCTTTGATTGATGTTTGGATCACTTATTTGGGTGTCCAGAGCATCCTTGCTATTGGCAACTCAAAATGTATTTCTTTTGAGTTTCTATTTGGGCTTTTATTTTGGTTTTTATTTTGACAGTTAGCTCTATTGTCCAGAGTATTCTCCTGTCCTAATTCAAAAAAAATTCTTTTGAACTGTTACCTGCATTTTCTTTAGAATTACTGTCCAGAGTGTTATTTAGTGTATATTGAGCTATATTGCTGTTTAAAAACTGTTGGCCAGATCTAGTGTCCAGAGGAATGCTTAAATCCTCTTGGATTTTATGATTTATGTTTTGGATTTGTTCAGTGTCTGAACTGAACTCTTTTTGATTTATCTGAACATTATTTTCAGATATTTGACTATTATTTTGAATTTGGTGATTTAGATGCAGATTTTATGCATTTGGATGAACATTTCCATTAGGCTGATTATTTTCAGCTAATTCTAATGATCCTTCTTCTACTGAATTTCTTTCATGTATATTAGACAGATTTAAGCTATTTTGGTCTTTATATACATGATTTTCTGAATTTTGAGTCTGAATTGACTCATTCCCTTTTTTACTTTGGGATTTTAATTTTTCTTTATGATCTGAATATTTATTTTTCCTCTTTTTACATAGATCAGGCATGACTGAATCTACATTTTCAGAATTCAACATCTTCATTTTTTCAGATGTTTGGAATTCTGAATTTTTACTTGGGGAAGCATTATTTTCATATCTTTTTATGCTTTTATCATTCATTTTTGGATCATAATATTTATGTATGATTCTATTATATATGTTTTCATATATCTCTGTATTTTCTGATTGGATTTTGTAATTTTTTTAAAAATCATATTTAAATGGAAAAATATTTTCCCTAAAGATTACATTTCTTGAAATATGAAACTTTTTAGTTTCAATGTCTAAAATCAAATATCCTTTTGTATTAGAGGGATATCCCATAAAAATATCTTTAAAAGTTTTTGGAGAGAATTTATGCTCTCTTATATTGGTAGTTACATAAACTAAGCATCCAAAAAAATTTATTGTTTCATAATTTGGTGTTTTAATGTTTAGAACTTCATATGGGGTTTTATTTTTAAGAACCTTAGATGGAATTCTATTTATTATATAGGTGGCTGTCAATATACACTCTCTCCAATATATCAGAGGAATTCCTTCTTGGAAGTGTAGAGATCTAGTTACTTCCAACAAATGCCTATGTTTTCTCTCAATAATGGCATTTTGTTGAGGAGTATATGGGAAAGTAAGTTGATGTGTTATTCCATATTCCTCTAATGTTTTCTTAAAGGAATGTGAGGTGAATTCACCTTCATTATCACTTTTAATGACTTTAACATTTTTTTCAAATAAATTTTTAACTCTAACTGAGAATGTTTTTATACATCCTAGAGTCATATCCTTGGTTTTTATAGGAAGGTCCAAGTAACTATACTTAGATCTTTTACTATAGTTAAGAAAAAACAAAACCCATCATGGGTTGTAATTGGAAATTTCCCCCAAATGTCAATGTCAATTAGATCAAAAATAGCTTTTGATTTTGATAAGCTATTTTCATATTTTAATTTAGTTTGCTTTGCCAATGGGCAAATAACACAATTATCTTAAATTTTGAAAGATCTTTATTGACTTTTGAAAAAAAATTATTCAATATTATCCATTGCATTATATTTTTCAGAATTTAAACTATCATGCACTGTTTTACATTTTTCAGAATTTAAAATGCATTTTTGTTTAGAATCTATGCTCCTAGCCTTGATTAATATCTTCATTTTTCCGATTGAGATATGCCCTAGCCTCTTGTGTCAGGTCTCAAAGTCTATGGATGAATTGGCAAAGTCAAGGGATTGAGGCTTGAAGAAGTAAAGTCCATTTCTACACTCACTCTGCCCAATCACTCTCCCTAGCATGTTTTCCTTAAAATTGCATCAATTTCTGTTAAAAATTATATCAAGGTTTGAATCATTTGCTATTTTATGCACTGAGATTAAATTGACTTTAAATTGTGGGATATAAAGCACATTTTTAAAAGTTATATTTTCAGACAGAGTTATATCTCCAGTTGACATAACCTTGTATACTTCTCCACTACGAATGGTCACATAGTGATCATATTCCACTTTGGGAGTATTATCAAAAAAATTGAGGTTCCCAGTCATATGTTGGGAAGCCCTAATATCAATTATTCAAGAATTTTTATAATTTAAGCTATTAAAAGAAAAAATCATACCAGTGGATTTACTCAATAAATCCTTGAGTAGTAGCATCTCCTCACTTCTCAAGTTAGGCACATTTGATGAGGTATTAGCTTGGTTGGCAATATCACTTGTTTTCTTTTTTTCTATTTGGAAAACCTACTGTATGGAAGCAATTCTCCCTAACATGTCTAAAAAACTTGCAATTATCGCAATAATAATTAGTATCAAGTTTCTTGCCATTTTTACTATAAATTCCTTTTTTCTTGGGTGGTTCCTCTTTCTTTTCTTCCTTAATATTGTTCTTGGCATACATAGCAGTTGAACTACCCCTACTTTCTTTTTAAAATTGAGTTTTTGCTTATTTTCTTGTATGACTAATGAAAAAACTTGATTCATATTAGTTCAGTATATGCTAAGATTTGACTCGTTAGAGTCATAAAATCCTCATTAAGGCCTAATAGGAATTGATGGATCCTATCCTTCTCTAATTTCTTGGTGTAAATGGGTGCACAAGTTGTGCAAAATTTACACTCGGGTTTCTCTAATTCTATATACTGATCCCACAAAGATTTAAATTTATCAAAGTATATAGAGACAGAATCAGTAGCTTGATTTAAGGTATTAATCTCATACCTTAATTGAATTGTTTTTGGGGCATTTTCGATCTGTTTATACCTTTCTTGAAACTTTGGCCAAGTTTCATAAGCAGTTTCAGTGTGGATTAGTGTTGAGGCTATCTGAGGACTTACCCCATTGATGATCCATGAAAGAACCAGCCCGTTCACCATCTCCCAATCTTCAAACTCATCTCCTGTTTCATCTGTTGGCTTTTTAATCTTTCCATTAATGAAGGCTGTCTTTTTTCTTGACACTAAGGACAACTTCATTGAATTGGCCCAGGCAACGTAGTTGACCTCTCCTTTGAGCTTATCGGAGACCATCTGTGCACCTGGATGATCACCAGCAGACAGAAAATAGGGAGACTTTTTTGAGAATTCTCTTTTCCCAATTGGAGCATTTTGCTTTAAAAAATCTACTCTTTTCTTCAAAACTAGTTGTGGACGTATACTGCTTGAATGTGTTTCTTGAAGAACTCGATTCCTCAAGACTTACAAAATTATTTATTGCGGAATTTGGGTCCAGGTTTACATCGGCCCCGGCCTACTGATACCATATTGGCAGATGTATACGGATGTGCTAGAGCGACGATGAGCTGATTGGCGCTTTCG
The DNA here is from genome assembly GCA_001185155.1 of Zostera marina. Classification (NCBI taxonomy): domain Eukaryota; kingdom Viridiplantae; phylum Streptophyta; class Magnoliopsida; order Alismatales; family Zosteraceae; genus Zostera; species Zostera marina. Next base: position 237,306 of record LFYR01001099.1, on the reverse strand, counting down.
TTTGGCCGGAGTCGGCCGGACGCAAGGGAAAGAGGGAAAAAAACTAGGGTTAAAACCATGTAGCAGCAGTTGGTTATTACAGTTTGTACGAGTGTAATTATCAAATGTAATTTTCATTGAATTAATTAAATCCTTCATTATACATTGTAATTTATAGATAATACAAAGTTATATTTTAACTACTTGTAATAAACAAATGGGCTCAGTCCACTTTTTGATTTAATTGAATTGACCCTTTTCGTTTATTGAAACTTTTGCAGACTTGACCCTTGACTTCACGAATTTAATTTCTTTGTGTTTTGGTCAAATTGGTTGCATAATAAAAACTCAAGAACAAATTAGTTAAAACTATTAATATATTAATCGTTATTCAATTCAAGTCCCTTGTGGTTCTTTACAGAACTGAATTAATCTTTTATATCAGTTTTGTCTGTATAATTAATCCTTTATACATAACTGAATTGGCACTTAATAATTAGCAACTAATTTCATTCTAAGTTGCTCAAGTAATTTTTTTACATACATTAAAATGCGCCGAACTGATTCAATCTGTCGTTGTTTAATTCAACAAACCTTTTATTATCACTCACGTTGTTTAATTCAACATCTCGAAAAGATGTCATACAAAGTTCACGACTGACCCAAATCAATTTGTAATACAATCGTACCATATTAATGCAAACTTTATTAAATCCTAAATATAGAAAAGCATTTCATGTTTATTAGTGATCGGAGACGAATCTTTTAACAAATAATAAAAAGTAGGTAGTCATTATGATTAGATCTTCATAGATTTTTAGATATGTGTAGATATGTTTGAAAATGTATGGTCATTGGTAAAATTTGAACAAGAAAGAAATAAAATTTTCTAATTCAGCTGAACAATGAAAAATACAACTGACTAATCTAAAAATTAAATGTCTTAGAACAATTGCAGTATAAATTTTGTAGTGTTTTAATCTACTTTAATGTCTTACTGTTATCTGGTTTTAAACTTATGATTATATTTTAACTTTATGTTTGTAAAAATATTTTAATTTATGATTAAGTATTTTATCAAAAAATAAATAAAACGAAATGACAATAAGATTCATTTGGCCACCGTGTCGTTTTGAATTTGCACTTCACTCAACACCTAAATTTGACAATTAATGTAATGTGAATTGTGGTTTTATGTATTGGCGCAAAAAAAAAAAAAAATTGTATAATATTTTTGATTTGAATTGGAAATTTGGAATGGATAAGTTTAATTTGAATGTAAAATATGAAATATTTGATTTATGGAAGAGAAGGAGTCAGAAGAGCCACCACTTTGTCTTTGTCTGTTGGTCCCAGAAAACTAAAATTAGCATTTTTTTGTATTTTTTCTGTTTTTCTTATTTTTCTCCCTCCAAAAGGACCAAAGCGCGTACGCAGACAAAACAAGACAAAGTGGTGGCCCTCATTATCTTTTTCGAACATCAAACTTATTCTTTTCTCTGAAAACTCAAAAGTGGTGCTCATCATCGATCATTCCGATCTCCTCCGTCCCACCACCACCGGACACGACTCAATAAGAATCAAAACTCGCCGAGAGGTAAGCCGATGCAGGGCTCTCTAATTTTACGTTCTTCGTAGAAACTATAACTCAGATTGGCAAAACAGCTAGCTAGTTTGCACGTATACGCGCAGGGATCGACGGCCAAATATAGTTTTACGTTCGGTCGTCTTAACTGACATTTTCCAGGGGCGCACGCGAATTCATTAATTCGTCGTGCCCCAATCCGGTTCAAAATGAATCTCAAGATGAAGGGTCTTCTCAAAGGACTCCGATACATCTCTCATATCTTCGGTAACTCGATCTCCATTTTCCATTTTCCGTTTCGTTCTTCTGTCATTCTTGCATGTTAATATTATATACATATGTGCCTACAGAACCGGCTGAGAAAGAACAAGAGATGCAAATCGGAAATCCCACCGATGTCAAACATGTTGCTCACATCGGTTCCGACGGTCCTGCTACAAACCCTCCGGCGTGGATGGACGAGTACAAATCCGAAACCAACACCGAACCCACAAGAAAGCATTCTTCCCAAGGTACACACACACACATATATATATACACTATCTGGTAGGTTGAACATATCTATATTTCCCGATCCAGATTCCAAGCCGTCGAGACGCAATCGTTCTGTAGTGGATTCACCGGAAGGATCCAAACCGTCAAGGCGCAATCATGGGGCTACGCGTACTGGATCTTCGGAATCCTCATTCAAGATCAACAATAATGGAGAAAATGATGCTCCCAAGCAGAACAGAAGGCACGCCAAATCTAAAGGAGATCAAGATGGTACCAAACCATCCAGACGCAAGAAGAACTCCAAAGAATCACCTGGCCAAAACGTAGGCGGTGCTGCTGACTTTCAATAGATGACGTCAATAATATAAATTTATATACATACATACATATATATATTTATTTATTTATTTATTTGTGGTTTTTTTTCTTCTTCTTCTGTTTGTTTGTTTATTTAATTATTTATTGGAATTTTATTTGTATTTAAAAAAAAAACAAGATTTCTTATTTTTCTAAATCAACATTTATGTTTTCAAAACAAATTTAATTTTGTATATTGAACAAACATTTTATTTTATGTGTGTTCGAATTAATTCTGAAGAAATGTAAAGCAGATTTGGGAATTATTGAATTAATAATTATGTAGACAGTAGACATGCATGCAGCAACATTGCACCACTAAAATAATAATCTAATCTATTATTTATGAATTGACTCTGATGGATCGATTCACTGATAACAACATCTTAGATCTAATTTATAATAATTTTAATACGTAATTAGTATTTTAATCAAATATATTAATTGGTATTACCAAATAATTAAGTTTTGCATGTTACTAGTTGATCATATCCCAAAATCCAGGCAAGGAGCCAATTATCCAAAGGTCCTACCACGCGTGATGCATCGGGTACCATTTGGCTCGATTGAAATGCGGCCCACTTGGTAAATATAGTTCAACTCATTGGAACTAGGTGATCCTAGCTAGAGATTAGAATCTTTCTCCGTTGTAATTTATAAAAAAATTCCTATGTAATATACTAAATATATAAGGTCAATCTTAAAAATATATAAGGTGGTAAAATGTCTTTTTCTTTCTTTCTTTTTGATAAGGTACTTAATCATATATTAAAGTCAATTAAAAAGTTTTTTCAAAGATAAAATTAAAATAAAATGCATAAATTTAAACCCAAATATAAGGCATTGTAGTAGATTTAAAACATACTTTGATTAGCATTTCAGGTTCCTCCGCTCCTTTCAGGTTCTTCCATGTTTAGCATAATAAAAACATTTCAGTGTTGATAAATTATTGTCTCATTTCTACATTTGTGTGATTTCTTGTAACGGTGTTTTTTGAATCCTCATTATGTAGTACGGATGATCTGCTTCATAATTATATCTTCACTTAGATGAATATCAGTAGTTTTTCTTGTATTGCGTTCCTTCCATATGTTCTAACTAGCTACTGATATATAGAAGTGTCCAATGAATTCCCCAGATGGGAGAGTTGACTTCTAGTTTATCAATTTCAGCACTCATAGAACTGAAGTCGATGCACCTGTTTTTGCTGAATTAATCCTCCCAAAGCAAGTAGACAGTTTCCGATTATATTTCTGATGTAACAACATGAGTAGAAAATATGATTGATTGATTCAGCTTCTCTTGTACAGAAGTAACATATCCCGTCTGACTGTAGTCCCCTAATTATGAGTCTATCAATTGTTGACAATTTTCCCCACCTCATCCGCCTAGGATATCGATGGTCTCTCGGTCTAATTGTTTCATAAACATTCTTTAGCGAGAGATTGTTGTCACTGCCGATCCACTTAAGCCTCTCATCGACCTCGCATTCCATGCATTTTTCTGTTTCATCCTTGTATTTTAGAAATAACTTCCAGATCACAGAATCATATTGATTAGATTTTATTTGGTCGAGTGAGCAATTTTTAATGTCTAATTGTTAATTATTACTTATTTAGATTTGACATATTTTTTCTGTTTTATATATTTTTTTTACTTTTAAATTTCCAAAGATTAAAATATTTAAATTTCATCGGATATCCTCGTCCCATCCCCAATCATTTGACAAGTAAGGAAACAGGGAATATTATTATAACTTGAGAAAAAATAAAACCCTAACTCTAACCTTAAATATGATGGTTAATACCTCTATCTTAGATCGAAGATCTAGAAATCTTAGGTTAAAAAATTACCTAAATTATTTCAATTTAGGATTGTTTCTAAGAACTAACTACTTTAACTATATTATTTCTGGATTAGTATTAATCTCTCTTACGAATGAAGGGTGAATATGTATTGGTTAGAATATTAAAGCACTGAATATGTATTGAAATACTAAATGCAAGTAATAATGAGTTACAGTTGTTGTAAAATGTGTCGGAGCAATGAATAAAAAAACACTGAACTTGACAAGTTGTAGATCAACTTGACAAGTCTGACATGTGTTGGTAACCAATGGAAATTGAGACTAACAACAGTAGATCAACGACATATTCGGATGAAAATAGTAAGACGACGAAGATTGGTTGAAGAGAATATCAGAAGTGAATGGAAGAAAGACAGACTTACACACTCTTATTTTCCAAAAAAATACTGCTGCTACAGTAATATACACTAACTCTGTCAACAAAGATTTAGTTCGTTTTATGAGGGACTATCGAAAGACTCACAGAATCGAAATCAAAAGTCGCTTAGTAGGAGATTTATTTTCCTCAAGGTCCAGATTCTGAGAACAATGATGTCGTTGGGCATTTTTGGTCGGATTGTTTCAGTTATATTTCTTATGCTTGGGCCAGGGCCATTTCTCCTCCATTTGACCTTCCCATCGACGTTGCATTCCACACAGTATTCAATGAGTTGTCGAGCCCGTAGTATCGTTTTTCACATCGGCGAATCCGTTTGCCTTTCTTGTATTTGATTTAGAGTCATCCCCTTTACATATTTGATTTTCATCCATCACGTCCATAGACCATTTTCGTACCAAATTCGGCTGACCCTGTTCACAATAACAACATTTTAACTTATCTCATAATCTTGTAGTCCAATTTCACCTTCAACCTGTGGTAATATTTAATTATTGGATTTTCTATTGTATTTTTTTTTATTACCTTATATAACGACCAAAAACATACATGTTTTTAATGTATTACATGCAAATCGAGATTGTTTTTTAGTTGGTATAATTTGTACCATTTTTGTTGTTCTAACTAACTTTTAACTAACTGACTAACTTCTAACTAACTAAATAGACAAATTTAGTCATAATGAAAGGAATTGTCTATTGACAATATAATTACGGCAAATAAATTAAAGAAGAAAGAAAGAAAATACTAAATTACCTAGCTGCTAAGCTAAATCTGTCCATTCTTCACCAAATATGAAATACCTATCATCACTATCTCTGACTCCTGTCTATCTCTATCTCTCTATCTCTGCTGAAACAACAGCAGTAAAAGCCTGACCAGTTGGAGAAGAAGCACATGACGTCATCTCGATCCTTTTTTTTATTATTTATTATTTTATTTTATTTTATGTAGTTGAGGAGCTCACAACCCTTGGCTGATACTGGGAGTGACGGTATCGCTGGGGTGGTGGTCTTGGTGTGGCTGGATTTCACCCTCATCTCGACAACCATCTTGTGCGAATTGGAGTGACGATCTGGCACGAAAGTGGGGCTGGCGGCAGGACGATACTCTGGGAACAGCCGTCCAGACTTGTAACGAACACCACAAGCATTGCAGAGAGTCTTTGGTCCCATGGGTCCCGCCCGCCACTGGGGTGTCTTCTGGATATCGCAATGAAGACATTTTCTCACCACTTGTTTTTCTGCTTCTCTTTCGTCAATTCCGTAATTTCGATTTGTAGCAGAGACGGACAAACTTGTCTTTAGCTTCTTCCTCTTCTCGTCCTTGAACTCGTTGTCAGGCAAAACCGGGTTTGGTGCCACCACCACAACAGGCATGGGTACGGGGACGGGAACTGGGACATGTGGACGGGGGCGTTTGCTGCGTGGTGCACGACCACGGACCACGGTTGTTTCTTCTGCCTTCTTATCGATTGCCGCGGTGGAGCAAGAAGATGAAGACGTGGGCGAAGAGGAAGAGTAAGAAAACGAAGTTACAGCACTGCCATTGTCGGTGTGAATAACTTTAGGCAGAAGCATCACGTCTTCCGCCGTCGGAGAGAAAGAATCTTCCACGAAATTCGACAGCCATTCGAGCTCTGCTACGTCGATGTCGCACTGGATGGAATTAAAATTAAAATTAAAATTAAAATTAAAATTAAAATTAAAATTAAAATAAAGAAAAGGCTTTGGTAGTCTGATTTGAGATAATGAAAATCCAACCTTGAAAGAAGATAGAAAATCTGATTTTGGCGGCCATGGGTGCTGCTCCTGAAAACAATTGATGGGTTGGTTCTGGTTTTGTTGTTGCTGCTGTTGTTCTGGGTGTTGGTGGTGGTGGTGGTGATGGTGGTTGTTGATCAATTGCATGTCTTCCAACTTGTCGAAATCAAGAAGATCTTCAATTTTGTCGAAGACATCTTCCTCAAACACAATACTCTGATCGTCGTAATTGTCCACCACGAAGCGTCCTCCAACCATGTCTGCAGTCCTCTGCGTCTGCTGCTACGCTACACTATTTTCGTTAGAACATCAGAACATGTTACGACTATTTATTAATGGTCTCCTGTACGACATGACTGACATGACATACAGATTTAAATCGAGAATAGAAAATTCAGAAATCCACGCGGAAATTCAGAAAAAAAACAAAGGCCCATTGGAACTTGGGGAATCATATGGTCTTATAAGTTATAACTCCATATGATTTACAGCTAGATAGATACCAATACCAAATTCACCAGTTAGAACACACGTATACCTGAAAATTTAAATGGGTTGGTTTATCGAACGACGAATGAAATCCGGGGCACCGCCGAGAAAAGAAGAAGAAGAAGAAGAAGAACAAGTGAGTTGTTCACTTGAGTTGTATATATATTATATTGACGCCGACACAGTCGGTCGATGAGTTTTTAAGGTTCACTGGATTCGGACTTGAAGTCTTATTTATTGTGCGCCGGTTACCAACCGGACTCTAATTTATCCGACGTCAGTATTCTGTCGTGGTGTAGGCAGAAGGGTAGAAAGTAAAAAAAAGAGTAGAAGAGCTTAGCTAGCTGTCTTGCCTGTTGACATGTGCAGTCATATGCACGGCGGACCCACGCGCTAATTTCCACCGTTTTTTCTCCGGATAATTTCGAGTGATTTCAATTTTTTTCATGTTGCCGACCAACCCTAGTACGACATGGTGGACATGGATGCACATGGGTGAGTCTCTGGCATGTGATTGACACCGACGACATGGCACGTGGACAGCCGTGCCTGCCCATCACCGACAATATATTTCACCCAACGCAAATTAATTCTTATTGCGTATTCAAATCTTGATCAACAATCCATCCATTCATCATTGGTCAATTAATATTCCGATCTTTTTATTGACATTTCTACCCCTCACTGCCCAGTCGCATTCACCACTGCTTCCTTTTTCATTTTTTCAATACAATGGAATTATGGATTTATCACTGTAAATATCATATATATGCAACCAAAATTACCTCTGTATTTTATCTACCTGTCAACCAACGTACCTTAGTGTTAGTGGGGAATAGGGTGGATGGGTAATAATAGAAACGTTTAATACAAATAACTGGTCCAATAATGTACGACACATGCATTTGATTCATTGCTATTATTACCCAACTTTTTAAAAAACCATTACTCTCTCTTATTTACTGTTACAGATTTTACCTTTTTCGCTCTTTACACCAATCACCAATCAGATAACGTCGTAAGGAGATAAGGTTCGACCAATTTAGATCCACAAAACGTCCGTCCCTCCTTCCTTACACACACTTTCGTAAAATAAATAAATAAACAAATCTGCAGTTGATCGACAACCCCACTTCACTCACCACCATATGAATCAAGATCCAGTCCAACTCTCATTGGCCCCCTTTGATTTTCCATAACCATGCCATATTGCCATGTCACTCGTCAATCACATCCACACATCTTGGATTCCTTGTAGCCTGCCTGGTACAATGCCTAAATTGTTAAAACTCCCATATATGCTCAACCAAATTCAGGCATAAAGTTAATACATGGCTAAATATAGCCAGTGTCCGATTCCAATAACCACCAAACAGATCAATCTAACTACTACTGGTAGGAGACTAAGATATGGAAATATGAAATAACTTTAGGATCTTCATTCAAAATAATTATTTACAATGGTTAATTTGTAAATATGTACTTGTATTATATTTTAATGTATAATGTCAAAATCACGATTTATGAGAAACCCAATAAGCTTTTATTTAAAAACAAACAATTAAATGAACGACTGGAACAAAGAATCAACATACCTAGTATTGGAACAAGAGGTTGAAAATTCGGACGGCTGAAACCTGTAGTTTAAGAAAAAAGAAGATGATGAAAATAAAAGATTAGACAGCTGTAGTAGTTTAAGATATGGTGAAACCAGGACAGTGGTGGAATACTGGAGAAGAATTAGATTAGTAATTAATAAACTGCATATCGAATCAGTTTTCAGACTTTTCAGAGAATCCAGCACCCACCAACACCTTTAATTAGATTCACCCACGCCTTCTTGCTTTCTTTAAATTTCAAATTCTGCTTTGGGGAATTAGATCCAACAAGTTTAAGCAATCAATTTAAAATCATGGTAAAGGAGGAGCCATCATTCATTTACTGCAGCATGCAAGACCAATCCATAGCTATTAATCAGAAGAGAGAGCATTCATGGATTGATGATTGTAATCGTAAGAAAACCGAGTATGAACCATGATGCATCAAGTATAGATACAATAATCTAATAACATAAACCAATTATTACAACTAATACAGGCAAACCTAGGTAAATTGGATTTAAGCTCCAAGCTAATCAGGAGGAAAAGAAAAGAAAATACGATCATATAATGCTAGCAATGATGATTAAAAAAGAGAGTCACAGAAAAGACTGCAAAGTTGAAACACAAATAACATAAGGAAATTGCTTAAATAATGGGTATCAACCAAGAAGGAATTAAAAAAAAGCCAGGAAATTGTAATTCAGTCGGTCCAAGGGCAAAAAAACATTCATTGGAAATGCGAAGCCATCGATCGACTCACTTATTGCTTTCCAGCAGGACCAGACTTTGAATCCCCAGAGCAACAAGATCCATGATGATGGTGATGGTGGTGGTTCCCGTGCTGCAATTGTTGCTGCACCTTTTTTTCTTTAAGTTGTTTCCTCATATCGTATGCATCCTCTCCATCCGCATAGTACTTGGCTTCAATGTCGTGAATTTTGTAACCCAAAGTAGATGTATAGAGATTGAACGCCGCCCTATTGCTTCTACGAACGTGGAGAGACACGTACTCAGCTCCAAAGACACCACCCATGGCGTTCTGAGCGGCGGTCATGAGCTTCGTTGCGAGACCGAGCTTGCGGTGAGTGCGGACGACGGCGAGGGAGGTGATGTGACCGTGGCACGGCTCACTGGGGGAAAGTTCCTCTTCCATCTTGGCGAGAACGTAGCCGACGATTTTGCCTCCGTAGTCCTCGGCGACGTAAAGGAGCTGGGGCCACGACAGAATGTGATAGAAGTAGTACTTCATCTGATAGTTCTCGGGGAGACACAGAAGATTGCACGCCTGCATCGACAGAAGATCGTCCATAGTTGCCTGACGGATGCACACCATTTTCTTCTTAATTTTGCCCTCTTCGAGATCGTTTCTAGGGTTTTCGACTTTCACAATATGAATGTGATTTGGGAATAATGTATGGACTGAGCGTCTGAGCGAAATGCAAATAGGGTAATTTATCGAAATCACCAAAGAAAATTCTATAATTTTACTAAATAGATTTTTTAATTTATCGAAATCACCAAATAAAATTGTATAATTTTACTAAATAGATTTTATCCTAAAATTAAAGTATATCTTCAATTAAGGTCTAAGCTTCTAAGTAGCTTTAAAATGATTTCTAAAAATTGAAATTTAAGAATAATCCTAAGAATATTTTACCACTCGCGGTGGTGCGAACGGCTACCTTCTCGTGTCGGAGGCTCTGAGATCCACAACACACGTTCTATGTCAAGTCTTCTGGGAGAAAATCGACGATTTAGTGCTCAAATCGATGATTTCTCCGCAATTTACGCTTTAGAAATGATGAAACTGATGTCTTTGAATTGAGTCCGGAGTCTCCTTTTATAGGACCTCTGATGGCGTAATCCACGGTGGAGATCGTGCTCAACCATAATGACAGCCGTTGCGATCATTATGGCTCGAGCTAGACGGAAGTAACACTCCGAAATCGACGATTTGGGATAAAATCGACGAGTTCAAAGGAGAAGATGAGCAGTCTGTCAGTCTTTGACGATCTTCTCCTCAACTCGGCGATTTAGAGAGTTGACTCGAGTCTCGACGAAGACTTTTAGCTCCGCTTTCGTGAGAGTCTTTCAAAGGTCCGACATAAAACGAACAAAACCCTAATCCTTGTTGAAGAAAGTGACCCGTGTACAATCATGTGTCAACAGAAGTCATCAAAATCCCAAGGTTGAGTTTGAGTGTATATCAATCCACTTCTAAACTTCTAGTTGAGAGAAAAATTGAGTTTGTAAGTTTCTCCCAAAAGGCAAAAACCAATCAATTATTCAATTTATTATGTACAAAAGGTACTAAAAAGAGATACCAATGAAATAATACAAAGTGATGCTTTTTAGAAGAAGAAAAAACAAACTTCTTCAATCAAGTATGATCTCATACATAATGATTTTTTAATAGCTATATAATTATTACTATTTACTGATTAATACAGGTAACTAGGGAAGATTCATGTTTTTATTTACTACTATAAAAAACACAAAAAGGCAAAAAAATAGCTAAACCCACTTCTTGAACCTTGGTTGGATGTTAAAACCGTTTACATATAATATATATAATTATATATGTTGGTAAACCCACTTAACCTTGCAGATATGTTTGATTCAGAGATGAGATTCAGTTTGAAGTCTTTCTTACAATAAATGCACCAGAGGGAATCAATATAAGAAATGCTAGAAATCAATAGATTTAGTACATGAGGCGGAAGGAGCCATTGATGAACCATCAACTGGTGCTTGATTCAGACGTTCCAAAACCAAGGATCTTCTCCTTTGTAACTTAAGCGAGAATGTTGTGGCATCCAGGATGACAGGAACCTGGGAATTTATCTTGGCCACTTTGTGGATGTGTACAAACCCAACCATGTCCTGATAACCAGTCAGAAGTTTTGCTAAATCCTTATCTTCATCTGTTGTATGCATACCACAGAGATGTTCACAGATGTCAGAAGTTGCAGTGCAGAAGCAAAACACATTAGCTAATAGTGAAGTGAAGTTACCAGGAATAGAACGAACAGAGAGCAAAGTGTCTGCAAGGTGCTGCCACCTCTTAGACATGGGATCAGAAAGTACAGAAGCTGGAAAGGTTATCACTGCAACAGCATTCGAAGATCTCAACATTGCTTTCAATGATCTCAGAAAGGATAACATATCCCAATCCTAGAATTGGAATAGTATTATAATGATATATGGTGGGAGTGGATAAATTGGTAGAAATAATTGGAAATGCATAGTTGCATACCGAACCAAAATACTGGCATTGTGGAGAACAAAGTGATTGTATGGCAATACGTGCTGCCGCTAATCCCATGTTACCATCAACTCTGGATTAATTATGAAGAGTATGTAGCTGGGTACCTCCAGAATGAAAATGATGGTAATTTATAATTTTTATTTCGGAATACCTGAGTGTCGTCTGCGATTGCGATTGAAATTGTCTTAAAAATGCAGAACAACGATCACGAACGTCACGAAGGTCTGAAGATTCCAAAAGACTAATACACTGTACATTTTCAGAAACCAGCAACAGTCTATCCAGAGGCTTTCTCAAGTCAAAATCATCGCAATATCCTTGTGAATTGCCTGCACAGTAAATATGTATAATTTTTTTGATTTAACAACCAGAATAAATAAATAAAAAGTCTTGAGTGGTACCTTTGCCAAGACTAAGAGCACCATGCTGCTCCCCAAAGTACTTCTTGTACTGCCATGCTATCCTTAAACCCTAAATAATAATCAAACATCAAAGTTATTTATCAAAACAAAAAAATAATTATGTGGTTTACCTTTTCTTCCTGATCAGGATGGTGATCGATTTTGGTAGACGAAGAGGAAGTTGACGGAATGAGGCGAGCAGGCAACGTTCCCAGGAACGATTTAGGATCCTTCGATGGACTGGCAAAGAACAGAGGTTGGTAATGGACAAGCCCTTGGGACATGAAATTTCTGAGCAAAAGATGGTGGTGGGGTGCCTCAGGGTCTTCAATTATGACCACAAGACTTCCAAGAAGAAATCCACCTCCCAAAATATCTATAAAACATAGCACAATTTGGAAAAGAATAGATGAAAGAAAAATGAGAAGGAGATAGAAGTAAGAACCTACCATCAAGATCAAGGATTCCAGAGGAAACAAATGCGGCACCATTGGGACCACGTTTGATACCACGTGCTTGTTGAGAATACGAAGCAGAAACGGAGGGAGAGGAAAAATTACGGGAGAAACTGCTGGTTCTGGATGATGCAGTTGCCATTCTCGGTTGATGATCTCAAATGAGAGTTACGCTGAAACTGAAGAGGTGAAAAGCCCATATAGAAAAATACAAATTAAAGGTTGTAGATAGAAAGTTAGAAACAAAGATAGAATAATAAAGTAAAGTAGAGAAAAATAATATTTGATAACCTTTAGAGAGTTATTTAGAAGAAAAAAATTGATTATTAACATAAGACCTCCAATATAGTATCATCTTCCGATAAACCTCATCTATATAAAAGAAAAAGTGTATAAAAAATAATTTCTTAAATGCTTAAATCTATAAATATGTAACATTGTATCTTAAATCTTAAAGAAGAAAACTAAGAATAAGGTACAAGAATAAAAGACCATCGAAAATCATTGAAAATTTGAAACTGTCAATAGTTCAATAGATTTATACAATACTGCTTAAGTATAGAAATAGTGCAAAAGTCCTAAATTGGAAATCTAAATAATGCCATTATACAAGCATGATTTTACATCCACCATTAGTTTTGTAAGCTTATTTTGTGGAAATTACTTTATACAATTCAAAGGATCAAGCAAACACTCAGGGCTAAAAAATTCTAAACAAACCAAATATCACAAATGGAAATAGAAGTTGAAAAGGAGAACTATGATCACAGTTATAGTGTACAACAGTGATCATTATAATGTTGAAAAGAAGAAGAAATCAAGACTTCTAACATAAGGAAAAAAGCTAACCTGAATCATTTTCCCCAAATGAGGAAGAGGAATGGATCATGTCGGATAATGACATCGGAATTAAGACTTTGGGAAGATCAAAAGATTCAGGAAAGCGGAGGGAAACGGATTTGGAAGTGAGATGTTGGGGGTGACGACCAAAAGGTTTTGGCAGTTGTATCAAAACCCTAAATAAATTCATAAAACGGGCCGGTGATTCGGTAAATAATGTGAATAATATTATTCATATATCTTATTGACAAATATTTTAAATCAACAAAACAAGAATTAACTTAAACATCCATATGAAGTCATTGGGCAATCCAGGAATTGAAGTCATTGGGCAATCCCCTTTAATTACTTGTTAATGAGTAGTAGAATTATTAAAGGAAAGGAGTAAATAGAATTAATTACTCCATAATTAGTAACAACTGTATTTGTTGTATTTACGTTTTGCTTACCTCACATCTCACCAGTCTAGGAATTGATCACAGATTCTCTATCCCATATTCACATCAGCAAATGGGATCTGTTGAACGCAGACATCGTCATTTGATTGATACTTCAATCACAATTCTTGATCATGCTTCTCTTCCAAAGAAGTTCTGGGATTTCGCTGTTATGACTGCTTGTTTTCTATATAACAGGAATCCAACAAATACTCTCAGAGGCAAGTCACCACTTGAAGCTCTGTATGGACACTCTCCTGATTATCAGGCTTTGAGGGTGTTCGGCTGTAAGTGTTTTCCATGTTTAAGAGATTATAGGAAGGACAAGTTGTCTAATAAGTCAATTCCATGCATATTCTTAGGAATTAGGATATCCACAAAAACAGGTGGGATATCTCTGTTATGACCCAGTCTCTCACAAGATTTTTCCTTCAAGGGATGTTAAGTTCTTAGAGGATGACTTCTCGTTAAGCAAATTGCTTCTGGATCATCAGTCAACATCAGAAAAGGTTTTATCAAAGGACCAAACAGTTCAGACCGGGTCATCTGGTCTGAGTTCAGTAATTCCACATCAAGATGAAGACAGATCGAGTGAGAAGGGTAATCCAGAATTCTCTTCTGTTTCAGCTAATCAGCAGGAGAACAATGATCAAACAGAGGTTGATAGTTCACCAGAGGACATCTCTACTCCAGTGAACATCGATAATTCAACCCAGTCTAAAAAGAATGAGATTGTGGTGTACACCAGAAGAAGACAAGTGGAGGATATTGTGCCATCTCAGGCTGAATTGTCTCCCTTAGTGAGGGATATTGTGCCATCTCAAGCTGAATTGTCTCCCCTAGTGGAATCACCATTTACTGTTGCATCAGGATCTATTTATTCTCCATCATCAGAATCCTCATGCAATGAATTTTCTTCTCCCCCGGTCAGAGTGACAAGAGGACTGGTGAAACACAATCCCAAATATGCTCTATCAGTAGCAGCTTGTGAGGTACCTATCCCTAAATCTCCTAAATATGCATTGATGAATGAAAATTGGAAAAAGGCCATGGAATGTGAATTCGATGCCTTAATAAAGAACAACACTTGGAAACTGATTCCAAAGTCTGAGGAAGACAATGTGATCAATACCAAGTTGGTTTTTAAAGCAAAACGGAAATACAACAAATACAGTTGTTACTAATTATGGAGTAATTAATTCTATTTACTCCTTTCCTTTAATAATTCTAATACTCATTAACATTACTATTAACATAGAACCTTTTTAAAAGAAAATATTCAATAACATCAAAATATTTATAAATTTTAATCTTTCATACAATACTAAAAGATTTAGGAATTCTAATAAAAAAGAACTTCAAGATTGATTTTGGCATTTTGCCTTTAACAAACTTTAATGAAGAAATAGGCAATCGGATGGAAGCTAATGCACTAATGCTAAATAATAATATGTAATCATACTATGTTTGAACTATAGAATTAATATTTCCAGTTAGTGCCACTGCTATTTTTGAGCATTTTAGCAGCCTATCAAAGGGTCCTAAATGCGACAGTTATATTGACTAATGACTGTAAATCATTAGAAATAAAACCGGAAATCAGAGCATTGCGTTTTTTCTTCCTGAGAACTCCACCATCAAAATGCGAAAGAAGTAAAGATTAGAGAACTAAAATCAAACCTGAAAAAAATCCGGAGAGGAATCAACAGTAACCGGACGACGGCAACCACAAGGGTTGACAGAAGTGACTGCCGGATTTGATGATTTGGGACTTGGGAGGTGGAAAGTGCGATTAGGGATTTGAATAATGATAAAGAGATTGTTTTATTTAACTATTCGATTTTTAACTACAATTTACTAAATATCCCATAAATTTATAAAATTATATATATGTCCTTTTAAAATTAAAAATTATTAATGGGAACAAGTATCTCCGTTAGCCCTCGCCGCGGTTGTTGATAAGCAACGATAAATTCCTGAAATCGAGACTTAGTTTAATCACTTATTTGTTGTTAAGCAAAGTGATTAAGAACTCAATATGACAGATTGAAGATGAGACGTCGATTGGAGCACCGTGGAGGCGGAAGTGTGCTAGACTGTAAATAAATTAAGGTTGCGAATTTATTAATCAAGATTTTATCTAATCATTACAGTAGCTATTTATACTAGAAATTTAAAAACAGAATTTAATACTAACACAAGGGTTCTTAATAGGGTTAGGGTTAAGATTAGAGTTAGGGTGTAGTATACAACCCTATACTAGATTACATTTTGTACATAAGAAAACTTTAAATCAAGAAAATATTTTAATTTACCTAACCCTAACCCTATTACTAAGACTTTGGGCCGTCACGAAATCTTGAAACCTGGCCGGTTGAGTAGTCTTTCTTCTCGGTCTAGAGTGGTTTGGCTGGTTCTCCTCCAACGGCAGCAGACCGTCTTCTTCCCCCAAATCAGACAATAGGGTTTTTTCAACAAGCTTCTCTATATATGCTTGATTAAAAAATGATGGCTCACAAACATCATTAGAAATATCAGATATATTATGTACATCCATAGTCATTTAATTTTACAGTTCTTGTTTTCAGTCTTTCTCCTCTTCTAAGTACACGGGAATATAAACCTAACCAGAGTGATCAAACTTTGAAGAACTTCCACTTAATTTAAGTTTAACCCTACCTAAGACTCTACTATTTTATAGTGAGAAGCTAGAGTTACTGCACTTTTGTTTCTGTCTCTAAAATGACAACCTTAAAGACAATAATTGTACTAGTTGCAAATAAAAAATGACATCTACATCAAATGGATGTACAAAATATTTTTCTACATGAAGACTTGAATGTAAAAATTTATATGAAAATTTCTCAAGAACTTAAAATCAAAAATCAAACAAATCAGAACTTAGTATATAAACTAAAAAAATCATTATATGACACGAAGTAACGAATCAAACATCTAAGATGTGATTTCATAAATTAAATAAAGCACTTAATATTATGATTTAAACAAACAAGATCAGACTATGCTCTATTTTCAAAACAATAAGGTAAATCAATATTTTTTGTTTTAACTTATGTTGATAATTTACTAATAACAGACAATGATTTAAATAAAATAAATTAAGTTTAAACTTTTAAATTTATTCAACATCAAGGATTTAGGTAAATTAAAATATTTTCTTGGTTTAAAGTTTTCTTACGTACAAAATATAATCTATATGGGATAAAAAAAAATGTCTTAAACTAACTGGAATCAACAAATTACAGAAACTCAAAACCATTAAGCAACCCAACAAGCAAAATACATGAATCAATTACAAAACAAAGCAATGATGAAGATAAAGAACTAGGATTGAAGATCCACTCCAATATAGAAGGATTGTCGGGAAATTAGTATACTTAAAAGTGACTAGACCTGACATAACATATGAAGGGAATTAACTCAACCAAAATATGGAAAAACCAAAGCAAAAAAATCTATCTGCAACTCATAAAGTTTTAAGATACATAAAAGGCTCATCAGGTTCTTCTCTATTTTTTTTCAGGATCCACAACTCCTGGAATCAAGACCTTCTCGGTTTCAGACTGGGCATAAAGATACAAAAAAAGACCCTTTTGTGACCAACATGATTATTGATTGGTCGCAATTTTACTGGAGGGGAATGACTCGCTTTATAAAAGAATTTGTGGCCAAATGTATTACCTGTCAGCAAGTCAAAATTCCACCGGAGAAGCCGTCGGGATCTCTTCAGCCATTACTAATTCCGGAAGCGGTATGGGAAGGAATCAGTCTGGATTTTATAACGGGCCCACCCACCATCAAGGGACACTCGGTCATCATCGTCGTAGTAGACCGACTATCAAAATACTGTCATTTATGAAGCTTACCGGCGACGTATTCTTCGACAACAGTGGCTGAATTTTTTGTAAAATAAATTATTCGATTGCACGGGATGCCCAGAGATATCGTTAGAGACAGTGATAAGGTGTTCTTAAGCAAGTTTTGGAAGGAATTGTTCTGACTAAACAGAACGACGTTGAGCATGTCATCAGCCTACCATCCGGAGTCGAACGGCCAGACTGAGAATATCAACAAGGTATAATAGAAATGTATCTACGATCAATGATACAAGAGAATCCAAGACAGTGGATCGAGTTGCTGCCATGGACGGAACTTTGTTAGAACACCTCTTACCATCACAGATTGGGCACCTCCACATTTCAGATTTTGTATGGAAGACCACCCCCAACTTGGACCCTGTACGTCCCAGGTGACTCTCGAGTAGAGGTCGTCGACCAAGAGCTCAGAAAAAGGCAACGAATAATCAAGGAGTTGCGCGAACACCTTCGTGGGGCACAACAAAGAATGAAATTTTATGCAGATATGAAGAGGACGCCAAAAGAGTTTGAGGAGGAGGAATGGGTCTGGCTCCGGCTAAAGCCCTATCGCCAACACTCGGTGGAACGCAGAACGTGTACCAAGTTCAGTCGGAGGTATTACGGACCCTTCCAGATAGAAAAGAAAATTAATCCAGTCGCGTATCGACTTAAACTACCCATCGACAGTTCAATCTTTCCGGTATTTCATGCGTCCCTCCTAAAATCGTTCATCGGAAATATCGACGAAATCCAGCCAGTAGAATTACTATCCATAGCCATTGGGGTTCATCCAGTAATAATACCCACACACATTGAAGGGTATCGTGTTGTACAAGTCAAGGTAAAGAGGGTCGAACAAGTTTTGGTGAAATAGCAAGGACTAACGTCGGCAGACAGAACCTGGGAAGAACTAAGAAGCATCGACCGTCTGGACCCATCAACCAAACTTGAGGACAAGGTTCATACGACAGGGGAAGGTGATGTAACAGTAGCTTTATATGCAGATAACATCCAGACGCAATTAGGGAAGGATCTGGAACTAAACTCCAGGACGACGCCGGATGATATCGCGATGGAAGAAGAAAGCACGGATCGACAATCAAAGGGTCACAAACCCGATCGCCCGACCCACGCGCGACGAAAGACTCATCGGGAAGACTTCGTGTACGACTAACCGAGTTAGTTAGAGTAGTTTACTGAATCCTTGTAATCTGTTAATAAATCCTCTATAAATATAATAGAATACGATGAGCAGATCATCGAAATAGTTTTGGGTTCAATCTTGATGCAGGAGCCAGCAAGAACGAGTCGGTTACTACTTCTGTAACCGACTAACGGACTTCAAGCCTTTATAAAACGGAGAGCGCAAGAAGAAGGAGGCAGTTCATTTTTTCCCAGATATTCTTCAGGCATTCCTTTCTTCTTCTTCCTTTTCGGATCTTGTTCTTTCTTGTCTTCTTCTCAACTTCTGGTGGATTCCAGTTCTTCAGGTTGGTGGATTCCGGTGACTTCCCTACTTCGACTCGACGTCTTTCGCATTGTACTATTCTCCTTGCATGCATTTACGTAAAGTTGTGATGAAAATCTCGTTGACATTGGATACTGTTTGTAGTTTTTTTTAATAGTTTTTTTCATTTGAATAAATAAACTCTTGATTGATTTGAATCCCGATCGTACCGTGAGTCCGATCTCGTCTCAGACTGCACCAGGTTTGTATCAGAGACAGGCAAGCACATTTCCAATGGAAAATTCCGTTCCACCACCAGCTGAGAACCCGGCACCTCGAATGACCGAAGAAGCCGTCCAAAAATCCATAGCTGAAATGACTTTGGTGGTGAACAATTTATCAAGAATGGTGCAACATTTGATGAGCAGTACAGATCAGCGGGAAATTTGCAGCAGAGTTCATAATGTCTCCTCCTCTAATCTGAGACAGTTTGAAGATGTCGACTCATCTTCAGATGAAGATCTGGAAGAGACCCACGAACCACCGCGCATGGTCGAATCCCGTTTTTATCCAGTCCGGAATCAACGAATAGAAGAGCCGTTACAGTGGGGACGTCAAGATGTTCGTGGCCACCGGGAGGACCATTACGGACACCGAGGGGGTGGAAACCACTACGGATTTTATAGGGCACGTATGGACATCCTTGAATTCAACGGACAACTGCAAATTGAGGTCACTCTGGATTGGATTTCTGAAGTCGAAAGATTCTTCGATTGTATGGAAATTCCGGAAAATAGACGAGTAAAGTTGGTAATCATGAAACTAAAAGGTACGACCTCCGTATGGTGGGATCAATTAACAGCCAAACGCATTCGACAACGGAAACAACCGGTGAGATCATGGGTAAAACTGAAATCTTTGGTTCGAAAACGTTTTTTACCCACAGACTATGAACGAGTTTTGTTCACTCAATATCAAAATTGTCGTCAAGCAGTTCGATCAGTGGAAGAGTACACTCTAGAGTTTCAGAGGCTGTCGGCACGGAATGACTTAGACGAATCTGAAGATCAGTCCATAGCAAGGTACGTTGGGGGACTAAAGATAACAATACAAGAAAAATTTCAGATGCACACCATTTTTACACTCTCGGAAGCAATTAATATGGCCATGGACATAAAGGCGACGTCTAATCGCAACTTCAAAATTACCTATCCAACAACCGGAAAGATGATGACCGAGTTTAAATCAAGAGATAAGAGACCGATTCTTGAAACACCTACGACGCAAGACCGTTCCATATCAAGACCAGTTACCACTACCGTTGGCACCATCAGATGTTATCGCTGCCAAGAGTGGGGACACAAATCAAATGTATGTCCAAGGAGACGAGAAGCAAATATGTGTGAACGATGTGACGAGATAATAGTTCAGGCCGGGAATGATGAATTCGAGATTTCGGAAAAATTAGTGTCTGGCGATGAGGGCGAACATGTATCTTGTGTACTGCACAAAGTTTGTTTGACGCCAAAGATCGATGATTGCAACCAACGTAATAATTTTTTTCGAACAAGAGGCACCGTTACGGGCAAAGTTGTGAATATAATTGTAGACAACGGGAGTACGGACAATTTGGTAGCCGCGAAGGCTGTTACAGCACTGAAGTTAGACATAATTCCATGTTCCAGACCATACCATCTTGGATGGATTCGTAACGGAGAAGCCACCAAAGTCACCAAATCTTGTTGGGCACCGTTGTCCATCGGAAAAAGCTATGTTGAACGTATCTTGTGTGACATTGTGGAAATGGATACAACACACCTCATACTAGGAAGGCCATGGCAACATGACAACAATGCAACATATCAGGGAAGATTAAACCAATGGTCATTTCAAGTAGGTGACAAAAGAATTGCATTGGTGCCATTACCAGAAGGTGGAAAAACTAATTACACCAGATTTTTTATTACAAAACAAGGGAGAATTTGACAATGAATTAAAGCGCAGTAGCTACTTTTTACTAGTTAGACCGGAAGAAAGCAATACAATAATATAAATTCCAGAAAAAATTAAAAAATTGTTACAAAAATTTCCAATCATCATAGATGAATCTTTACCGTTTGAGCTACCACCAATCCGAAGAATCGAGCATGAAATTGATTTGGTCCCCGGAGCATCACTACCGAATTTACCAGCATTTCGAATGAGTCCGAGAGAAATAACAACCCTACAAGAACAAATTGATAAACTAATGGCTGACAGACTCATCAGACCAAGCCGAAACCCGTGTGCGGTGCCGGCACTATTGGTTCCAAAGAAAAACGGCGAGTTTCGGATGTGCGTTGACAGTCGGGCAATTAACAAAATTACAATCAAATACCGGTTTCTGATACTGCGAATAGATGATCTGCTTGATGAATTGTTCGGAGTAAAAATCTTTTCTAAACTAGATCTACGCAACGGGTATCATCAAATACGAATGCGCGTCAGTGACAAATGGAAGACAGCATTCAAGACACGGCACGGACTGTTTGAATGGCTAGTTATGCCATTCGGGCTATCAAACGCGCCCAGTACTTTTATGAGATTGATGACACAAGTACTTCTACCATTTTTCGGCAACTGTGTCGTAGTCTATTTCGACGACGTCTTAATTTACAGTCCAAGCCAAGAACTACATTTACAGCATTTGGGAGCAGTTTTGGAAGCGTTTTAAAAAGAAAGACTAAAATTAAATCTAAAAAAATGTTTGTTTTTAACAAACAGAATTTTATTTCTTGGATTTGTAATTTGCGAGGATGGTGTCCGAATAGATCCAAGTAAGACAGTAGCACTTGAAAGGTGGCCATAACCAAAAACGATATCGGATGTACGCAGTTTCATGGGATTGGCATCTTTTTACCAGAAGTTTATTCGAAATTTTAGTACCATCACAGCCCCAATCACTAACTGTTTAAAAAAAGGAGTGTTTCATTGGTCCGATGCAGCCGCAAGCAGTTTTGTAAAAATCAAACAAGCCTTATCATCTGAACCAGTACTGGCACTGCCAAACTTCAACGTTCTGTTTGAAGTAGAATGTGACGCCTGCGTAACGGGAGTCGGAGCGGTACTAATTCAGGCAGGTCACCCGGTCACGTTTTTTAGCGAAAAATTACCGAACGCCCGCCAAGCCTGGACGACATATGAACAGGAACCTTACGTCGTCGTTCGTGCATGCCAAAGGTGGGAACATTACCTCCTCCATCGAGAATTTATAATAAGATCAGACCACATAGTTCTCAAACATATAAATAGCTCGAGCAGCACGAACCGAATGCATACAAGATGGTTTGTTTTTCTGCAAAGATTTAACTTCTCGATTGTACATAAGACGGGAGTAACTAATCAGGTGGCTGACGTGTTAAGCCGGTGTCATCAAGGATTGACGATTATACAGACAGAGGTAATAGAATTTGATTACATCAAAGAACTCTATAAAGATGATTCAGAAATTTCAAAATATTGGGAATTGGGCCGAGGAAAAGAAAACCATTCTCGTTATGTAATTAAAGATGGTTACTTATTTTTTGACCATAGGCTATGTATACCACAGACACCAGCTAGAAAGAAGTTGATTGAGAAACTTCATGCTGGTGGGTTGGGAGGTCGCTTCGGGCGAGACAAAACCATACAACAATTAAAAGCACGATTCTATTGGCCACATATGAGGACAGAAATCACGAAATTCTTGAGGCAATGTCAAATCTGCCAATGAAGTAAAGGCTCGGCTCAAAACACAAGACTATATATGCCGCTACCGATACCGTACCGATCTTGAGAAGATTTATCGATGGATTTCGTAACGGGATTACGACGAACACAATGTAGGTTTGATGCCATACTAGTGGTAGTTGATCGATTTTCTAAAATGGTTCATTTCCTCCCATGCAAGAAAACCAACGATGCATTAAGGGTGGCAAAGTTATTCTTTAACGAAATCATACGATTCCGAAATCCATAACATCGGATCGAGACACAAAATTTCGATCACAGTTTTGAAAGGAATTATGGGAAATGTTTAAAACAGAGTTGAAATTTAGCACCACATGTCACCCTCAAACCGACGGACAAACTGAAGTCGTCAATCGGACGTTGGAGACACTACTAAGACTCTTGTCCAGCGAGAAACCGAAACAATGGGACTCCGCACTAGCACAGGAAGAATTTGCATACAACGCGGTGATCAATCGAACAACGGGAATGGCCCCATTTCAGGTGCTATATGGAACACTACCAAAGGTACCAGTGGACCTAGCAAAACAGGCTAACATCACAACTAGGAAGGTAAAGGAGATGATAGAAGAATTTGAAAATATTCAGAATTCTGTACGGAATAATCTGGAAATAAACAACCAAAATTATAAAGAAACAACGGATCGTCGGAGAAGAGAAATAAAGTTTACAGTCGGCGAAAACGTAATGGTACACTTAAGAAAAGAAAGATTTCCCACCATAAGTTACTCTAAGTTGAGAAATCGCAATTTCGGCCCATGCCAAGTGATGTGAAAAATAAATGACAATACGTACATTGTAGACTTACCAGCAGAATTCAATATTTCAAGTACTTTCAGTGTTTCAGATTTACGGAAGTACTATCCAGCTGAGGAAGAGCCAAGTTACAGTCATTCGAGGACGATTGATTCTGAAGAGGAGACGCCTGATGCAGGAGCCAGCAAGAATAAGTCAGTTACTACTTCTGTAACCGACTAACGAACTTCAAGCCTCTATAAAACGGAGAGCGCAAGAAGAAGGAGGCAGTTCATTTTTTCCCAGATATTCTTCAGGCATTCATTTCTTCTTCTTCCTTTTCGGATCTCGTTCTTTCTTGTCTTCTTCTCAACTTCTGGTGGATTCCAGTTCTTCAGGCTGGTGGATTCCGATGACTTCCCTACTTCGACTCGACGTCTTTCGCATTGTACTATTCTCCTTACATGCATTTACGTAAAGTTGTAATGAAAATCTCGTTGACATTGGATACTGTTTGTAGTTTTTTTTAATAGTTTTTTTCATTTGAATAAATAAACTCTTGATTGATTTGAATCCCGATCGTACCGTGAGTCCGATCTCGTCTCGGACTGCACCAGGTTTGTATCAGGGACAGGCAAGCACATCTCCAATGGCAAATATGTTCGGAAAAAAATAAAAAATATAGACAGCACATTAGTAGGCCTCCTGATGTAGTTCTTAAAAAGGTCATGAAAGACATCAGCCTTTCCTTTGATTCAGTGTATTATAAGAAGAGTTGTTGTCACTCTTTGAAGACATCTATGATAGAAGTATATGAGACCAAGCTCTTGAAATAGCGTATCTACTTACTATATAACTAGATTACATAGTTAATGAGAGAGAGTCAATAAGTTTTTTTGCTCATTTTTTTTTACTTCTGTTTTTATTTCTATACTCTATTTTTTTGTAAACTGGACATTAACCTTTCTTTTTTAATGAAATTTAATGATTTCAAAACAAAAAATGTAGATTAACCAAAATAGTTTCATTAATTTATTACAAAAATGAAATGTATTGAACTATTGATACAAGATATGGCTGGGTCTTAATTCTATGATGGCGATCGAACGACGTAACAGCCAAAAAGCCAATGCTAGACAGAAGCAACAAATTAGCATGTGATGATCTGACATTCTGATCTGTTTCTTGGCATTTCCAAGGAATATTAGAGTATAAAATAAGGATTTCTAGGGCGGAGACGGTGGCGGAAGAGTTCAATAAAGTTAATTTTGACTGCATCAATTTAAGCATTGCCACCTCGAATCACCAAACAATCCCTAAATTAAGAAGATCGATGAAGCTCGACGAGAAGTAAAGGGGAAGAAACTGTAACGTGGTTGCTTATCTTACTATCAACTTACAAGATCCATTCCTCAGCAATTCCTATTATTTATACTACTCATATGTCTTCAAATCAATTCCGACAGCTTTGTCAAATATGGCCCGACTCTTCCGAGCAACTCTTTTCTGCACCGTCGTAGTGATTGCATGGACGTTCACGATCATCACCGTTTCCTCCCAGACTGGTAATCTAGACGCTGCGTCCACCCATTACGATGTACTACCGTCGGTGATGAGTACAGGACAGGAAAGAGTTCTATGCATGGCCAGGGGAAGTTGTTTATACAACGTTCTCACCTGTCCTGTCGAATGTCCCAAGAGGAAGCCCAAGAGGAACAAGGTGGACAAGGGATGCTTCATCGACTGCAGCAGCCGGTGTGAGACGACATGTAAAAGTACGTATTTTAATTATTTATTGATTGATTCCATATATTAATCGACGTGTGCATGCGTGCATGCATGCGTACATACATGCAGCTCGCTTGCCCAACTGCAACGGCTACGGCTCTGTCTGCTACGATCCTCGATTCGTGGGCGGTGATGGTGTGATGTTCTATTTCCATGGTGCAACCGGAAAGGACTTCGCCCTAGTTTCTGACGATTTGCTCCAGATCAACGGCCATTTCATAGGAACAAGGCCGGAGGGAAGAGACCGTGACTTCACTTGGGTGCAGGAACTTTCGGTTATGTTTGATTCTCACATTCTCACAGTAGCGTCGAAGAAGGTTGCTAAATGGAGGAAGGGGATTGACGCCATCACTGTAAGTTGGGACGGTGAGTTTATTGAACTCCCTGCTGATGCAGAGGCTGAGTGGAAGACAACTACAGACCCTAATCATGCAGTGACTGTGGAAAGAACAGCGGACACCAACAGCGTGAGAGTGACGGTGGAGGATATGCTTGAGATGGACGTGAAGGTTACGCCCATAACTGAAGAAGAGGATAGAGTCCACAGTTACCACCTCCCGGAAGATGACAGCTTTGCCCATCTAGAGATGCAGTTCAAGTTCAAGAACCTGACGGAGCAAGTAGAAGGGGTTTTGGGCAAAACCTACAGACCTGGGTACGTTAGTCCGGTAAAGAGAGGAGTTCCGATGCCGATTATGGGTGGAGAAGACAGATATATTCTCTCTTCCTTATTCTCACATGACTGCATCGCTTGCCGATTCCGACCATCATCGCCGTTTTATAATGACCATCAATCTCATCTGCTCGCTGTTAATTAATTCATGCATTGACATTAATGTTGCGCTCTAAGCCTCCATCACCACCGGCTACCTTCGATATTTCATAAATATAAATAAATGGAAAAAGTACACACATAAATATGCAATTATGTTATAAATACAGCTAACCTGTCAAATAAAACTTGGCTCCATAGATGCAGTTCCAGCTCGAGCTTGGATTTTCGAGTGCGATAATTGAGTTCGATAACCACGTTAAGGGTTTATTAGTAATTAAATAAAATATAAATATTAAAAGTTTAAGATTGATAAATACTATTGAATAAATTTTAAAAAAACTTAAATAAAACCTAAATATATATATACAAAATATCACACGTACCCCGTAGATTGCGGCACGTCCATCGTGAGGGTCCGATAGAAAGACAACACTACTGCTTTGAAATCCAACTCGCGACTTCCGGACATCGTGGTTTCAGAAGTCACGACCTCCGAAACTCACCATTCCAGAACCTGCGAATTCCGAACATCGCGGTTCCGGATTCCGGACCTCGTACGTGGTTCGCGGGTTCCGGTGGAGGATCGCGGAGATTCTAGACCAGTGGAGGATCTCAGTAAGAACGGTGGAGGATGAACGCAGCGATTAGACGGTGAGATGTGGTGTCCGCACCAGGTACCTCACTAAAGGGGTACCGTCCCAAATACTACACTACATCTTATACCATACTACACGTTGGTTTTTTTATCCACTCTATCTTATCATACTATACTACGTCACTCTTTCAAAATATAGGGCTGATGAAAAGTACATGCGTCGTCTTACAAGTATGGCAGGTAGTGATCGACCATTGTACGACGACGGTAAAAAGTATCATCGACGAAGGTCATATTAATTTGACAAAAGAAGAAAAAAATACCTTGGGACGTTAAGAAGACAGTCTTGAGAAGAATATCGAGTTCATAGTGAAAGTTGAAGATATAGGTATGTAGAAACGAAACGATGAAAATCAAAGTTGGAAAGAGTAAAGATCTTACTTTAATTTAAGTTAAATGAAAAAGTGAAAAACTTATGGAAAAAAAAGACAATAATTTATTATTAATATGGATGATCAGTACTCTTTGATTTATTAATTAATTAAATGATTTGTAATCATAATTGTGAATTTGAAAGTGAAAAATAAATGATATAAATTATTATAATATCAGAAGTTAGCCCGAATAATATATTAAAATTAAATATGTAGACAATCAGACGTAAACATAATATATAATAATTCGCATAAATAATTGGAGCACGATAATTTGCATAATGAATTTATTTATTTATTTATTAATTAAAGTGTAACTATCAAGTTTGGATGTCAATTTAGTCAAGGGTTACATCAAAATTAAAAAATATATTTTTCTCGAAATAAGCATGATCCCAATTCTATATATATAATCAATAATTAAATCACATAATTTATGACCAACTAATTCCATTTCAACCGTCAACCAACAAATCTTATTCTACGTCTCTTCTCATATTATCAATTAATAATCGATTTTTCACTCGTAATCTTGTCGTTTAATTTAAACATATGTATTGAACGAAGCATAAACAAATTCAGCTACATCTTCAATTTTCGCCTCATTCGTATATGAGATCGATTCATTGGGAAAATTACATTTACATATATATTAGTTTTCTAAATTATATTATTCTTTTTTTTTTAAGCAAAGTAGGTGCGATTTCTCAAAAATTACCCACACTATTTGATTATTTTAAGGACATTTTAGGAACTTAAAATATGCTAATCACATGTATTTATTTACCCACTAATGAGGTTGGAACCGTGTATGGTGGGTAAGACCATAAATTGCCCATAAATTTAACATTTAGAACATTAATTAATTGAAGCAACGGGTGGGCGTACAAAACACAGTAAATATGTTAAAAAAAAAAAAAAAAAAGTAGGTAGGTAGATAGATAGATGCATATGAACTAGAACCAGAACTTATGAGGAAAACGGTGTTACTGTGTAGATGTGCTGGAAGCTGGGGCCATCTCTCGCCAATGGTGGAGCAGCATGAGGTTGAATGGTTCTAACGCCAGCCAGAACTACATATAATATTGATTGAATGGGCAGGCAATGCAAGAAAGAAAATATAAGGTTCCGGAGAAGACGGCCGGAGATCACTGGATAAGTCACCGTAGCTAGTCGAGCGTCATTAATTACTGACGTACGTGTCATATGAATATGATAGTTGATATAGATCCGTCTTCTTTCCCGGCGTGGATGTTGTTTTTGACATCTTTCTTCCTTTACACGTTAATCTCTTTTCTGCGGAACTACTACGATCGTCGGACTAACCAGCAATGTTACCTCGTGGATTACTCTTGTTTCAAGCCCACGAGCGATCGAAAGCTGCCTACTGATCTATGTGGTAAAATCATCCTAAACAACACTAAGCTTGAACTCTCCGATTACAAATTTCTTCTGAAGATCATCGTCAATTCGGGTATTGGAGAGGATACTTATGGTCCGAGAAATATCATCGCGGGAGAAGAAGAAGCACCGAGGCTCCATCATGGTCACCAGGAGGTGGATGAATTCTTCCAAGCCACTCTCGACGATCTCTTTGCAAAGACAAGCGTCTTGCCGGAAGAAATCGACGTCTTGGTCGTCAACATCTCCATGTTCGCTCCCTCACCTTCAATCTCCGCTAGAATTATCAACCGGTACAAACTGCGAGAAGATGTCAAAGTGTACAATCTCTCAGGTATGGGTTGCAGCGCCAGTCTTATAGCCTTGGACCTTGTCAAGTATGTATTCAGATCTCATAAGAACATCAAGGCTTTGGTGGTATCATCGGAGTCTATTAGCTTAAGCTGGTATTCCGGGAACGACAAGTCCATGATGCTTGCGAATTGTCTTTTCCGATCCGGTGGATGTTCCATGCTCCTAACAAACGATCCAGTTCTCAAGACCCGAGCTAAGTTGGTTCTCAAATGTCTGGTAAGGGTTCATCTGGGAAGCGACGACGATGCATACAACTGCTGTCTTCAGATGGAAGACCACGAGGGTCTTCAAGGGTTTCATCTCGGGAAGAGTCTTCCCAGAGCCGCAAGCAAGGCTTTCGTTCAGAACATGAAGATCTTAGCACCCAAGATCCTTCCATTGAAGGAAATATTCCGTTTCGGTCTGCGGTCATTAATGAAATTAAAAAACAAATCCTCCCCAAAACAGAGCACCACCAGTGTGGTAGATTTCAAATCCGCGGCGGAACATTTCTGTCTGCACCCAGGCGGAGCTGCAGTGATAAACGGAATCGGGAAGAACATGGGATTGAACGAAAAAGACGTAGAACCCTCGTGGATGACGTTGCATCGGTTTGGGAACACCTCGGCGAGCAGTCTGTGGTACGTGTTGGGGTACATGGAAGCTAAGAAGAGGTTGAAGAAGAAAGATAGGGTTTTGATGATCGGTTTCGGATCTGGGTTCAAGTGCAACACCTGCGTCTGGGAAGTCGTGAGGGATTTGGAAGATGCGGATGTATGGGAAGAAAACATCCACAACTATCCGCCACAGAGACTGGAGAATCCTTTCGTGGAGAAATATGGTTGGGTGAATGAAGACGATGCTGAGGAACAGGTACCCATCAGGAGAGCACAGATGATCGATCACCCAGTAAAATCTTAATCATCCTTATGGGTTTTACTTTCGATAATTAATACATCATTACTTCTATTAATTAAATTAATTATGCATCCATCAATGCTTTACTTATATAATCTGTACTACTTTTTTACAACATATAAAAATCAAATATACACAACGAATCTAATTTAAACTTCACAGACTTTAATAGTTAGTGTGCTAATCATGTTAACTTTAATATTTGAGCTGTTTTGCTGCTGTACTGCCCAGAAAACAGAATGGAGTAAATGTAGAGTAATGGCGATTCTTCAATCTACTTCTGTAGCAGTTCCGCCGTGCAGCTGTATGCATCTAACGTTATACGATCAGACATTCCCGTATGACATTGTGTATTTCAATTCAAAAAATATTATTTTAAATGGGTCCAGAACAAAGGTGGGATTCCCCGTACTCGCTACCCGTCTCTAAAGAGCAATACCTGCTACCTCGGGTGGTAGGAAAATCTCCGTCTCGGACCGAAATCCCCGGTCATTTCCGAGTATGGTGAGGATGGGGATTGAAATTTTCGCTCCGGATAATCTTCGTACTCAGAAAAATTGCATATAAACCTTATATAATATTTCATACAATATAATTTATATAAATAATCTTATATAATATATAAAATAAATAAATTTATATATAAAATATATTATATATCCATACAAAAATTATATTTAAAAACTGATAAACATAATAACATAACATAAAGATCATTATTAAATTATTATCTATTTATATTTGAATTATTTAATTTTTAACTATTTAAACTATTTACATTTAAATCAGTATTTTAATTATATTAATAAATAGTAAGTAATAAGGCTGTAAATAGGTCCGGGTCTGAGACAAATTTCGAACCCGTTAAAGGGTTTGGACTCAGATGGCCGGGTCCGAATCCAGCCATATTCCTACTGGAATATTAATGTTACTTTAAGAGGTCTACTAACGTGTTGTTTATATTTTTTATTTCTTTCTGTCCATATATGTCACGACAAACATTCAATAACATTCCATATATAGTAGCCCCCAAGGGGGAG
This sequence comes from Zostera marina, assembly GCA_001185155.1. NCBI lineage: Eukaryota > Viridiplantae > Streptophyta > Magnoliopsida > Alismatales > Zosteraceae > Zostera > Zostera marina. The sequence continues at coordinate 206,281 of LFYR01001099.1, read as the reverse complement.
ATTGTTGTGTAATTTTTTACACTGCCTCTGTCAGATCATCTAATCTAATATCTGGATTGGATTGGGTGAAAATTGAAATATTCATTATTTTTCAGAAAGCGAGATTCAGGTACTCCGCCAACGAAATTAAAAGAGATCTGGAAAACCCTAAGGTTATATTTACAAATTATACATTAGTAATAAATTTAAAAATTAATAGTGTGTATATATATTTAAGATTTTTTTAATTACGCGATAAACTATTTTTTAGAATATTGTTTAGTTAAATTGGAGTTTAATTGCGAGGCTAGCTATTTCATATTTATAGATAGAAATCAAATATACTTACATCTTTTATTCTTTTCATATAATAATTACAATATATACCCATTATATTTTTTTAATGAAACACTAACAACATATTACAATAAAACCAGCTAATCACATCCACACACATGTCCGAAGTCAACACAATGTTTCGTACCAGGTGGGCCAAAGTATATTTTTATGATAAGGTACGTCATACATTAGTAAATAAAAATTAAACTTTATCTCGATCCAAGTCTGGATCTTTAACGTACAGTCTATCCACTTTAATAATGACAGTTACATGGGTGGGTAATATATTACTGGTTGTTGTTGTTGGTCAATTCCAGGCATAGAGTTGATTAGATTTGGATTGATGGTGTGCGCTGCTGCTGCTGCTGAGACATTCTGAAAATCAACAACCAATTAAGAGAAACTTAAATTTAAATTTTAGGGTTTAAGTACTAACAAATTAATTAATATTAATTATATATTTATACCTCGAGTTGAAGTTGGAGATTTCTTATGTAATAGTATACTTCATCCAACATACACACTTTATTGGTCTGGAATTCAAAATTCGAGTCTCTTTATATACTTTAAACCCTAAAATTTGGTAGCTCATCGGAATTTACGTACCTTGTGGTTGTGGCTTCTAGGAATAAGATCATGCAACGCCTTGATCTTGTTGTTGATATTACCACGGCGTACCTTCATCAAACATCAATCTCAATTGGTCATAATAACTATTAAGTTTACTGAAAATTTATGTTTTTAGTATCGTTGTGTACTTAATTTTCATTTAATTTTCACCACAATGTAATTAATCAATGATATATTACTTACCCTTTCATTAAAATTGTGCATCTCATGTGTGGCGGTTCGATAGCTAGAACTAGATACCGATTTCTTCTTGTCATCAGTAACATAGTTAGTGCTAGTATGCTCAACCTCCTTCACTGACGTCGGAGTACTAATTACGTCGGTGACTTGAAATCCCGGCCAAACCCATTTTTCCATCTCTGACAGAACTACTTCGCTTAAGAAGTTTCTACTATTCTCACCCTCGTCAACGATGAACCCACCTGTACCGTCGTCTTGGATCCATGCGTCCAGATCTTTCCACTCGTCGGATTGAATTTGGTAATTGTTACACCGGTGCTCTTCACCACTAAAGTCCATCTCGATTCCTAATATGACTACTGTATATTTTTCCTCCGATCCTCTTTGATTAATTTATATATATATATAGCATTATGGCTATGGTCATATTGTTGGAAATTGGAGTGAGTTGTTTAATCCTCCTCGTGTTAGGTCGTTAGAATCCACGATACACACCGCATGGCGTCACAAGATCATACGTCTGACAAAGTAAAGTTAGTTCACTAAAACTATTAATGTTTCTGATGTTCAGATTCGAATCTTATTTTGTACATTTTCACTTAAATTTGTCCGATTATATATTACGTGATTTTGGTATATCATCTGAAAGTTGACAATTCTATTATAAAAAAGTATTCTTCGTCATAAAAAAAAGATCATACGTGTGACGACCCCAAGTCCTTGTCCTTATCCAATTCAAGAGCAACTGACCCACACTTATACCAGGTCCAGGTAATCGAGAACCACGTCGGTTGTTGGGACCCATACATCATCGTTCAGGCTTGATGGGTCCATGTTGAGATTGGATCTTGTTGGTGTGAGGGTTCGCCGGAGCTAGCTCACCGTCCAACCTAGTACAAGTCTCTCTCTCAGAATTATCAACCCCCTCCCCAGGTGGACCAGGGGAGGTATTTATAGCCTTCACTCGCTGTCCTTGGGGCCTCGTGGGCTCGTACGTCGGGGCCCGTCCGTCCGTCTGGGCCGCCGACCGGGCTGGTTCGGTCCATGGGCCGCGGTCCATGGTACCAACAGTACTCCCCCCTTCCTCGGCGGGCCGGGGCCCGGGGCCGTCCGCCCCCCTCTCGCCCCTACCCACCTTCGTTAATGCTCCTCGATCCTCGGGCCCATCCTCCTTCCCTTTCCTATAAATAGGCTACTTGAGTCTCCTATCTTTTGCCTCACCCCTCCTTTCCGCTATGAGTGCTCGAGATATCCTCGAGGAGTATGGTCGCGAAGTGCAGCTTCAGCATGCCACCTGGGCCCTGTGTCTGCTGTCGCCTGCTGGTGTTCCCAATAGTGTGGCTGTGGCCGAGACTCAACGCCTCAACGCCGTGTTGATCAACGTCCACCGTCGTCTCTCTCAGATTCGTCGCTCCGACATTCTCGCGGAACTTCCTGTCGTCACCTACCCTAATACCTCGGGCTCTGCTGGCGCACGGTACGACCGCCGCTCCTGCTGCTGCCGCCGACCCTGATCCTCTGCCAAGGCATCGTCGGCCGCGCGGCCCTCGTCGTTCCCGTGGGTCTTCGTCCCTCCCGGCTAATGACCTGCGTCACTTCCTGTCGGGGTCCTCGAAACCGGCCCGTTAGGCCAGTCCCGGGGATATCCGCGATCACGACCACGTTCATCCGGGCTGTGGGTCTGCCTCTAAGGGACGACGTCTGGGGTGCGCCTCGTTCTTCTTATCTCCTATTTCTTTTTTGTATCCGGACTAGCTGTTGTTATGCGTTGTGTATTTTTTCCCGCCGTACCACCGGCCGTTGTAACACTTGCTTTAATTTAATGAAAATGCTTTCGTTTTTTTCTTTCGTTTTGACTGTCTTCGCACGTCCGTGCAGATTCGCGCTTCTCGGCGTCTTCTGTCGACGTTGCCCGCATCCTTCTCGAGCTCTGCCATCGTCCGTCGCGACGGGTCCCCCTTTCGCCGACTTGGGCGTCGGCTCGTTACGTCGTCTCATTGGTGGGGTCCGCCTGTGGGCCCGTCTGGACACCCCCACCACGTTCCGCCTGCTTCGTTCGGCCGTTGGACACCATTGGACACCGCCGAGCCTACGTCGGGCGCTTCTCCCCCGCGTCGGTCCCTGGCTTTCACCCTGCCCTCCGATGGACCGGCTCCTGGGCTCCCTCGGAGGCCCCTCGGCCCATCCGATCCTGACCAATCCAGGTACGCGACACTTCGTCTTCCGCGCCACCCTAAACCCTTATATAAACCTCCCTTTGCCTCTCGCGACTGACTCTTCTTCCTCTCTCTTTTTCTCCGACCTTCTCCCTTCCCAGGTTGCTAATGGCCTCCGCTTCTTCCTCCGACTGCGTCCAGGCCGCGGCTGGCGCCCGCACTCTGGTTACGTCGCCCCTACCGGCAAGGATCCCTTGTCCACCGTCGGGGTCGACACGATCCGGGAGGCGTTGGCGAAGATGGGCCAACCGGATCTTCCTTTTACCGAAGCCGGTGACCGCCTTGCCTCCGATCCGCCGCCGGGCATGGTCGCCCTTTACACGCCTTTCGCCGATGCCGGTCTCGTTCTCCCGCTTCCCCCTCTGGTGGCCGAGGCGATGCACTTCTGCGGTGTCGCAATCTCCCAGTTCCCTCCGGCCGCCATCGACCGCTTGATGACTTTCGACCTTCTCTTGCATCGGGCTGGCTGCCACATCTGCCTGCAAGTCTTCCTGATATGGTTCACGATGACTGCTATGACCCCCGACCCCCGCCGCCTGCAAGTCGCTCAGAGATCGGGCGGCGCTCTCTTCGATCAGCTGGTCGACCGGTCTCACCACTGGCAGGACCGCTTCTTCTTCGTCCCCATCAGCGCCCTTGGGTCGTCGGAGTCGGACGCTGATGTCCCCACACGTTGGAACCTGTTAACATCGTTGAAGACTCGGACCTCCGCTCCCGCTCGAAATGACTTGGACCCCATGGCCGCTCTTACCCAGGATGTTCTTGTTGAGATTTACCGCAACGGGCCCGTCAATGCTCGGACGCTGGCCTCATCCTGGGCCTACGATGACCACATGGCGTTGCCTGTGACGGCGCCCTATTTTCGGGACGGCCCGCCCCGGCGTCCGAAGAAGAGGCCGGTCGACGAAGTGCAGTTCGAGGCTCCCGACACTTCCCCTCCCGCCGACGCTCCCGAGGCCGGGTCTGACGCCCTTGACGGTTCGGACGCCCGCCTTCGAGACAGCCGGTCCGACCGACGACAAAGGAAGAAAGCTCGGGCCGAGAAACGTAAGTCGGTCGCCGCTGCCATGGGGTCGGTCCCTATTGAGGACTTGGACTCTCCCGAAACCAGCCACTCTAGTCCTCCGCCCGATGGGGTCCTAGACCAACTCCTTCTGTCTGGGGGGTCGGATCCCGAGCTCTTGGACTCTGAGCACTTTAAGTCTCTCATGCGGGATTTCCAGAAGACGTTCGACTACTGCACCGCCCCCGTCGATCCCGCGTCCTCCTTGCCACGCCTCGGCGGGATCTTCAAACAGAGACTTGCGGACGTCCGTGCCTGGCTGACGCCCGAGGATGAATTCGTTCGACTGCGCGCCCGTCCTCCTTCGGCTGTCGACCTTGATTTGCACCACCTGATGTTGCAACTTTCGGTCCTTACCCAGGTTCGGCTGGAACAGGGCGCTGAGCTGGACGAGGAGCTTCAGCGAGTGCGGGCCGACCTTGTTGCCTCGAGGACCGACCTAGCAGGTCAAGCGTAAACGGGATCTTCTGACCGCCGACGTGTGCCGGGCTGCTGAGGAAGAGAAGGCTCGGGCTGCTGCCGCGGAGAAGGCCGCGAGGGACGTTCAGGATGCTTTTGTCAAGGCCTTTGTTCCTGCCTTCGAGGACCGCTTGGCTGAAATGAAGAAGGACCATGAGGCCCTGATGGCGGACTCCAAACGCAGCGGTTTCTGGAAAGGTTACGTGCACGGGCGCCAGATGTGTTCGCTTGCTTACCCGCCCCTGACGCGCGAAGTTGTGCCCCGGAGCCGTAACGAGTGGGCCGGCTGGAAAGAGACGGGCGTTCCCCCCTATCAGCCTCCCGTGGATGTGAGCGACAGCGAGGAGCAAGATCTTGAGGCCGACTTCCCCGACTACGTGGACCCTCCCCTTGAGTAGTCGACCCGTAGCGAATGTTTTTTTTCTTTTTCGTACGGGAAGAACAATTATCCCTGTATTGTGATAATACTTAACTTTTTTCCTGCTTTTTTCCTTGCTCGTTTTCTCTCGTTTTTGCATCCGGCTCGGCCGTCGATCGTTTTCCTCTTCCTTTCGCTTTCGTTTCCCTACTTAACTTTCGCTCTCGCTCTTCCTCTTTCTTCAATCGTTTTTTTCCTTAGGGAAGCGGCCTGGGCCCTTCGGACATTCCCGTGTGGCCTTTCGGCCCCGGGAACCTTCCGTTGGCCTTTTCGGCGGGCTTCTCCGGTTTTCGTTTGCTCGGGGAAACGGCCTGGGCCATACGGATTGTCTCGTGTGGTAGTCCGACCTTGAGACTTTTCCGCCGGCCTTTTCGGCGGG